>JARFIW010000874.1:3800000-4400000 GCA_036346225.1 Platerodrilus igneus | reverse complement strand
CTTTTAATTAAGTTAACAGTAAAGAAAGAACACAATAATATTAGTTTAAATTATGGGGTTCGTACCTGTTAGCCACAAATGTTCAGCAAGTCCTCAATATTGTAACTGTAAAATCACCAACCGATGTGGTAAATTAAATACAGTTTTAATATTATTTGGTGGAATGGTACCAATTTACTTCATAACACTGTTCTTTAATTTATTGGGATTGTTGATAGTCTAAATACTTTTTTCAATAAACCCAGAACCAGTAGTCTCTCCGGATAAATATCACGCAATCTTGGCGTCCATGAATTCTCAATATGCTTGTTTATACTACGGTGATAAGAAACAACAGTTAAGACTCTTTTAACCCGTCGATAAATGTCCCAACGTACTCCACTCTGCATAAAAATAATGTTATTAGTTTTTTTTTGATTATTTTGTAATTGTAAAGTATATAATCCTTTAACGTTTGACGGTATCGTTCTCCAATGACGGTTGCACATACCGCCTCGTGTTTCTTTCTGCATACCTCGAAAAAGTATGGCTCAGTAATGAAAATAACAATGGATTCACGCCAAGCTGTGACATTTATCTCATGCATTTACAATTTCATTTAGATTTTCAGTTGACCATATATAGCAGTTTTAAGAAAGAAATGGGCCTGATCTGTCCACACAATTCAGGCGATCCGTTCAAGTTCAATTTTCATCTGAACCAACACTCCCAAGAAAATCATACCGAGCAGCAAAATCTTTCTGCTTTAATTCAAATAGCAAAAGCAATTTATAAGGGTGCATTTTTAAAATTTCCATAAAATTTTCGTTGCGGTAGTATCTGGCATCATCTGTACTCGTTATTCACAATACCTATTTGAATCGGATTGCTATTGTCTACTGTTTGATTTTTATGAAGAACTTCTGCAGCTTGAGCATCACTAACCGTTGTCCTTCCAGATCTTGGAATATGATTTACAGATACGATGTTGTCAAATTTACCAATCAAATTACGGTGCGTCTTTATTCGAAAGACTGCGCTCTACAACCCGTTTTCGTAAAAAATCTTTGTAATCCAGCAGTTTTCGCCCACATTTATAATAGCACTGTACCAAATCAATACTTGTTTACATATTTATGTCGATAAGTTAAATTCGTTTAAAGTACATTCACGTGTATGTTAATTTGAGAATAATTTACTAGTGTTGTAATTTTGTTTGACACTTGTATTACTGATTTTCAGTTTCTTTTGTCGTTTCTATAGATAGAGTAAAATCCTATTCATCAAGGAACTACATGCCATTTACATTTCCCTAATGGCTTAATTTCTTAAAATAATGTTCTTATTTAAAGTTTTGACTTGACAAAATAAATCCTGTTCAAAAAGGCATTTTCACGGATCAAAACCAGAACTCGCGTCTATAAGAAATTGCGTCGAGTGCCCATTATGTAGGTGACTAATTCGTGGGATTACTCTCACCTGTATATTTACATTTTTAATATTCACTCGCTGCTTAAAACCTTGTCAGAAAATGCCAACTTGCTTAACGGGATTTCAGATTTCGTAAGCGACTTTGTTCCTTGAATATTTTCCTTTTACAGTAGACATCCAGCATAACAAAGCTGCAGTATATAAAAGTTACCCAGAAAATCATACTTGAGCTAGAGGGATTTAATTATCTGACAAAGAAATACACTAGCTTAAAAGATTGATATTATGCTTGCGCTCTTTGGTTTATAATACAATCATAATTGCAAACAACTCGCTACTTTTGTCTATAAAATAATACAATGCGAATAAGTAATTTGAAGTAAATTCAGTATCAAAGACAGAGCAGCGACGTGTCCTTTGTAAGAAATAAAGTGTATGCGATTGCAACGTTTTGATGAGATGGGTTTACAGAAGTTACGGTTTTTATTCGATACTACATAAACATTGTGATTGTATAAAATATACATTTTTTCCAACTATGGAATTGATCGAAACTTAAAGTAAAATCAGCAAAACTTCACATCACTTGGTTAACGGATATTTGAAAAATCTACTTTAAGTCTATGTTACTTAGATATACTGCAGCGGCGCCTTGCTCTTAATCCCAGGGATGCAGACCAGGTTCGATATACGACTTTACACAACATAGGACTGGTAGGTAGTAGACGTAAATGTTAGCAATGTGTGAATTATGATCCATTAAATTCCATACGTGTTTACAATAAAGTTGCTAACTGACTTGGTTTTAGAAACATTTAAAACAAACTAAAAAAATCTTAAATACTGAAAAAAATATTAAGCGGTGTGAAAAAATTTTTTTAGTCGTACAGTTAGCGCATATTTTAACACTGTGTTCATTACAGATACTCCTTTTGTATATTTCACGAATCAGCGTGCTTTTACCGACAATATGGGTTAGACACAACGACTACTCCTTTCTGTTGATATCAGTTACTTGTTGAACTTTTGGCAGACCAGAAACATTAATAAAGAGTTCTATTACTTTCAAAACACTTTTGCTTAGTTGTGGATTTATATACATTTTCTGCATATGCAGTAGCGCCAGTTCGTTAGCCAAACCTTTCAGGCTTTATCCCTGTATGTGAGTTATCTCTTGATTGTAGTTAGGATGTTCCTTGGAAGAAATTATAAAGACGTTTAGAGTTGATTCATCGGCATGTTGAAAAAATTGCTAATAGAGGCGCTGTGGTTCATGCTATTTAGATTAATTACACATTAATTTTTTTAGCCGTATAGTTCACCATAGCAAAGTTGTTTTTAAAATAAAACAGTGAAAAGAAAAAGGCTGTACAGTCGCTAGACGGTTTTAGTTCTCGTGTGTTTTACCTTAGTGTGCTGACAAGAGTAATGCTCTTATCTAACAGGCGGATACCCCATAGAACACTTATGAAAAAATTGTCTATTCTAAGGCTAACTCCAGAGTTATTAACCATACATTTACATCTGCAAGTCCTAAACTTTTATACGGTGGTTTACTAGCGTGTCGCTCACATAAAGCATGCCATTGATAGCATATCAAGAGCTAGATTCACGCACTCAAAATATCCTGAGCCCATATTTTTCAGGATAGCCAAACATGTACTGTATAAATTTGAATCAACCTCGCTAAACAGCAGGCTGCCACTAATGGTTACGTTCTATTCAGGTGTATAGGCAAATCACTTTAAGAAGAACCCAACGTCATCATGCGCACAAAGCAAAAATTGGTTAGGAACAGTTCATTATATGTAATTAGGGATGGCAGTATTCAGGTTTTAGTGGCGTAGAGTTTTGTGATCAACCAATCGGAAATTACCTTGTAAAAGTTTTAGATTTCATTACTATTTATTTTTACTTGATACACAGACGGACAGTTTTAAACCGCCATCTAACTAATATAAAATATCTTGTATATAACAATTAACATTAATAAAACAATAAGTTACTCAACAGATGTGTTTGCAGAACACTAGAATGAGATAGAAACCACTTAAGTAGGCCATGGTATTCAATCATTTGCTTTATCGGATTTTACAAAATAACCTTGCTATAGCAGTATTTTTTAGGGATATTGATGCACACAACTCATATGGCGATATTATATTAAAAATTTTAAATTATAATTTAATTGGTTGTTTATTTTTTTACTATTTAACGCCATATCTTCCGTTTAAACTGTAATAACTCAACTACGCCACTGTTATTACATTTCTGCGCAATCTGGCATATGACGTTGGGTTCTTCTTAAAGTGATTTGCCTATAACACACGTTTGACACTTCAATGAAAAGAGTTCAGATATGAGATATTATTGGTAATTTGTCAGTTTCTAGACGCGTTCTGCAAGTTCTCTTATCATTAAACCTTATGTGTCTCCTTATTTCTTTGAATTGGGAACCGACAAACTTGATCAATATGTGAGATTTGCAAATACATGGAAAATAATTCCTTCCGGTTTTGTTTCGTAGTTAAAAAATTAGATACCACATTGCAGCTAAATTGCAAACATAGGTTAATATGTATATAATATACATTGAAAGAATGAAATACAGAAAAACTAGGGTTATATATAAAGAAATTTCAACACCGAACTTGTTGTAAAGTGCAATGTGATATCTAATTTTTAAACTATCCCTGAAGTCAAATTGTTTAACGCGAGATCATGTACAATAAAACGCTTGCGTATTGGGGTATTCATGGTCTTTCCTGTAATGAAATTTCTACAGCTAAGGTTGTCACTTTGCATGCCTCTATAGTAGATAGTAGGCAGGAATTCTGTGACCTCATTTCTTCCAGAATCCCTCAGTTCCTCACTCATCTGGACCAATTTACATGTAAATTCCCATAAAGAGAAAATGAGAGAGATGAATCTCCTTCTGCTCTCTCTCCTTGTGGACCTCCTTGTAGAAATTTTTTACTCCAACCATCCCTACCCTAAAAATCGGTATCCTAACCCTTAAAATTTTCGAGATACCTCTCGGTGCCTATAGGCACCGCACCCACAAGATAAATCTATATTGTTTAATTTCGATTAATATTAGAATTTTCTCAGCTACCCGAATCTTTAGGAATTTTTTAGATTACATCATCCCCCAGGGAACTACCCCAATTTTAAGATTTTTTTACCGCCAACATTCTGAATTAAATAGTTTTCTTCGACTAGCCATTGCATCTTTTGAGATAAAACGATCTTGTTTGGTATCAATTAATATTAGATTTTTCTCAACTACCCGAATCTCTAGGAATTTTTTTAGATAGCATCATCCCCCAGAGAGCTAACCCAATTTTAAGAATTTTTACCAGCAGCGACTTTTGGCCGTCCGCATAAATTTTTTAACCATGCGATACTTCAAATTAGTCTTAAATTTTACGCGGAATCCGAATCGATCCGATGGGATTTCCACACACTAACACCTAACGTATCTTTCCTACTGTTTGTTAAACAAAAACTTCCGGCATCGTCATGTCCGCATGTGGACGTACGCAGATGTTTGTGGATGTGTACGAGAATATGTAGCCATATACATTAATCAGTCTAAGTTATTTTATTTAGTCCAAGAAAACTACTATTTTTCTAAACCAAAATTACTAATCACCTTTATAGGTTTAACATTTCTACCATTTCCCAATGACTGGTGCTACGTACATGGAAACTTTAATTTCTTTATGCAGAGAATCCTTATTCCCCCACGCACTGTTGCGTAGTTGCATCCCCACCCCTTTTGGGAATATATGTTCGTTGTAGGTTATAGGACCCTCGGTTTTACTTAACTACACTTCGTTAGACTTCCTTAATCTTTTTAATCGTGTCCTTCTCGCTTACAATACAGTAGGACTTGGTTTTTGTACCGACGAATTCTAATACTAGACCCCATTAAATTCGTCTTTTTGTTGACAAGCGGTATATTGTTTTTATTATCCGCAGGGTAGTCACTCTTTTAAGATAACTATATTTTGTTTAGTATCAACTAATATTAGATTTTTCTAGGGAGCCCAAATCTGTAAATAGATTTTAAATAGGACGACCCCATACAAAGTTATGCCTTTTAAAGACCCAAATCTCTAATTTTTGCTTATCTTTATTTAACTACATCCTTAGAACCTTTTTTCGCTACTCAAGACATATGCTTTAACCATCCATTTCCCGAGAAATCTAAAACCGCTGTGTTCCGTGAACACCACGTGGAGATAACACGTATACTCTGTCAACCAGGATAAAAGCAGGAAGGATTTGGAAGAAGGGAAGGTGGGAAAAGAACTTGAAAATTATGAAATCTTAAAACTAATATATACAATAGATTTACAAAATCAAACAACTATTTCAGATTTATATCTTTATGCCCCCCATGCGTAGATTGCTGTACTATTAGGAATGATGTACCTTTAGTCATCTTCGCTCGATAAACTAATTTTATTAATTATCTGCGTGTACAAAACGTGTTTTTTACTCCGGATACATACACCGGCAAGTACTCCTTACCACCCAAATAAAGAATTAGATGCTTGGTGACTGTTAACTTCTGCTTCCCTCGTGTACGCCCAGACACATCCCAGCCCATGCGAACCCCTGACCATGCACACCCCTGCCCATGCACACCCATGCCCATGCGCACCGATGTCCAAACGCACTGCCCATGCACACCCCAGCCTATGTGCACTGCCCATGCGCACCCCTCTCTGTGAGACCGCTATTTCTTGGTGACGTCATAGCCTTTTATAGATAAAGAACAATGTAATACTATTACAAAATGTTTGTTCTGACATTATACATAACAAAATCTAAAAATATTTAATACCAAGCATGGAGTCATTTAAACTTAATTTTAATACAAAGTTATACACAGAAGACAGTCCTTTCTTTATGTTTGTTTGGAGTGGTTTTAATTTTATCTAATTTTATTCGCAGCTTAAAATTTAAATCGACACCCAAGTCCTCTATCTCCTTTTCTAGCCAATAGTTTGATACATAGAGACCATCCAGGTTTTCGAATTGCAAAATGTACCAAAGTTTGCCTCTATATATAAAGTCTTTGATTCCACCGTCAACCAGATCCATTCCTTCGTGTTATTCCTACAGCTTATTACAATCTTTTAATTGCGGGTCTCCCTTGTCAGGAGTTAGGTTAGCTAGTGTTGTTCGGAGTTAGGTAAGGTTAGTTGGACTTGTGTGGACTTAGGTTAGATAAAAGGAAAAATTGATAGGTTAAGTCAGCGCCGTTGCACTGACCTAACCTATCAATATTTCTTTTTATCTAACCTAAGTCCATTCAAGTCCAACTAACCTAACCTAACTCCGGACAACACTAGCTAACGTAATTCTTGACAAGTCCACATCCAACCTAGGTCGAAGGCAATTTCACCCTATGGAGTAATTTCACCCTATAGGGCAATTTCATCTTATGGGGCAATTTCACCCTATGGGGCAATTTCACCTTATGGGGCAATTTCACCCTAACCTAACATCCTACATATATCCGACATATATCCGGACATATGCCGATGCGCATCCCTGCCGACCTAGGTCGGATAACAAAACAATTCCTAAACAAGAGAATGTAAGCGATATGGCGGTGTCTGAGATATTCGGCTATCTTCGGCAATATACGCCCCCACTCTGTGGGATATATAAGGGGACAATTTTTTCGTATTCAATTTAGTATTCGACAGTAGCTAGAACGGTAAACATGAGCATCTCCAGGGTGATTAACGTTTCTCAACTTCTTGGGAATAATGTGAAACCGACAATTGAGCGATTTGGATTATGGCTGTTGGCAGAAAATATGAGCAGCAATAATCTGGGGACAGATCCTGGTAATATTTTTTATGTCAAAGGCGAACAGATGCTGAGTGGCGGACTACACACACCAATTACAGAACCATTTTGTGACAATATATTGTTGGTTAAAATTTGCGACCTTTCTGACGCCGAACAAATATCTGCAAACAAAAGGATGTCTATCCTAAAAAAAGAAATTTGTGGTGCCTTTAACAGCTATCTACAAAGAAAGTTCGACCGATTTGTTTCCGCTAGGCATGGTGTTAAAGCTAAGCATCCGTTTTCTCTGGAAAGCACTAACAAGATGGGCCAAAGAGTAAAAAAAATTATCGGAAAAGAAGACCTCGAATGCATTAATAAAAAATTCCAAAATTCTATTTGTGTTCCATACAAAGAGGAACTAGCAGATTTTAAGTTGGAAACTTTTTTGGAGGAACTATCAGATACATTCGACGAACTCGAAAAAGATTATTTCTATCTTTTTGACATGGATGTAACCTAAGATTTTGCTGACATATTCAGCAAGATGAAGATGTGTAATTATTTAACTACAAACCATAACTTTTGCTATAAGGGCGAATACGAAGAAAAGTGTAATAATATTATAGTTGACAACGATAAAACTGTGGGAATTGATTGTTTTACATGGCTAACAACCAATGCAAGAATTAAGATATACAACAAATTTGTGTGTCAGATAGCAAGTCTTGGTGTTAATAAACAACTTGGCATTCATATACTAGATTTTTTACGTTGTCCAGATGTACGTTTAAGGGAAACATTTGCGTTTACTTTGGCCAAAGAACATCGTATTACGCAATTGGAAACGACAATATACAACTGTACAATTGGAAGCTATGTCAGTGCGGAACGGGTGTATAATCCCTTAAAAAACTGTTTAACCTTATTGGAAGATAGTAAGTTATACTTCCTAAAGGCACCAATGCACTCGGTACCACTTTCCAAAATGTGAAGTAAGCTATCGGACAAGCTACAAAATAATGTATAATAACCTACTACAGTACGTGTATTGGCGGAATGGCAATACAAATAAATTGACGGACTTGTAAATTAAGTTGTACGAAAAACCAGAGGAAAGGGAAAAATTGATAAAGTATGTGCTTTCGGCTTTTAGTTTTAACTATTTACCTGTAAATTATTTGGAGATAGTAGAGGAGGAAGATAGCCACGTTAAAATAAAAATCTTACACAAGTGCTACATTAAAGCAGGTAGTACATATTTTACACAATCTGCAACACCATATTCTACAATTCCAAAAGAAATAGTCATTTCGGTATTGGGGTTGATAGATACGCCTAACATTCGTCCAGAGGTTGTACAACAACGCGTAAATATTGGCGGTAAACTCTATCCGTTTACGCTAAAGGAAATTGCCCCATTATGCATGCCATACGCTGTAAGTGGAAGAAAAAGACAACTGGATTTAGAGGAAATGGGTGCAAAAAAGCGAAAGCTGGACTACATGGAAAACACTGCGACAATACGCGAACAATATAAAGATGTGTTAGACAAAGAACATCTTATTAGAGAAAATGAGAAAGAATTAAAAGATTATTTTATGTGCCGATGGACTGACTTAGATACATCCGGTTTCTACAAGCTGTATGCATTTGTGGTTAGTAAAAAAGACACTTTTAGTTATGTAGGCGTCCTTGCGGAAAAACGTGGTACGAAATCCGTATACTTTTTAAAAGGTTATTCTAAAAACGTTTTCATCGAAATGGCAGATAACATAGACGAACTAAGGAATGCGGGTTTCGTAACCTTGGCGTACACCACACGCAATAGGGGTTCCGTTAAACATCGGATCATTTAAAACCGAGGGTCTTACAACCTATACCAACCATATATTTCCAAAAATGGCGGACATGCAACTACGCAACAGTGAGTGGGAAAATAAGGATTTCCTACAATACCGACAAGAAGAAGTCAATCAAGCTAACAAGATACGTATGCAGGATATAGTGGGAGACCCGCGATTAAAAGATTGTCACAAGCACAGGAATTACACGAAGGAATGGATCTGGTTGTCGGTGGAATCAAAGACTTTATATACAGAGGCAAACTTTGGTACATTTTGCAATTCGAAAACCTGGATGGTCTCTATGTATCAAACTATTGACTAGAAAAGGAGATAGAGGACTTGGGTGTCGATTTAAATTTTAAGCTGCTAATAAAATTAGATAAAATTAAAACCACTCCAAACAAACATAAAGAAAGGACTGTCTTCTGTGTATAACTTTGTATTAAAATTAAGTTTAAATGACTCCATGCTTGGTATTAAATATTTTTAAATTTTGTTATGTATAATGTCAGAATAAACATTTTATAATAGTATTACATTGTTCTTTATTTATAAAAGGCTATGACGTCACCACGAAATAGCGGTCGCACAGAGAAGGGTGCGCATGGGCAGTGCACATGGGCTACGGTGTGCATGGGCAGTGCGCATGGGCGGAGATGTGCATTGGCAGGGGTGTGCATGGTCAGGGGTTCGCATGGGCTGGGATGTGTCTGAGCGTACACGAGGGAAACAGAAGTTAACAGTCACCAAGCACCGAATTCTTTATTTGGGTGGTAAGGAGTACTTGCCGGTGTTACATACACCGGCAAGTATCCGGAGTAAAAAACACGACTTGTACACGCAGATAATTAATAAAATTAGTTTATCGAGCGAAGATGACTAAAGATACATCATTCCTAATAGTACAGCAATCTACGCATGGGGCGCATGAAGATGTAAATCTGAGATTGTTGTTTGATTTTTTAAATCTTATGTATATATTAGTTTTAAGATTCCATAATTTTTAAGTTCTTCTCCCACCTTCTCTTCTTCCAAATCCTTCCTGCTTCTATCCTGGTTGACAGAGCATACGTGTTATCTCGACGTGGTGTTCGCGGAAAACAGCGGTATTAGATTTCTCGGGAAATGGATGGTTAATCTTGAAAGAGTGACTACCCCGCGGATAATAAATACAATATACCGCTTGTCAACAAAAAGTTGTAGAGAAATTCAAAGACGTATTTAATGGTGGTCTAATATTAGAATTCGTCGGTACAAAAATCAAGTCCTTCAGTATTGTAAGCGAGAAAGACACGATTAAAAAGATTAAAGGGGGTCTCACGAAGTGTAGTTAAGTAAAACCGAGAGTCCTACAACCTATAACGAGCATATATTTTCAAAAGGGGTGGTGATGCAACTACGCAGCAGTGCGTAGGAGAATAAGGATTCTCTCCAATACGAAATTGAAGTTTCCATGTACGTAGCACCAGTCATTGGGAAATGGTAGAAATGTTAAACCTATAAAGGTGATTAGTAATTGTGGTTTAGAAAAATAGTAGTTATCTTGAACTAAATAAAATAGCTTGGACTGATTAATGTATATGGTTACATATTCTCGTACACATCCACAAACATCTGCTTGCGTCCACATACGGACATGACGATGTCGGTAGTTTTTGTATAACAAATAGTAAGAAAAATAAGTTAGGTGTTATTTTGTGGAAGCCCATCGGATCGTTGGTTTCAAAAAGAACGGTGCGTCGGGATGTATGGATCCCGTTAGAATAATCGAAAGTGATTAATCGATTGTATTAGATGTTTAAATATGCGAAAGTGTAAAAGCCTACATAAGCAAAATTTAATTATCAGACAAAAAAGTGCGCGATGTGCTACACTTTTAAAGAAAGTATAGAATGGTGCTTTGCAGCGGTCCAAGCAGTAAAAAGAACGACTGACCTTTTCAAGCAACTACAAGAATAGCAGTAGCGCAGAGAAAGGGTATGCATGTATTATACAGCGCACTGTTACTATAACATATGTTAGTTTACGGGTAGCTCAAACGTGTAATTGATCACGACTTATAGATCTCTCGGAGGTTTAAAAATTCTAAGACCATTGTCGTTTGAAAAATGTTTGGAAATTATCAGAACGGGAGCGGGTCGAAGTATAAGTTAGATGGATGATTAAGCGAGTTTTTCTACCTTTTACGAGGGAATCAAAAGTTGGCAGACATCGAGCATCTGATTCTCTATTTGGGCAATTTCGAGTACTTACCGGTTCTAGAAATCATTACGGGCTACCGACCGCTATGCGGAAGATTTGGTTCTAGGAAATGAGCAACCTACTAAAGCACAGAATACTCGGTATTAATGCTAATTGGTTTAGTAGCCGCGCTTGTGCACTCTTCGAGTGTCTTCGGCAATCTTCGATTGTTTCCAAAGAAAATATTCAAACCTGCCATTTCCGAAAATATGACGTAGAAGTTATTTAAAATTAAATTACTTTATTAGTAAGTATTCTGTAGACAACAAGTTTGGTATTTCCTTAGTAACGGTTTAAAGTGTTTTATTAAGTTTTTGTTTATAGTAGCACTGCATCTTCTACTGCACGATTTGCAGCCAATTTGTGCACGTGTGCTACCGTTCTTTTGGATTTTTAATATGCACGCGATGCGATTATTGATCCGTATAACGTGGAAGACGTTTCCGATGTTTCTACTAACTTCATTCGCAGCATGGACGATGCGAACCGGGTGTATGCATTGGTGCTAAATGTACTGGACAAGCATCAAGGATTGGCAAAAGATGACTTCATTTAGTTCCCCGCTGAATCCTCAACTTCGTTCGGCTGTCTTCGGGAACTTTCGGTTTGCATTCTATAGGGTACATAAAGCAGGTACGCAAAAGTAAACTTTTTAGTTATAAGTTAGTTCGCTTACAAGTTTAACCAAAATCCTATAGTGCGGATTTTGTTTTGTACTAAAATGTTACATGCAAACGTTTTAAATGCAACTCTTGCGGTGCTTTTTATACCTGGAAAAAATGCTCTTAAACGGCTCCAGAACAAATGTTGTGGTGTAACATCGTCTACGGTTAAGCTTATACATCCGCCAACAGCAAAGTACTTAAACTGTGTACCTTGCGGTATCGCTTTTACAAGGCGTCGCCGTGGATCAATGTAGTAAGCGTAAGACTACGGATCCCAAGGTCCCGGGTTCAAATCCCGACACGGCCGACTGCTTGAAAAATGGCAAGTGAGCATTTTTCACAAATATTACGCCCTCGTTCGGATGAGAGGTTAAATGGAGGTCCCGTGTGTGAGTGTTGTCACGCAAGTTAAAGATCCCTACCTTGCATGGAACGGCAAGGGTTCGGCAAAATTCTAAATTTCCAGGCAACAAAAAACTCGCCTCCTGGCCAATGTAGTACCTTCGGGTGGAGCATTGGAAATGTAAATGAACGGTATCGCTTTTACGAGAATGGACACCTTACTGCGACACAAGGAAAAACAGCACGGTATGTCATTAAGCCGTAAACGTTTAGCTCCGACAGCTGCTAAAGGCTCTTGTACGAAACAACCACGAATTATGTGTAAATTATGCGATTTCGAAATGGAAAAGACTACCTATGCCGCACACTTGAGAAGCAACAGACATAAAAATGTATCAGTTACCGCTACTGGCGAAGATGGTGTAGAAATGGTTAGCACAGCGTTTAACAACCGTATGGCTAGCTATCGCATAAAGAACGGCAGTGTCGACGATGGAGTGTCCGAGTTTTTTTGGAAGCAAAAAGAACGGTTTATTCGATTACTTAATGAAAAAAGAACACAACATACAGCAATAAAAGTCTATTGCGAACTCTACGGCGTTTACACCAAAATGGTAGAAAAGACTACCGATGTGAAATCCTTTAACACAAAAAATATTATTAAAAAATATGGTTATAACGTCTTCTAATAATCTGGAAAATATGTACGAGGTCTTAAACAAAACCATGAGAACAAGATCAGAGGAATTTAAAACACGTGGGGCCGGTTGTCCTTTGGAAAAGTTGCTCTATTTAGAAATAAATATTAGTAAGTATAAGCCGATGTGTGGAGTTCTAGGTTAAGAATAAAAGATGTGAATATGTAGTTAGAAATGTGGTTTACAAACTTTAAACTGTATTAGTAAAAATTGTCTGTAATAAAAAGTTTTAAGAATGGTTTTTAAATTTTCTTTTAGGTATGAGCTGCAGGAAAGTTATAATTTAGAGGGTGTGTGTGTAAAATGGTAAGGGGTGGTTCGATTTTAAATCTGTTTGCAGATTCGAATTCTGCGTAAAATTCTAGACTAATTTAATGTATTGCATGACTAAAAAATTTATAAGAACGGTTAGAAATGGCTGCTGGTCAAAAATTTTAAAATGAGAGTAGATCTCTGGGAGATGATGCAATCTAAAAATTTTAAAGAGATTTGGGTAGCTAAGAAAAATCTTATATTAATTGATACCAAACAAGATAGATTTATTTCGTGGGTGGAAATGTGGAGAAAGATTTATTTCGCAGAGGGTATATGTGTAACTTTGTAATGGGTGCCCTATTGCAAATCCGTTTGCAGATTCGGATTCTGCGTAAAATTCTAGACTAATTTGATGTATTGCATGACTACAAAAATTTATAAGGACGGTTAGAAATCGCTGCTGGTAAAAAATCTTAAAATGAGGGCAGCTCCCTGGGGGGTGATGCAATTTAAAAAATTTAAAAAGATTTGGGTAGCTGAAAAAATCTAATATTAATTGATACGAAACAAGATATATTTATCTAGTGGGTGAAAATGTGGAAAAAGATTTATCTCGCAGAGGGTATATGTGTAACTTTGTAAGGGGTGGTTCTATATTAAATCTGTTTGCAGATTCGGATTTTGCGTAAAATTCTAGATTAATTTGGTGTGTCGTAAGGGTCAATAAAACGATACCAGCAAAGAATCTTAAAATGAGGGTAGCTCCCTGGGTGGTGGTGCAATCTAGGAAATTCCTAGAGATTCGGGTAGCTTAGAAAATTATAATATTAATTGATACCAAATAATATAGATTTATCTCGTGGGTAAAAATGGCTAGTCGAAGAAAACTATTTGATTCAGAATGTTGGCGGTAAAAAAATCTTAAAATTGGGGTAGCTCCCTGGGGGATGATGCAATCAAAAAAATTTATAGAGATTCGGGTAGCTGAGAAAATTCTAATATTAATCGATACCAAACAATATAGTTTTATCTTGTGGGTGTGGTGCCTATAGGCACCGAGAGGTATCTCGAAAGTTTTAGGGGATAGGTTACCGATTTTTAGGGTAGGGATGATTGGGGTAAAAAATCCCACAAGGAGGTCCACAAGGAAAGAGCAGGAGCAGATTCATCTCCTTCATTTCCTCCTTATGGGAATTTACATGTAAATTGGTCCAGATGAGTGAGGAAATGAGGGATTCTGGAGGAAATGAGGTTTCAGAAACCCTACCAACTATCTACTCCCTATATTTGAAGTAAATTATCAAACCTGTCGAAGATGTGTTTACAAGGGTTTGGAGAGTAACAATTTGTTAAAACCGACTAGCAGCAAACAAAGAATTACTGAAACATTATGCCGTATCCATTTCCTTTGAATTTTGACGAGCGTCTCACGGCATTAATGCCGTGGCTGCAATGACAGGTTAGGTTACTGTTAGAAATAGATATTATTATTAAAAAACACAAATTAGATATTATTATTAAAAAACACAAATCACTTAACACGCATATCAGAACAGTCTGCAATAGTTTTAGCAACAACTGTTCTGATATGCGTGTTAAGTGATTTATGTCTTTTAATAATAATATCTATTTCTAACAGTAACCTAACCTATCATTGCAGCCACGGCATTACTGCCGCGGGACGCTCATGAATTTTGCTATAGTAGACCCGAGAACAATTAGCAATACCACATGCAGCAAACATCATTTTTATTAATCCAGTTGTTATGTGCGTTAGAGGATCCTAACCATGTCTATAAACTTTATTTTCTGCTCTGCTAATGACTTTCTCCACAAGGTAAATTTCTGAATATTTAACTTTTGGAACTCCTTTTCATAAAAGGTTTTTTTGATTTATTTATCGTCTTGATATTTTATTGTTAGGTTTATGTTTTTAAATGTATCTGTTTTTTGTGTAAGCTTTCTAAAAAGATTTAGTGTGTTTACTTATTCTCACCCTGTCTTTAACTGAATACGTTGATATTTTAGTTGCAAGTTTAATATATGTAAATGATTGCTTAAATGCACATATTTCATTATATCCTTCATATTTGGAAGTTTTACGTTGTCTTGTGAACTGTGCTTGTCGTACGTTTTTACAATATCGCTTAAATATTTTATACGATTGTAAAAACCGTTCAGAGTAAACAAGCGGCCCTATCCTTCCGGTTAAGTTCTAATCAAATTTCACTATGCTTGCCTTGTAGAAAAGCAATGTATTGGTTTCTACTGTACATCTGAATTTAAAATGGTAGGTCTTGTTTTTAATACTATTGTCAAATTTGACAAGTTTTCTCTAAAGTTACTTGAAATTTATAACGCAGAGACATCAACAGTAATTTAATTTTCAAAAAGTACATTCCTTTACACGTAGATCTACAGTGCCCATTCTAGTGGTAGAACGTGAGTTAAGGTTCGGGCCTTTAAATGAAATTACGCTAATTAATTGTAGTATGATGAGTAGTCTAGCAAACTGCAATGCTAAAGCGGATCACCTGACTGACTCCCGGGCTTTTTATAATGTTCCTACCCCCTCACATGGCTGTGGTAACTTGCAGATCTTATGTCTGCTTACTCTTAATACTATTCATAATTACATTGTTGTAATCTTAATTTCTAAGTAATCACGGTATCTGACCGTCTGTGGCCGTCTGTAACCTGACATCTGCAGTGTCACTATCGTCTGCGATACAAAGTAGCGCATCCGTTCTCATGAACGTTAATAAACTTTACAAATTGTCCTTGTATTTACTTTGTTGCACTTCACTTAACATTTCATTACACTTTCTAATAATTTCCTAATTATTCTATTTTAATATGTATACATCAATTGGGGATACATAAGTCCTCCCGACGTACATTAAAAATTAAGCTTTTTCCTTTTCTTGATTTTTAATTCATCAAATTCATTTAATTTTATTGTTTAAAATTCATAGTTTCTAATGGTACGTTCGTTTCTTTGTTTACCTTGGTTACCTTAAATCTAAAACTGTTTTCTTTATATTTATACCTAATATACATTTTGTAAATTACATAAATAATCAATAAAATAGTCCAAATTATTAATACAATTGTCCAAACACTAATGCTATCGCTGTGCACTTTGGGCGTTTTTAATTCGTTTAAATGTTCCTTATAATTTTCCATAAGTTTTATGGCGTGGTTGAGGTTGTCTAGTTCCAGATGTTCAAGTTGCATGGGCTTTTAAAGTACTTCTTCGTTTTCGTTTTGCGATATCTTGATTTGTAATTCGGGCGAGTTTGCTAATTTCTTGGTTTGTACGGGATCTTGGTAAACTCTGATTACTTCATTTTCTATTTTAAATAACAATCTTCCTTACGGGTGATTAATTTATTTCCTGTTAATGCTAAGTTGATTTCGTCTTGATTGCAGTGGACTGTTGCTATTACTGCTGTGGGGAAAACGGCTATCCATTTATTTTCTGTTACTTTTTGAATTTTCATATTGGTGATTTGTACGGGTTTGGCTTCACAGTTCTCGGAGTGATTTGAAAATTTCAATAATTGTACTTCGCAAGAGCTGTCTTCTTGAATGGTTGTCGTTGTCAACGATTTGCATAAATATTGATTTGGTGTGACTTTATTACATTTTTCGTTTGTATAACCATATCTTAATTCATTTAAGGATGGGAATTTGGTTTTGGGTATAATAACTTGGTATGTGTTAGTCATTTTTATTGGAAAAGCAAATAAATGATAATAATTATAATTATTAATCTCTACTATCGGGATTTGTATTAGAAATGTTATGTCGCTATTTTTTACATAGCCTTTAACTATAGCTATTTTTTCAAATATTAAAATATTTGATTCTACTACATCAAAAGGTAATTTACTGTTGGTTACAAATGATTTAATTCTTAATAGTTCTCTTAATATATCGATTGGTTCTATGATACTAGAATGTAGGGTATTTAATTTTACAAATGCTACTGCATTTTCTAACGTGGTCAAAATTTGTTGAATTAAAGTAAGGGTTGATATTATTTGGGTGGATATCGTGTTAAATCTAATTAAATCTCGCATGCCTAACATGATAGTTTGCATGTTATTTTCAAGGGTTTGTATTCGGTTAGCTATACTATCTTGGTTTCTAACTAATTTTCTTAGAGTTTCGTTGAATTTTATAATAGTTGATTGCGTTAATGATATTTGGTTGCTAATTATGGTTTTGATATCGTTTTGGTTTTCGATTAACTGTTGTAATGCGTTGTCATAACGTTCTGCGTCTTGATGATCTAAATTGCCTGTGATTGCTTTTATTATGTTTCCAAAATCCGCTGATTAGTCCTCTTTTTTCTCTATCCGTTTGTTCTGTGGGTATTAGTTGGTTAAATTTATCTTCTATGTTTCTCAAAATTGTTTCTATTATACTGTCATAGTTCATCATTCCTATTGCGTATTCCTTTCCAAATTTTGTTGTGTCCATTATTTGTTTTAATCGGTAATAGTTGCTGCATACTGCCTAATTTTATTGGTAGTATGCCAGGGTTGTTTTTTATGTCTTCAATTATTATTTCGATGTCCGTTCTACCTGGGTGGAGGTTGACGGTAAGGGTGATGATTGTCCATCTGAAAGTACAGGGTGTCTTAAGTTTTTCAAATGGATATATTTTGTTATCTTGCCGTTATCTACTACGGCTATGTTTTTGTCCGATATTCTTTTAATCTTAAAAGGGCCTAAATTTCTGGGTGCCGTTTTATGTCGTTTGTTTTGGAAATTCTACTGGTACACGGTTTGTCCTATTGAGAATTTATTTGCGTCGGTATCTTTATTGCGGGTTGTGGTAATACGTTCCTTGTCCTTATCTAATTTATCCTTTACTTTGTCATAAGTTATTTTTAGTTTTTTTTTATGATCCTTGGCATATTGTTGATATACTTCTTTGTTATAATGTATGTCATAAGGGTTGCGTAAATCTGAATGTCCTAAAGTTCATTCTAATGGCGTAAAATTGGTTGACAAATGAATTGTGTTATTATAGGCGATTAGTGCGTATGATATTAAATTAGTAACGTGTTCTTTCTTGTAGGTTATTTTAGTAATCTGATTTGTTCTAACAGGGTTGAACAGGGTTCGCGTTGGATGCTGGTCTATGTTGATTTACGTTTTGGTTGAATCTTGGTTGAAATGCGGGATTCGTAAGATTTGGGTTGCAATTTGGTTCTGAAAACTGTTTACATTGATTAGTAAAGTTTAAATGTGGATTATTGGTTCGCGGTTGGTTTGTTTGTGTATTGAATGATGTGAATTTTTGTTGGGGAATTGTTTGTCTCGCGGCCTGTATAGTTTCTTTGGTGATTAACTTTTATTCGCGTTGGGGTTGTACAATTGGTTTCTGTAAGACATTACGTTTTCTTGTTCGATTATCATGTTCATAGTTTCTTCTAAGTTTTGGGGACGTCGGAATCTGATTTTGTCTGATAGTTGTTCTGGTAGTGCATTTAGATATGTGCCTAATGCCAATTCGTCATACATTTTCCTTTTTAAAAGTCTGATGTTTTGGTTGGGTTCTTCAATTTTTAGTTTCGTAAGAATTAAACTTCTTACAACTTGGCATTTCATTACAAATTGGTACGGGGATTGGTTATTCTCAATTCTAAGGTTTATTAAGTCGCGTACTTGGAATTTTAGGTTACGTTGATCGCCAAAATATGCTATCAATATGCGTTTGAAATCTTCCCATTGTTCTACGTCATCCTGGCTGGTAATTAATGTTAGTGCCCGTCCGCTTAGTTTACCGATAATAAGGAGTAATAGTTTACTTTCGTTGTCACCGGGTTTATAGAAAGTTTTCAAAAATAGTTTACACGCGGTGATGTAATTTCCTAACAAAGTTTGATCGCCGTTATACGTAGAAATTGTTTCCAAATAAATCTTTATATATACACTCATTGTGGCTGGGGAGTTGTTTTAATAATTAAGATTTAGTTTTGATTCTAATTAATTTCAAATTTTGTAAAAATTGGGATTTATTTCGCAGTTTGTATTGTTATTCTTTGCTTAGGTTTATAATTTTCCGTTTAGATTGCGTCAGGTTACTTGCTATTCTTAGCCTGAATGGTTTTGGATTATTTAAAGAATTGAGTTGCTTGTATTATATTTATTTGTACGGTACTGTAATTTATAAGGTTTAAGCTTGATACTGTCTTGGTTACGTTTATATTTAATTCATTGATGTTAATTTTATTGTAGGTTTGATTTCTGAAATTTCGATGTGGCTGAGTTATTTTTGTGGTAATTTATTTTACTTTGCTTTGCGTCAGTTAAAACTTTTCTATTTTAATTCCACTGATTTTATTCTGTCTGTTGTAATTATCTCTTCTCGTGGGTGTGTGTATTTTATAAGTGTCTACGATGCTTCTCGTCTCGTAAACTTAAGTGTTAATTGTAAAGTTTGCAAGGTTTCGTCTTTTGCTTTGTTCAAAGTTGCATAAAATTTCTCTTTTTGTAATTAATACAATGATCTTGTTTTGGTTACATTGTTTTAAACTACTGTAGGTGTTATTCAGTCTCTGTGAATGCTGTGGTATAATTAAATATGCAATTATATTTTTCTAAAAGGTGTTGTTTCAGTTGTTATGAAATGAACTTTGCGTCTTTTGTATAATTAATTATAATGTCATGTCCAGTAATGTTTATACTTTGTTAATTGCTGCAGTATTTTAATTATAAATGTTAAGTCTAAATAAATGCGTTTTCAATAGCGTGATTATTTATAGGTTTCTTAAGTTGATTTTATAATTAGACGTGTTTTTCGTATTTAAGATGATGTTTTATTTCTTGATAAGAATTTCTGGTTGCATTTAATAATGCTTTGTTTTAATCAAAGATGCTTCAATTTTATTGTTGTAGATTGAAGAGATATCGTATAGTTATATTTAGATTCGCGATGCGTTTTAAATAGCTTTGGTCAGTAGATATATTCGTATTGAGGTAACTTTGTATTCGTTGCGTTGGATGAATAATTTTTTTGAGGATGAGACACGTTTAGGTTTGCGATTTGTTAATTCTATTAATAACTGTAAGGTGTTTTTATTATTTATAGAATGCGATGATGTTGCGTGTGGATAATTTGTTCTCTTTATTTTGGTGCGTTTTTACAAGGATCTCAATATTAATTGTGATTTAATTTCGCTTTATTTTTGGGTTTTTTAATTATTTTTATGCGCTAGTTAATACCGTGTTGTTAAATTAAAAATTCGTTTTTGTTTTGTCTCTATAATTTTCGCTCAGTTAACTTTTGCAATAATTGTTTCCAGTGCGCATATAATGCGTCTCTTGGTTCTCTAGTTCAATCTCAAAATTCAATTATTCAAAAATAACTTGAAAATAATTTCTTGCACTAGCTAAGTAATAATATTCATTAAATTGCATAAAATAATGGTACTAATAGTCAATATACATCTAAAAATTATAAAATCATAAAAATTCCTCTTATACTAGTAAATATCAAATGTTGTAAAGCAAAAATTCAATTGGTTTAAGGAAATGAACTTACACTAATTGTTTTGTAGATTTCATGAATTCTGTCGATTTTTGTACTTTTTCCACGTCGGTTTTTTGGATTTGATCTATTTTTGTATCTCCTCCAATTTTTTTTTTGTTGAATTTGAACAATTTTTGTTTCGCTTCCAACTTTTGTTTGAGTTTGTTGAATTTGAATGATTTTAGTTTTGCCTCCAACTTCTGTTTGGTTCTGTCAAATTCGGAATTGAAATTCCAGACCACCAGTTCTTTGAATTTGTTTCCTAGTGACCTTTTGACATCCGTACGGCTGCGCCAGTTAAGGTTCGGGCCTTGGGAGCTGCCTTTTTAAAAGCCAGTTCCAAAACTTCTTAACAAATTTATTTATTAATACAGAATTGACTTATGGAATTTTGACAAGTTAATTAAATATTACTTTAAATCAAAATTACACTAGTTAATTGTATTATGATGATTAGTCTAGCAAACTGCAATGCTAAAGCGAATCACTTGACTGACTGCCGGATCCTTGAGCTACCGGGCTTTTTATAATGTTCCTACCCCCTCACATGACTGTGGAACTTGCAGATCTCATGTCTGCTTACTCTTAATACTATTCATAATTACATTGTTGTAATTTTAATTTTTAAGTAATTACGGTACCTGACCGTCTGTGACCGTCTGTAACCTGACATCTGCAGTGTCACTATCGTCTGCGATACAAAGTAGCGCATCCCTTCTCATGAACGTTAATAAACTTTACAAATTGTCCTTGTATTTACTTTGTTGCACTTCACTTAACATTTCATTACACTTTCTAATAATTTCCTAATTATTCTATTTTAATATGTATACATCAATTGGGAGACACATAACTCGTGTAGTTCGTTTTTAAGTCATTGTGTTTTTAAATCAAAGCAGAATTGAAAATTGTCAGCTTCTTAGATCAAGCGTAATTAGTTTTTATCAAAATCGATTGTATTCTTTTGTCACAGTTATTTATCTTTAGATGGACGGTAAATAAACTCTTACTTGTTGTTTCTTCTAATAAATTGTTGAACAAAATTGTTGGAAAACTAACATCAGTCTATTCCGTGATGAAATGAATATTATTAATAGTTAAAGCAAAGCATTTAACGAATGCAGGTGTCATTAAGTGTTAAATTCATGAAGCTGTCTGAAAATAGCATAGAGATGAAAAGTAATATAAACCTAATCTTTTATACAATGTCGCTATGTATGTAACTGGCTAATTAAATGCGAAAACGTTTTCCATCTGTAACATTCGATACATTACTAATTTTTTGATACTTATTAATCAGCTCATCAACATTGTGCTCTCTGAATTAGGTAGGTAGCTATATTATCTCACTATACTTTTATGATGTAAAAGAAATGGTTTCCTGCCGCATCCTGAATGATCATAAAACTTTCGAACAAATTTGTTTTAGTAATCTATAACAAAGCGCGTTATAAAGCTATGTTGACGACTTCCAGATAACAATATACTTTTACGTTCTAAAAACTATTGCAATAAATTTACATATCTAATGTACCAGGGATTTGCTTTAGCAATGTGCTTGTCTCCAGAAATGTGAATACTTTGTCGAAAAACAATCAAGCGTGTACGTATTGTGTGGCATTTGCGATATCGAATTTGTAACTAGCTAAGAAAACACACGACTCATAACATACTGAAATCGTTCTTCGCGGCTATAAAATTGGGAAGCAGCTGGTTCAAATACTTTTCTGTATTCCTATGCTATCTACAACTTTAGAACGGAATATTACCACACATCCAACAATATATAGATGCGAGTTTGGATCGGATTTCACTTCCTGAACGTATTATACATCTATAACTCGAAACGACTTTGGTAAAACAACCGGAACGGGTGTAATCGTAACACTACGTTTCAGATAAATTTGTTATATAACGGAACACCTATAGAACTATTATAAAAATAATATCAGACCAAATATGTAAGTTTAATGGAACAAATAATAAACCAATTTCCAAAAATTAGGAAACGATATGCATTTTACGTTGAATATAATTATGTATAGCAGTTTCGAGACTTATAAAGTAATCATAAAACAACTTTAATTAGTTTAGAAGTTGTCAGTTTTGTAATTAGCAGAAACTAAATACCATATCAATGGATTTTAGTACGACAAATTAATTAAAGCAGTGCAAATAGATCCTAAATAATTAATTTCGTAAGGTTTGTCATGAGGTGTTTAGAACGATAAACAGTATGAAGTAAGTTATTTCTAGAGAACTAAGTTCAATTATCTAGCATACCAAGGGTGTCATACAATAAAGTAACCTCTTACTTATGCATTATAATAATAATAAGACATTCTCAGTTTGTAGACTTCTGTGTAATATGTGGTACCAGATTAAAACTATGCCATGTGGGTACCACTCCTAGACATAGTTATAGTCACCTATTACCCGTAAGACGAGCGGGTCAGTAAGGACAGAACGAAGAAATCAGTAATGGAGTGCTTGTCCGAAATACCGTAATCAGGGGGAAAAAATAAAGAAAACGAATACCACGTTAACACAGTCGGAGGTTGGGGGTACAGAAAACTAAACAACAGGACATATGACCAAATTCGCCCTTAGTAGGAGGAGGTTACCGGTTCTGGGCCCTCATTTGCTCCAGAATCCTCATTTGCTCCCTCATCTGGACTATTTTACATATAAAAATCCACTATAACGTCTTATTTTAAGGAATTTCCACCTTGCTCTCGCCTTGTGGACCGCCTAGTGGAATTTTTTTACCCCAACCATCCCTACCCTAAAAAATCGGTAACCTAACCTAAAATTTTCGAGATACCTCTTGGTGCCTATAGGCACCGCACCCACAAGATAAATCTATATTGTTTGGTATCAATTAATATTAGAATTTTCTCAGCTACCCGAATCTCTAGGAATTTTTTAGATTGCATCATCCCCCAAGGAGCTACCCTCATTTTAAGATTTTTTACCGGTAGCGACTTCTGACCGTCCTTATAAATTTTTTAACCATGCAATACATCAAATTAGTCTAGAATTTTATACAGAATCCAAATCTGTAAATAGATTTAAAATCCGAGCACCCCTGCAAAATTATACCCCTTTAAAGTCCCGAACCTCTAAATTTAGCTCTTTGCTCTATAAGCTAACCTAACAAATAGTTTTCTTCGACTAGCCATTGCATCTTTCGAGATAAACCTATCTTGTTTGGCATCAATTAATATTAGAATTTTCTCAGCTACCCAAATCTCTAGAAATTTTTTAGATTGTATCATCCTCCAGCGAGCTACCCCAATTTTAAGATTTTCCTACTGCTAACATTCTGAACCAAATAGTTTTCTTCGACTAGCCATAGCATCTTTCGTGATAAACCTATCTTGTTTGGTATCAATTAATATTAGAATTTTTTCAGCTACCCAAATCTCTAGAAATTTTTAGATTACATCACCCCCAGGGAGCTACCCTCATTTTAAAATTTTTTACCGGCAGCGATTTTTGACCGTGCGACACAACAAATTAGTCTAGAATTTTACGCAGAATCCAAATATACAAACAGATTTGCAATAAAACCGCTCCTTACAAAGTCACACTTTAAAGCTCCCAAACCTCTAAATTTTTTGCTCATCTATGACATAGGCTTTAACCAACCATTTCTGAAAATTTAAAACCGAGGTAATTTTAGAAATAAAACCTTTATAAGCCATAAGGGTTTAATATTTAAAACCATTTTCAAACAGTAATGTACTGTTTTTAGAATATTTAAAACCACGACTTTTAAAATTTTAAACAGTTATCAATTTCTGGTTTGACATATTCCAAATTACTAAGCACGTCACAAATAAGTATATACTCAATGCTAAAAATGTACTTGATAAATACATTTCGCTTCCAAAACTAATTGCTTTACGATTACTCAAATTACATGTGAAAGCTGTGTATAATTTCTTTTTTCAATGGACTTTCTATTAATTATGTTTGAATACACTGCATTAGAAATTGACGTATAATTGCTTGAAGATTATTAATAACACAATGTACTTTCTAGTACGTTCTCGACTACGTATTTAGGTAAATACAAATTTTAAATAAACACTTTAAACCTTTACTAAGGAAATACCAAACTTGTTGTCTACAGAATACTTACTAATAAAGCAATTTAATTTTAAACAACGTCTACGTCATATTTTAGGAAATGGGAGGCTTGAATATTTTCCTTGGAAACAATCGAAGATTGCCGAAGACACTCGAAGGGTGTTCTAGCGCGGTCACTAAACCAATTAGCACTAATACCGAGTATTCTATGCTTTTGTAGGTTGCTCATTTCCTAGAACCAAATTTTCCACATAGCGGTCGGTAGCACGTAATGATTTCTAGAACCGGTAAGTATTCGATATTGCCCAAATAGAGAATTAGATGCTCGATGTCTGTTAACTTCCAATTCCCTCGTAAAAGGTAGAAAAGCTCGGTCAATCATCCATGTAACTTGTACTTTGACCCGCTCCCGTTCTGATAATTTCCAAATATTTTTCAAACGACAATGGCCTCAGAATTTTAAACCTTCAAGGGATCTATAAGCCGTGATCAATTACTCGTTCGAGCTACCGGTAAACTAACATATTTTATAGTAACAGTGCGCTGTATAATACATGCATACCCCTTCTCTGCGCTACTGCTATTCTTGTAGTTGCTTGAAAAAGTCAGTCGCCCTTTTTACTGCTAGGACCGCTGCAAAGCACCATTCTATACTTTCTTTAAAAGTATAGCACATGGCGCACTTTTTTGTTTGATAATTAAATTTTGCTTATGTAGGCTTTTACACTTTCACATATTTAAACATCTAATACAATCGATTAACCACTTTCTATTATTCTAACGGAAACCACCATACATCCCGTCTCACCGTTTTTTTTTAATCCAACGATCCCATGGGCTTCCACACACTAACACCTAACGTATCTTGCCTACTATTTGTTAAACAAAAACTACCGGCATCGTTATGTCCGTATACGGACGTAGGCAGATGTTTGTGGATGTGTCCGAGAATATGTAACCATATACATTAATCAGTCTCAGCTATTTTATTTAGTCCACGAAAGCTAATATTTTTCTAAACCACAATTAATAATCGCCTTTATAGGTTTAACATTTCTACCATTTCCCAATGACTGGTGCTACGTACATGGAAACTTTAATTTCTTATTGGAGAGAATTCTTATTCTCCCACGCACTGTTGCGTAGTTGCATGCCCACCCCTTTTGGGAATAAATGCTCGTTATAGGTTGTATGACACTCGGTTTTACTTAACTACACTTTGTGAGACCTTTTTAATCTTTTTAATCGCGTCCTTCTCGCTTACAATACAATAGGACTTGGCTTTTATACCAACAAATTCTAATACTAGATCCCCATTAAATTCGTCTTTGAATTTCCCTACAACTTTTTTTTTGTTGACAAGCGGTACATTGTATTTATTATCCGCGGGGTAGTCACCCTTTTAAGATAAATATATCTTTTTTTGGTATCAATAAATATTAGGTTTTTCTAGGAAGCTCAAATTTGCAAATACATTTAAATAGAACCACCTTTTACAAGTCACGCCTTTTAAAGACCCAAACCTCTAATTTTTACTCATCTTTAATTAACTCTATCTTTAAAACCCTTTTTTCGCTACCCAAGACATATGCTTTAACCAACCATTTCCGTAGAAATCTAAATCCGTTTAACCTTATTGGAAGATAGTAAGTTATACTTCCTAAAGGCGCAAATGTACTCGATACCACTTGCCAAAATGTGGAGTAAGCTATCGAACAAGCTACAAAATAGCTGCTGTTTAGTGTATAATAACCTACTACAGTACGCGTATTGGGGGAATGGCAATACAAAGAAATTAACGGGCTTGCAAATTAAGTTGTCCGAAAAACCACAGGAAAGGGAAAAATTGATAAAGTATATGCTTTCGGCTTTTAGTTTTAACTATTTACCTGTCAATTATTTGGAGATAGTAGAAGAGGAAGATAGCCAAGATAAAATAAAAATCTAACACAAGTGCTACATTAAAGCAAGTAGTATATATTTTACACAATGTGCAACACCATATTCTACAATTCCAAAAGAAATAGTCATTTCGGAATTGGGGTTGATAAATACGCCTAACATTCGCCTAGAGGCTGTCCTACAACGCGTAAATATTGATATTAAACGCTATCCGTTTACGCTAAAGGAAATTGCCCCATTATGCATGCCATACGCTGTAGGTGGAAGGAAAAGACACCTGAAACTAGAGGAAATTGATGCAAAAAGGCGAAAATTGGACTGCATGGAAAACACTGCGACAATACGCGAACAATACAAAGATGTGTTAGACAAAGAACATCTTATTAGAGAAAATGAGGAAGAATTAAAAGATGGACTGACTTAAATACATCCGCGTTCTACAAGCTATATGCATTTGCGGTTAAAAGACTCTTTTAGTTATGTAGGCGTTCTTGCGGAAAAGGATGGTACTAAATCCGTATACTTATTAAAAGGTAATTCTAAAAACGTATTTATCAAAATGGCAGATAACAAAGACGAACTAAGAAATGCGAGTTTCGTAACCTTGGCGTACACGAATCGCAAAGGGGTACCGCTAAACATTGTATATTTGCCTAGTAAAGAACCTTTCGGATCATTTGAAACCGGGGCTCTACAACCTATAACGACCATATATTCCCAAAACTGGTGGACATGCAACTATGTAATAGTAAGTTGGAAAATAAGGACCCCTCTCCAATGCCAACAAGAAGAAGTCGATCAAGCTAGCAAGATACGTATGCAAGATATAGTGGGAAAGCTGCGATTAAGAGATTGTCATTAACTGCAAGAATTACACGAAGGAATGGATCTGGTTGTCGGTGGAATCATATACTTTATATATAGAGACAAACTTCTGTACATTTTGCAATTCGAAAACCTAGACGGTCTCTATGTATCAAACTATTGGCTAGAAAAAGAGATAGAGGACTTGGGTGTTGATTTAACTTTTAAGCTGCGAATAAAATTAGATAAAATTAAAAACCACTCCAAACAGACATAAAGAAAGGACTGTCTTCTGTGTATAACTTTGTATTAAAATTAAGTTTAAATGGCTCCATGCTTGGCATTAAATTTTTTTAAATTTTGTTATGTATAATGTCAGAATCAAAATTTAAAAATAGTATTACATTGCTTTTTATTTATAAAAGGCCATGATATCAGCACCAGGGTTGTGTCTGGGGCGTACACGAGGGAAGCGGAAGTTAATAGTCACCAAGCATCTAATTTTTTATTTGGATGGTATCGAGTACCTGCCGGTGTATGTATCCGGAGTAAAAAACACGATTTGTACACGTAGATTATTAAATAAAGTTAGTTTATTGAGGGAAGATGACAAACGTAACGTCATTCCTGGAAGCATATCAACTCATGCATGGGGGCATAAAGATATAAATCTAAGATAGTTGTTTGATTTTGTAAATCTATTGTATATATTAGTTTTTAAATTCCATAATTTTTAAGTTCTTCGCCTACCTTCCAAATCCTTCTTGCTTCTATCCTGGTGGACAGAGTATACGTGTTATCTCCACGTGGTGTTCGCGGGATACAGCGGTTTTAGATTTCTAGGGAAATGGTTGGTTAAAGCATATGTCTTGGGTAGCGAAAAAAGGGTTTTAAAGATGGAGTTAAATAAAGATGGGTAAAAATTAGAGGTTTTTTTTCTTTAAAAGGCGTGACTTTGTAAAGGGTGGTTCTATTTAAATCTATTTGCAGATTTGAGGTTCATAGGAAAATCTAATATTAGTTGATGACAAAGAAGATATATTTATCTTAAAAGAGTGACTACCCCACGGATAAAAAATACAATATACCGCTTGTCAACAAAAAAAAAGTTGTAGGGAAATTCAAAGGCGAATTTAATGAGGATCTAGTATTAGAATTCGTTGGTATAAAAGCCAAGTCCTATTGTATTGTAAGCGAGAAAAATACGATTAAAAAGATTAAAGGGGTCTCACAAAGTGTAGTTAAGTAAAACTGAGAGTCATACAACCTATAACGAGCATTTATTCCCAAAAGGGGTGGGCATGCAACTACGCAACAGTGCGTGGGAGAATAAGAATTCTCTCCAATAAGAAATTAAAATTTCCATGTACGTAGCACCAGTCATTGGGAAATGGTAAAAATGTTAAGCCTATAAAGGCGATTATTAATTGTGGTTTAGAAAAATAGTAGTTTTCGTGGACTAAATAAAATAGCTGAGACTGATTAATGTATATGGTTACATATTCTCGGACACATCCACAAAAATCTGCTTACGTCCGTATACGGACATGGCGAAGCCGGTAGTTTTTGTTTAACAAATAGTAGGAAAGATACGTTAGGTGTTAGTGTGTGGAAGCCCATCGGATCGTTGGATTTGAAAAGAACGGTGCGGCGAAATGTATGGTGGTTCCCGTTAGAATAATCGAAAGTGGTTAATCGATTGTATTAGATGTTTAAATATGCGAAAGTGTAAAAGCCTACATAAGCAAAATTTAATTATCAGACAAAAAAGTGCGCGATGTGCTATACTTTTAAAGAAAGTATAGAATGGTGCTTTGCAGCGGTCCTAGCAGTAAAAAGGGCGACTGACTTTTGCAGGCAACTACAAGAATAGCAGTAGCGCAGAGAAGGGGTATGCATGTATTATACAGCGAACTGTTACTAAAAAATATGTTAGTTTACCGGTAGCTCGAACGAGTAATTGATCACGGCTTATAGATCCCTTGAAGGTTTAAAATTCTGAGACCATTGTCGTTTGAAAAATATTTGGAAATTATCAGAACGGGAGCGGGTCGAAGTACAAGTTAGATGGATGATTGACCGAGCTTTTCTACCTTTCACGAGGGAATTGGAAGTTGACAGACATCGAGCATCTAATTCTCTATTTAGGCGATATCGAGTACTTACCGGTTCTAGAAATCATTACGTGCTACCGACCGCTATGTGGAAGATTTGGTTCTATTAAATGAGCAACCTACAAAAGCATAGAATACTCGGTATTAGTGCTAATTGGTTTAGTGACCGCGCTTGTGCACTCTTCGAGTGTCTTGGGCAATCTTCGATTGTTTCCAAGGAAAACATTCAAGCCTCCCATTTCCTAAAATATGACGTAGAAGTTATTTAAAATTAAATTGCTTTATTAGTAAGTATTCTGTAGACAACAAGTTTGGTATTTCCTTAGTAAAGGTTTAAAGTGTTTATTTAAAATTTGTATTTCCCTAAATACGTAGTCGAGAACGTACTAGAAAGTACATTGTGTTATTAATAATCTTCAAGCAATTATACGTCAATTTCTAATGCACTGTATTCAAACATAATTAATAGAAAGTCCATTGAAAAAGAAATTATACACAGCTTTCACATGTAATTTGAGTAATCGTAAAGCAATTAGTTTTGGAAGCGAAATGTATTTTTCAAGTACGTATTTAGCATTGAGTATATACTTATTTGTGACGTGCTTAGTAATTAGGAAAATGTCAAACCAGAAATTGATAACTGTTTAAAATTTTAAAAGTCGTGGTTTTAAATATTCTAAAAACAGTACATTACTGTTTGAAAATGGTTTTAAATATTAAACACTTATGGCTTATAAAGGGTTCATTTCTAAAATTCCTACGGTTTTAGATTTTCAGGAATGGTTGGTTAAAGCATATGTCATAGATGAGCAAAAAATTTAGAGGTTTGGGAGCTTTAAAGTGTGACTTTGTAAGATGCGGTTTTATTGCAAACCTGTTTGTATATATGGATTGTGCGTAAAATTCTAGACTAATTTGTTGTGTCGCATGGTTAAAAAATTTATAAGGACGGTCAGAAATCGCTGCCGGTAAAAAAATTTTAAAATAAAAGTAGCTCCCTGGGGGAGTAATGTAATCTAAAAATTCCTAGAGATTCGGGTAGCTGAGAAAATTCTAATATTAACTGATACCAAACAAGGTAGGGTTATCTCGAAAGATGCAATGGCTAGTCAAAGAACTATTTGTTAGGCTTGCTTATAGAGCAAAGAGCAAAATTTAGAGGTTTAAGAATTTAAAGGGGTATAACTTTGCAGGGGGTAATCCGATTTGAAATCTGTTTGCAGATTGGAATTCTGCGTAAAATTTTAGACTAATTTGATGTGTCGCATAGTTAAAAAATATATGCGGACGACTAAAAAATCGCTACTAGCAAAAAATCTTAAAATGAGGGTAGCTCTCTGGGGGATGTTGCAATCTAAAAAATTTTAAGAGATTTGAGTAGCTGAGAAAATTCTAATATTAATTGATGCCAAACAAGATAGGTATATCTCGAAAGATGCAATGGCTAGTTGAAGAAAACTATTTGTTAGGTTGGCTTATAGAGCAAAAAGCAAAATTTAGAGGTTTAGGACTTTAAAGGGGTATAACTTTGCAGAGGGTGCTCGGATTTTAAATCTTTTTACAAACTCAAATTTTGCATAAAATTCTACATTAATTTGATGTATTGCATGGTTAAAAAATTTTTTAAGGACGGTCAGAAATTGCTACCGGTAAAAATCTTAAAATGAGTGTAGCTCCCTGGAGGATGACGCAATCTAAAAAATTCCTAGAGATTCGGGTAGCTGAAAAAATTCTAATATTAATTGATACTAAACAATATAGATTTATTTTGTGGGTGGGGTGCCTATAGGCACCGAGAGGTATCTCGAAAATTTTAGGGTTAGGTTACCGATTTTTTATGGTAGGGATGGTTGGGGTAAAAAAAATCCCACAAGGCAGTCCACAAGGCGAGGGCAAGGTGGAAATCCCTTAAAATAAAACTTTATAGTGGATTTTTACATGTAAAAATGGTCCAGATGAGGGAGCAAATGAGGATTCTAGAGCAAATGAGGGCCCAGAACCGGTAATCTCCTCCTACTGCCTTTTTTAGAACATCTGTACCTGAAATGATAATTAAACACCAAAACCATAGCGCCAATAAATAACTTCTATAAATTGAGATAACAAACAATATTAAACTTGTAACAGTTTTTTTGACCACTGCCGAACATCAACGAATTTTTAGTCCTAATAACTTTAGTATAGTCATTAATATCATGCGAACCATTTTTAAACAAATAAATACCAGTATTGATATAGTTTGTGCTAACCGCCGTTCAGAAACGCTAGTTTGGTTGCTAACATCAGGCGCCGAATGTTAATACAATTATTATCAAGGCCAAGCAGCTTTCCTGTTTCGTGCATAGCACATTTGCATTCACATTAGCTAGAGCTTTCGTCGAGAACGTTTATGGAACTAATAAGGGTTCTGGCATGTAACTTGCGTCTGGCTTTTTGTACGTTAGTTGAACCCTAGTGCGCTGAGCACTAGGCCTTGATGTTTTAGCGATGGTAAGAATTAAAATAATAATTAGTTAGACCAACAGAATTCTGTTGTAGCGCTTTTTTCGTATTTTTCTTTTCTTCTGTTATAACGTTCCTTTTAAAGACGTTTTTTTAAATGACTTCTAATAAATAACTTCGTTTGGATAATTCCTTTGATAAATTCATTTAATAATTCTTTGGACATTTGTGTAAATAACACATAAAGTATTATTTTAATGATTTCGTAAAAGTTACAAAAAAACATGTTTTTCAACGCTTCGTAGAAAGTCCTCAATTAGATTTTTATTTTTATAATTCTCAACTTTAAGAAATCGTTTTGTATTATCTGGTTCTATAAAACTAAGGCAGCGAGTATGCTGTATTTAAAAGAAGATAAAATTCTACTTTAGCACTTGCGAGTATCAACCTATGGTTCATTCACGTTAACTTTGTGATAGGGTATCGATCCAATGTGAAAGTCCTTCAACCGTACGACGGATAGTTGGATTTTATGTAATGTTATGGAGAAAACAATAAGTTTGAATTTTAAGGAAACGTTCTACAAAGTATGTAGAAATGTTTATGGTTTGTAAATTAAGTCCGATGATGCATTGGAATGGTACTGTTAAAACTTTCGTTCAAGATATACACACAGTAGAACATCTAAGTCTAGTATTGGAATTTGGTTGGTCCAGTTTGTGCGTATAACGAAAACGCATAGACGTTAGCATGGTCCGGTCCAAGGGTCATGCAGCTGTTCGTGTTCTGTGGAACATGTGGATTTTGCGTCACTTGTTTTCTGAAAAATGTATGTATTAACACCTGCCCTAACATGTTGTGACTACAACATGTAAAGAACACCTGCAGAGCCAAGGTAAGAGATTAGAATTATTCTTGCATCACGTCTACATTTGGTGATCTTTGATATGAGGCTGCTTCAGAAAATATTTTTGTAACTATATATTCTCATAAATCCGTTTCGAATATTAAGAAGGACCTTAGTAAATTTTTATTGTCAATACTAGTTCAGTATAATTACAGTTATTAAATTTTATGAAATTAGGCATACTTGAAGAGTTCTTATTGATGTTTCATATATGCATGATTTCACTTACAATTTTTGAATAATGAATTAATAGACAAAGTAGTTAAAGTTTTATAAATATGTAAACAGAAAAAACAGATCTGATATTTCTGGTATAAATTTAAGTTAAACTTTTGTAACTAAAGCAACATTTAAAGTTTTTGATATTTTTCTTTGAATATATAATCCTACCTTATGAGTAGATGAAACTTGTATTATCTTTTCTTAAACATGAATTTTATATTTATAATTTTTATGAAAGGACAATTTTAATTAAAGAAGCAACATTTAATTTTCTTAATTAATTGTTTTATTCTGAACAAGTACGTACAGAAGTAGGGTAACAAAGTATAAAATCAAATAGAGTAAAATGGTAAACCCAATTTAACAAGAAGCTTTAATAGCCTTTTCAGTATTTGAATCATAAAATCTGTGTTCATATTATTGTTGCCTGATTAATCTTTGTTGTTTTTTTATATGAGGTAGCAAGAGAATACTTCTTGTGTTCTCATTTTTGTATATTTAATTAAATTTTCTTTACAGCTCCTGCGTTAGCAGTTATTACGGTATTCCTCCCTAAGGAGGCCCAAGTCCCCCTTTGGGAAACCCTGTGTTTAAAGTTAATGACTTGGTGGCGCCCTGTTTAAACCCCTGTTTTGTCGAGAATCTAGCCCTAGTAATAAAATAATTCTTTGTAAAAAGAACCACGACCAATTCTCGTAAGCTCTGCCCAAGGAATAGACCCCTAGTATAGTCGGAAGATATTTGCGTTCCATCATTTTAAGGAAATGCTTCCTTTAAGGTTACTGGTCACATTTGGGGATATAAAAATAACCCTTAACTAGTTAACCCAACCAGTAATTTTAAATTAAGTTACGTTATAAACTGCTGGTTCAAAGACGAACATATTAATTCTTTACTCCTCACATACTTATATTAAACCTTAATTATATATAAGTGACATTCAAACTAAAGAGTGTTTTGTAAATAAAATAACTACGTCATTACACACCCCTTAAATATTCTAATGTTTGAGCCCATAGGGCGTGCAAATGTTTGTTGAAAAAATTTATTATTAACACTAAGATAACTACTTCCAAAAATAAAATTAATTATTTCTAATAACAGTTCTTTGCTAATTTTGCAGTTCGATTATGTTTTATTCCAAATAAGTGATAAATTATGTTTTACTAGTGTTTTGTAACGTTTATGAATAATAATTAAAATTCATTTAGGCTAATTAATACATAATTTGCAGGTAGTTTGAAATTGATGATAAATTCAGAAAAATCAAGTGAATCTTTCACATTATATTTATTTTCCAAACTGGTTTTTATAATTTCTGCAAGCTATTTTAAGACATTTTCAGCTGGAGAGTTGTTGAATGATACAATTGATGTTAATGGATCTGCAGGTTTTTGAATTTTTGGAAGTGCATATAGTCGGGCTGCGGAGCTCTTGTAACTATTTTTAGGTTTTTTTGATATCTGCTTAAGTAAATGGGATTTTTATTTCTTAACATTCTTACTATAATTAAAGATTTAGTTTAAACTGAACCTGTGGGATAATTTTTTAGTTCTGTATAAGTTATTTTATCACTTAATATATTTATTAATTTATTGGTATAGTCCTCTTTGAACAAATATTCCGATGTATTGCTATTATCTGCTTTACAAATCGTTAAAGTATTATTTCTTTTTAAAAACTTTGACACTTGATAAACTTCATTAACATCTTTGGTTTCTTTTTAAATTTTCGTGAATATAATTTTAATCATATTACTAACATAAATTGCCTTTCTCTTCGCCATTAGTATTATGTATAATATTTTTTAATTTAGCTAAAAATTAGATAATAGGTTACTATATATTTTTGAGCCAACACTAAATTTTGATTCTAATGCAAAAATATTTGTGTATCAAATAGGAATTCAAGATCACTAATATTTTTAAACAATTTGTTTGTATAGCATATTACAACACTATGGTTTTAAGATGTAATCAATTATTTTAAGTTATTATTTTTAATTTTACAAAAATATTTGTTATATGTTATATTAAATTGTATTTGATGCTAAAAATACACACAATTTATTTGAAGATAGTTAATCTTGTACTGTATTGATTAATTTGGTAATACTTCATTTCTCTTGCCTTGAATAGGAAGATCTTTCTGCTATTCAACGCAACTTAAAGTTCAGATCCTCACAGCTGTTAAGAAGAAAAAGTTATTTCTACTCCATTTTCATTTCATGCCAAATTATAGAAATCCATAACTATTCTATAAAGCAAAGGTAATACGACCTAAATATTTGTAATTTTAAACTGATTTATGGGTTTAACGACACTGGTTTCAAGTTGAACCCCTTTTCTTACGCCCGTAAAAAAGAGCTTTTAACTTAAAATCATCGTCTTCAAACCCACAAAGCATATTATTTTCCCCTTTTATATATACATATATATACATATATGTATATATATATATATATATATATATATATATTACTCAAATTTAGACCAGGGTAGAAAATTAATTAACGACATCAAATAATTTTAATCACCGTGTATAAGGAAGCTTTGGGAAAAAGTACGCGTAATTAAAGGCCTACTGTGAAGATTTAAATCATTCAATTAGAAGGTAGGGTTTGTATAGAATTTTATTAGATAATACGCGTTATTAAAACGTCGAACATACAAATTTATTCGTTTCATTAAAAATAAGGGATTTAAATTATTCACTAGACGCTTTCTATAAAAAGAAGCAGAATTAAAATGCTCAACTTGTATGTAATTTAATTATTCCAAGTAAAGAAACAAATAGAAATTACGTGCAAAATTTATATTAATTAATTCAAGTTTTAAGTAACGAGTATTAAACAAAATGTAGAAATAATGATTAATATTTAATTAGGATTAACTAAAAATTAAAGGGTAGAAGTCAATGCCATTCATTATTATTTTAATTGGAGTTAATTAAACGATTATTAAGGTATAATAGACATAAAAGCTTTTAAAAAACCCAATAATACCAAATATGAGACGCGTTGCTAGCATACAAATATATCTAGAAAGTTAGAATACGTTGAATATTCAAATCGTACAAGTGTTATTTAAAATGTTACGATTGAACACCTGCGTATTTTTAAATGTCACATTCTAATAAATTCGAGCTGATAAACATGAAAATTCTGCGTATATTGCAAACGGTCGGATAAACCGTAGCTTATATTAACATATGAATCCATGTGGACTGAAATAACCGATAGTAAAGAATATCGATTTGCACCACTAAAGCCAGGTTAGAAAAAGACGGATGCAATGGGCAAGTCTGAGACACGGATAATAAAAGGCGTGATTTGAGCAACGTCACTGGGTTTGCGATTGGGTGAAATAAGTTGCAGATATGAGAGGTGAAAACACAACAATTTCTATACAAAATTAATTAGTTGTTCTCGGAAGTGTTTGCGAGCCGTGTGAAAATTTCTTAGATTTAACTGGCACGAGTGCAAAAATTTAGTAGAATCGCGTGCCGGACTGTCGAGAAGGGAACAGAGAATGCGAAATTCTGAAAACTGGCCGTCGCGGGACAAAACCGACGTGCAGGCGAGCTATTATATAAACCCGTGTTTATAGGAGTTTTGCTCTGTTAGATTTTCGATTTTGATTAAATACTTTAAACAGTTTGCTTTTATATTTTGGTGATTATTGAATACTTTAAAACAGTTTGCTCTTTACGTGCTATGATACAAGTTATTATGCATTAGTGCACTTAGAAAAGAAGATACAAGGTAATAAAGTCTAGTTATATTTGCGAGTATTACTGTACCAATTATCCAAATTTGTAACGATAAATGAATAAACAAAAGTAAGCAGTTTTGGGTATAGCGGGAAAGAAGTATGAATTTCAGTGCTATTTTTCGGAAGTGAGTAATCAAATGTTATTAGTAAACGTGATTGGATCTACAAACAAGATTTAGATATACATAGATGCGTTCCTGAGAAGCCCTGAAACTTTTTAAACGAATGGTGTTGTAGATGAATTTTAAAAAGCGTTCCGAATCTAAAGCCGTAAACATAAACCAGCTGGAATGGTGGAATTAGCAAGTCCGATGTACATTGAAGCCACGAGTGCAGTAACCTTCAGGTAAATTATACAATTTTGTTCGAACTTTGATGTTTTGGTGTGTGTTGGATATTTTTATAATTTCTTTGATAAAATAGGCAGTAGTGAATTTGTATAAACAACAAATTTTTAATTTTAAGGTGAAATTTTCTTGTATAAGTAGAAAGGAGTATTTAGCAGTTTATGTTTTGATTATGATGAAAATGTGGGTCTGTCTTTGAGCTCAATTAGACTAACCTGTTTAATTAACGTCAAGGGGTGGGAGATGCTCCCTTTTATTCAGACTTAGGTCTGCACATATTGTAACTTATATAGTATGCATCCTACCAGGACTTTAATTCTGGATGCAAATTCAAAATGATGACAAATTTAAACTTGAAATTTTATGATACTGAAATTTATGCTGCAATTTAATTTTGTAATTTTAATGTATTATGAATATTGATGTAAATAGAGTTAACGTTGATGTTTGTGGTAGGAATGTGTTTGTTTTTTTTTATGAATGAGGATGAAAGTTTTAACTAGGTAAGCAGCCGAGGCGGAAAGAGTAAAAAGGCGATTATCAGAAGAGATTCAATAGGGACGGAACACAGCATATACATGGCGACCCAAAAGTGAACCTCGAGTTCCAAATAAAATTTTTGTGATTTTATTCCAGGAAACTGGCAATCTGAGAGAGAGAGAGGTTCTGTTTGTGTATAAATTTAAGAGTATTTTTAGAGTGTGTGTGTGAGTGATTAGAACGTATGCAGAGAAAGGAGTGGTTAAGGAGTCAAGGAGTGGAAATTGGAAGTGACGATAGTGCATTGTGTGAAAAAAATTCAAAAATGAAAGAAGCTGGAGGCAGTAGAGATCAGTCGAGGACGGAATCAGGGGATCAAAGAAATGAGTTAATGATGAGAATGTTAGAGGAAATGCGATTAGCTAGGGAGGAGTCCAATAGAAAATTAGAACAGCTAAGCGATGAATCGAATAGAGCAAGGGAGGAGTCCAACCGAAAATTAGAGCAGATAAGCGGAAAAATTGAGCAATCTACTAAAGAATTTACAGAATTTAAAAATAGTCTTACTGTGAAAATGGGGGAAATAGAAAGTAGGGTTGATAGAAATGAGAAAAACATTACAGGTCTTCGACAGGAAATGGGAAATCTAAGGTCCGAAGTACGCATTTTCTGTGAAGAAGAAATAAATATAAAAATGACTGAAGTAACGGACTCATGTAGGGATCAGTTAGGCAGGGTAGAACGCGAAGTTAGTAGTATCAAATACAACATGTCAAGTTTAACGGGGGATGGTCCCAGATTTTATACAGGTGGCGTATCATTGGACTAACATATGAAATTTTATGGCGATAACAGGGTAAATCCACAAATTTTTATTAAGAGCGTAAGAAATCTAGTGGGAAACTTATTCGACGAACAGACTAAACTCAATACGATAAAGGCTTTATTGAAAGACAATGCGGAAGCATGGTACAATTTAGTAGGACAGGACATAGAGACATATCAGGACTTTGAAAACAAATTTTTACAACATTACTGGAGTGATCGCAAGCAGGATCAGATTAGGGACGACTTGATTACAGGAAAATTTAAGGAAGAGTTTGCAGGTTCTAGGGAACAATATGCCATCCGCAAATACAGTGTGGCCAAACAACTTAATCCACCATTGACGGACAGACAAATAATCAAGTACTTATCACGACATTTTGAACTGGAAATCAGACAACACGTGGCCTTACAAAACATTACAGAACGGGAGACATTTTTAGAGTATTTACAGAGATATGACGATGTATGTGTAGGACGGACAAGAGAGATACGAGAACGAAACGTTAACACAGTTAGGTTTGACAACAGGACACCGAATTTTCCGAGACGGCCTGACTACAATAGGAATTTTCGACCGAATTGGGAACGACGAGGACAGGAATACAGAAGTAATAGTGCGACTAGGGGACCGACGCCAAAACCTAGTTACACGAGACAGAACAGTTTACCGGAATTAAACAGGACTTAGACGAGCACGCCGAATAGAGACAGGGACACGAATATTAATACGAGGAGGACGTACGTACGTATAAGGACAACCAGGACCAAGCACGGAAAACAGGACGAGACAGGATTTTTAGAACGCAACAGACCACTAGATTTCAGTGTAAATGTGTATGAACATCTACGTGAATTTTTCAAAATTGAGGAGGAAGTAGAGCCAGAAACTGTAAAAAAATTATGTTTGCCATTTATTAATATAGGAATTTTTGAGAATAATGTAGAAGTATTACTTGATACAGGGGCAGAGGCGAGTTTAATATCGGAGGAATTCGTCAGCAAAATTAGGGATAAGGTTTGTGATAGAATTATGCCTATAAAGCGTAGCCATTTAGTAGCTCCAAATAAAAGGAAATTTGCTGTAGTAAATAGTGTTGTGGTGCTTAGGATAAATATAGGAGGTTTAAGCTGTGAACAGGAGTTTGTAATTGTACCTGGACTGAAGTTTCAGAGCATTTCAGGTGTTGACTGTATGATGCAGTTAGGGGTATTGGTAGATATGGAAAGGAAGGTAGTAAGGATTAAGGATAGGGTAGTGCCATGGAAGGGCAGTTATGAAGTCACAGAGGATGACACTGGGTTGAGTATTAATGTAGTAGAGGTAGAGGATGATGGAGTAAAACAGATCAACACAATAAGATGTCCAGAGGATAAGATGGTAGAGGTTCAAGATTTATTACAAAAACATGCAGAATTAGTGGGGGTAGAAGCAAGAGCAGCATATCGGGAGCAGGTGAAGGCAGAATTAAATAAAGATGCACGAAAAATTAACCAACGGACCAAACCGCAATTCCATTGTCCGCCATCCATGGACACACGTTTGACGAGGTTAAGTGGCAAGTTTATTTTTAGTAAGTTAGATTTAAGAAATCCATTCTGGCTGATTCCATTACACAAGGATTCTAGAAGGTACACAGGATTTTCCGTAGAGGGAAAAATCGATAATTTTAAGGTAGTATCGTTTGGTTTGTCGACAGAAAGGGAAACAATAATAAATGAGAAACAGACAAGTGCAGGGACTGAAGAAGAAGCAATATTTAAGGGTCAGGATAATAGGGATGAGTTTATTACATGTGAGATAATAGGGATGATAAGTATAGATATAAAAGGAGGAGAAATAGGGATGAAGAGTATTAGGATAGTTAGAAGAAAGACTTGGAGGATTAAGAAAAGAGTCAGATTTAAATAAGAAATGAAGATGAAATGAACAATAGAAATAGGTGTATATAGAAGAGTAGAAGTAAGTGTTTATAGAAAATAAAGCTAGGTATAGAATAAATATGGGAGATAGTTAGAAATAGGTATATAGGATGAGAAGGAAAATTAAAGGTAAGAAGAAAATAAGATAGGTTAAGTGTAGACATTTCAATAAGATTAGTGGAAAGTTAGGAATAGAATAAGAATAGGATAGGTATATAGGATTAGGTAGGGGGAAGTGAGTATAGTGAAGATTAATTAAAAGTTAGGAATAGGATAGGTATATAGGATGTATATAGGATTAGATGGAGAAGTGGGATGAAGTTAGGGATAATTTCAGTTTATACAATTAGGTGAGAGTTAAAAATAGGATAGGGATATAGGATAGGTGTAAATATTTTTAGGATTGGATATAAGTTAGGTAAGTTAGAAAGATAAGGGTCGAGTGAGATAGGCAATTTTTTTTGTAAATTTTTTTTGCAGTCTAAATGTTTTATATTTGAATTCGAATAAGTGGGATTATTTGTATTTAAATAGGGGGAAAATACTCAAATTTAGTCCAGGGTAGAAAATTAATTAACAACATCAAATAATTTTAATCACCGTGTATAAGGAAGCTTTGGGAAAAAGTACGCGTAATTAAAGACCTACTGTGAAGATTTAAATCATTCAATTAGAAGGTAGGGTTTGTATAGAATTTTATTAGATAATACGCGTTATTAAAACGTCGAGCATACAAATTTATTCGTTTAATTAAAAATAAGGGATTTAAATTATTCACTAGACGCTTTCTATAAAAAGAAGCAGAATTAAAATGCTCAACTTGTATGTAATTTAATTATTCCAAGTAAAGAAACAAATAAAAATTACGTGCAAAATTTATATTAATTAATTCAAGTTTTAAGTAACGAGTATTAAACAAAATGTACAAATAATAATTAATATTTAATTAGGATTCACAAAATTAAACGATTATTAAGGTATAATAGGCATAAAAGCTTTTAAAAAACCCAATAATACCAAATATGAGACGCGAGTTATGTATCCCCCAATTACATATATATATTGATATATTGAATCTAATAGGAATTATTAGAAATTATTAAGTAAAAGTATAAGTTCAATGCAACATTGTAACACAAGGATAACCCAGAGAGGTTATCGACAGTTCATGTGAACAAACATGCAACTTTGCATCCGTGAGGGCAGTGATACTGCAGGTGGCAGGTCACAGGCGGTCAACAGACCGCAATTACTTAGAATTAAGATGTTACATTGTAATAAAGTGTACAATTAAAGAGAAACGCAGACATGAGATCTGCAAGTTCTCACAGCCGTGTGAGGGGCAGGTTATTATAAAAGGCCCGGGAGCTCAATGCCCGGCAGTCAGTCTTCAAACTCCATACTTCGTTGTTTGAGCTACTCACCAGTACAATTAATTATTTTTTTATTAAAGTTATTATGAACCAGCTATTCCAAATTTCTTGTAATTTCTGTTTAACTTATTAAATAAAAAATTGTCGACGTTTTTTTAAAAAACCAGCTCCAAAGGCCCGAACTTTAACTGGCGCAGTCGTAACGGATGTCAAAAGGGCACTGAGAATCCAAAAATCGGAATATTGGTGACCAAGAATTTTAATTCGAAATTTTGGCAGAACCCAAACCAAGTTGGAGGAAGAACACAAATCGTCTAAATCCAACAACAAACCAAGTTGGACGCAGAACAAGAATCGTCTAAGGCCAACAAACAAACCAAGGTGGGCAAGATACAGAATCGATCGAACCCACCAAAGAAACAGATGAAATTAATGTAAGTTCATTTCCATACCTTTTTTTTTAAACCAAAAACTATAATTGATATATGCTAGTATTATAATTATTGATTACCATTTATTTATCATTGTTTATGAATTTATTTTTATGAATATTATTTTGAAAATAATTACAAAGTGAATTATTTCCAAAAAACGAGACTGTATAACATTTTATGAAACTTGAATGTTAAAGAGATACTTTTTCTTTAAAAAGCAAATGAGACTTGAATTTTAAAAGAGATTTTCCTTTAAAAAGTAAATGAGAATTGATATTAAGAGATTCTTACCACAATTAAATAGAACGAACTCAAAAATAATCCAAAAATAAACAGGCGCACGTTCACTAACACCAAAATAAGAAACATTAACCAGCGCGATTCAAACCCACGTTTTCAATCCGATAAAATAAAAACACAGAACGCGAAATTAATTTCAAAGCTAAAGCTAATCCTTTAAAGCAATCACGAAAACGATTGATTAAACCATTGACCTCTACAATACTGAATAAATCACAGCAAAAAACACTCTGCAATAATTGAAACTACGGTAATTTAAAACTACCGTAACCCAAAACCTCACCTAAGATAAGCGAAGTCTGCGAACGCAATATCGTTATTACCTTAAAGAAATAGCTTTCAGGATCTTTTGCACAGTACTAAAATATAATTTCAATTTGCAGCATAAGTAATCAAATCCATCACGGAATAATAAAGCAACGCAGTTCTTGCATTTAATACCTACAAGTAATTAATCCATAAAAGCGTGTACAATTGCAACAATCACGGTATAAAATCTAAACGTTTTTCAACTAATTAACCAGCATTATAAAGTGCATTACGCCAATAAGAATACAGAATAACGCTAAACGCTCATAATTGTATACCTGAAAACGCACGTAACGGAGAGTTCAATTTCAAGTCGTAAACACCGAAATATCTAAGAATAAAACTAGACGTAACACTTTATGCAAAAGCGTTAGCAAGTAACTTAGTAATTCCTATTAACTGAAAATAACACCTGTAAGTGCAATTACCTCAACGTACGTGATTAAATAACAAAGACTACAACTTAAGTATTTAAATTGCGACAATAGAGTACAGGAGAAATTAACCTCAAGTTATATTTAGAATATAAGACAAATTAAAAGCTGAATAAAAACAAGCCACAAGACAAACAATCCCTCAACAAAAATTCACACCCTTTAACGCACAAACAAGTCAACCGCGAAGTAACAACCCAAGTTTTAACAATACCAATTTTAATAATCAATTTAAACATTTTTCAAAACCAACATTTAACCCAACTTTTACGAAACCAGCATTCCAACCAAGATTTAATCAAAACCTAAACCAACAAAGACCAGCATTCAACGCAAACCCCAATAAAAATACACCAACGACTAATAACAATAACAACCCTAACAATTATTACAAACCAACACCAATGGATACCTCATCTGGTAACACCAGACAAAACACAAAAATAACACATATCCGACCAAACCCTCATCAGAAACGTAATTTTACATCGGAAGAATTATTTCATCAAGAAATAGAAAAATTTGACACTGACCAGAATAATTACATTGAGACACCTACGAACAATGAATCAAACCATGCAGAAACTTATGAACGTGACGAACAATACGAAACTTACGAGGAGTACGACGGAGAAAACTCGAATTCAAATTTTCAAATGGACCCATTCATAGACAACCAAACTTAATAAACTTAAATAATATAAATCACTTAGTATTACCATACATAGAAATACCCCACGCCAAATTCAAACTATTAATTGACACTGGATCATCAAAAACATTAATTAGCCCCAGAACCGTACAAAAACATTATTTAGATTATGTAGAAAGAGAACCATTTAAAATTAAATCAGCCCATCAAACAACACTACACCAATTCGTAGCCAATATACCCTTACCAAGAACATTTAATGTTAAAATGAAACATAAATTTTGTGTATTCGAATTTAACGATAAATATGACGGATTAATCGGAATGGACCTTCTAAGAAAACTAGGAGCCAACATTGACATTAAAAATCGCTTATTAAGGACAAAACACGGAAAAATCCCAATTAAATTTCAAAACACACAAATTGAACAAAAATACACTATAGAACCCCGAACGGAAAGAAAAATAAAAATCCCAGTAAAATCTAACAAAAATTTAGGAATAATAAATCATATGACATTTCAACAAGGAGTAGAAACCCCAACCGCCTTAGTGCAAATAAAAGATAATTATGCAACCACAACAATATTAAATTCAAACGACTATCCCGTAGAATTATCATTGACAGACGCAATTAATGTAGAAGAACTAAATTTTAACGAAATGGAAATAGACGAGAATTTAGAAAATAATTACAACCCAATAGAACATGACGAAATGTTAAGAGAAAATTTAACTAACATCCGTTTTAACACCGATATCAATCAAGAAGAAGAAAGAGCAATCAAAAACTTATGTTTTGAATACCGCGACATATTCCATTGCGAAGGAATACCATTAACATTCACCAACACAGTAAAACATAATATCGAGTTAACAGACAATAAACCAATCTTTACAAAAGCATATAGACTACCTCATGCAAGCCAAGAAGAAGCTGACAGACAAGTAGCAGACCTATTAGACCAAGAAATAATCCAGCACTCCAATTCACCATGGAGCAGCCCCGTGTTAATAGTACCTAAGAAATTAGACGCAACCGGAAAGAGAAAGTACAGAATGGTAATAGATTATAGGAAGTTAAATGAAAAAACGGTAGATGACAAATATCCACTACCAAATATTACCGAAATTTTAGACAAATTAGGCAAATGCCAATATTTTACAACATTAGACCTAGCATCAGGATACCATCAGGTAGAGATGAAAGAAAAAGACATATCAAAAACAGCCTTTAGCACACCTAGAGGACATTACGAATACAAACGAATGCCATTTGGACTAAAGAACGCACCCGCTACTTTCCAGAGAGTCATGGACAATATACTACGAGGAATACACAATGAGAAATGCCTTGTATACCTTGACGACATCATAGTTTATTCCACATCATTGGTAGAACACATAGAAAGATTGAAAGAAGTATTCGAAAGACTTAGACAAGCACATTTTAAAGTACAATTAGACAAAAGTGAATTTTACAAAAGAAGTATTATTTTTAGGACATGTAATAACACCCCAAGGAGTAATGCCAAATCCAGACAAAACAAATGCAGTTCTAAATTACCCATTACCAAAAACAACCAAAGAAATTAAAGGATTTCTAGGACTTAGTGGTTACTACCGCAAATTCATTAAAGGTTACGCTCAGATAACCAAACCCTGACAAATTGTTTAAAAAGGAAACAAAATTGAACACACCCGGAATTCATTAAAGCCGTAGACAAAATTAAAACATATTAACAAATCACCCCGTATTAGAATACCCAGACTTTACAAAACCATTTATACTGACGACAGACGCATCGAATGTAGCATTAGGCGCAGTATTGAGCCAAGGAAAAGTAGGTAGCGATAAACCCATCAGCTACGCATCCAGAACCGTAAACGAAACCGAACAAAAATATAGTACCATAGAAAAAGAACTATTAGCCATAATTTGGGCAACAAAATATTTTAGACCTTACTTATACGGAAGAAAATTTTACATATATACCGATCATAGACCACTAGTATGGTTATGCAAACTGAAAGAACCAAATTCAAAATTACAAAGATGGAGAATCAGACTCGAAGAGTATGATTACGAAATTATATATAAAAAGGGAATTTATAACAACAACGCAGACGCTTTAAGCCGAATCCAACTCAATGCATTAGAAACGGAATCCATTATAGGAAACGTAGACGAAGCAGAAATAAGGGAAGATCCAGACGAGATCGACACGATACATTCGACACAAAACGAAGAACCAAAAAACGCGATTAAAATTTTAAACGAAGCAATCGATATGAAACCCAATCAATTTATAATAACCAAAGTTTTAAATAACCCCAATCCAGTAAAATATACAAAAGTAGATAACAAAAAGATATATCAAATTCAAATAACTAAAGATGACAATGAGGAACAAATAATTAAAATTCTAAAAGAATACACCCGCGAGAAAAAACGATTTTATTTTTATTTCAACACCGAACATTTATACCAAAGATTTTCAGAATTATACATTAAACTATTCAACAACTCTGGACCTGAACTCATCAGATGTACTAGAAAACTAATAACACTAGACGACCCTGACGAAATAAACGATGTAATTAGAAATCAACACGAAGGAAAAACCAACCATCGTGGAATTAACGAAACAATAAAACAACTCATAAGACGTTATTATTTTAAAGACATGAAAGACTTGACCACAGATTTCATTAACCAATGCGAATTATGTGACAAAGCGAAATACGATAGGAAACCCCTAAAGATACCCTTAATGTTAACCAAAACACCCGACAAACCATTTCAAAAACTACATGCCGATACTCTAGTAGTAGAAGCGCAAAACTATCTAACGATTGTAGACGCATTTACAAAAATAGGCCAAGCAATACCAATCACATCCAAAAATAGCATTGACGTGACCCAAGGATTTTTGCAATATTTCACATTTTACGGAACACCCGAATCTTTAACTTTAGACAATGGTAGCGAATTTAAAAATGAGACAATACAAAACACGTTAGAACTTCACAAAATAAAAATTCATTTCATAACGGAAAACCACCCTGAATCAAACGGACTAATTGAACGACTACATTTAACCCTGTTAGAACAAATTCGATTATTAAGAATAAATTATAAAAAGGAACATATAACGAATTTAATGTCATACGCACTAATCGCCTATAATAACACTATTCACTCATCAACAAATTTTACACCCTTAGAATTAACCTTAGGACATTCAGATTCACGAAATCCCTATGACATACACTACAACAAGGAAGTATATCAACAATATGCAAAAGACCACAAAGAAAAATTAAAAATAACTTACGACAAGGTAAAAGATAAATTAGAAAACGATAAAGAACGTATCACCACAACCCGAAATAAAAATATCGACTCAAATAAATTTTCAATAGGACAAACCGTGTATGAGAAAAACTTTCAAAGCAAGCGACATAAAACAGCACCCAGAAATTTAGGACCATTTAAAATTAAGAAAATATCAGATAAAAACATAGCAGTAGTAGACAACGGTAAAATAACAAAATACATTCATTTGAAAAACCTAAGACACCCTGTAATTTCAGATGGACAGTCATCACCCTTACCGTCAACCTCCACCCAGGTAGAACGGACAAACAAGTAATAATAGAAGACATAAAAAACAACCCCGGTATACTACCAATTAAATTAGGCAGTATGCAAAACACGATCGACTATTGGACATTCGCACAAAAATTCGACCTAACAGAATTAAAACAAGAATTTCAAACAATCACAGAAAATTATGACCGATTAAAACACTCAATGGACACAGCAAAATTCGGAAAAGAATACGCAATAGAGACGATGAATTACAACAGCATAATAGAAAGCATTTTAAGAAACATAGAAAATAAACTTAATAGACTAATACCCAACGAACAAACTACGAGACGAAAAAGAGGACTAATCAACGGATTAGGTAACATAATAAAAGCTATCACAGGCAATTTAGATAACCAAGACGCAGAACGTTATGACAACACAATACAACAATTAATTGAGAATCAAAACGACATAAAAACCATAATCAGCAACCAATTATCGTTAACCCAATCAACGATAATAAAGTTCAACGAAACATTGAGAAAGTTAGTAATAAATCAGGACAGTATAGCCAACCGAATGCAAACCCTTGAAACCACCATGCAAACTACCTCGTTAGGCATGCGAGATTTAATTAGATTTAACACAATATTTACTCAAATAATATCCACCCTTACTTTAATGCAACAAATTTTAGCAACGTTAGAAAACGCAGTAACATTTGCAAAATTAAATACCCTACACTCTAACATTATTGAACCAACCGATTTATTAAACGAATTAATAAGAATTAGATCACTTATAATTAACAGTAAATTACCTTTTGATGTAACAGAATCGAACATTCTAATATTTGAAAAGATAGCTATAGTAAAAGGCTACATTAAGAATAACGAAATAATATTTTTGATAGAAATCCCCATAGTAGAAAGTAACAATTATCAATATTATCATTTATTTGCTTTTCCAACAAAGGTTACTAGCACATACCAAGTAATCATACCCAAAACCAAATTCCTATCCCTAAATGAACTGAGATATGGTTATACAAACGAAAAATGTACTGAAGTAACACCAAACCAATATTTATGTCAATCGATGACGACAACAACCATTCAAGAAGACAGTCCTTGTGAAGTACAACTATTAAAATTCTCAAATCATTACGAAAACTGTGAAACTAAACAAGTGCAAATAACTAATATGAAAATTCAAAAAGTTACAGATAACAAATGGATAGCCATTTTCCCAACAGAAGTAATAGCAACCATCCACTGCAACCAAGATGAAAATAACCAAGCATTAATCGAAAGCAAACTAATTACCCTCAAAGAAAACTGTTATGTGAAATTGAAAGGAGAAGTAATCAGAGTTTATCAAGATCCCATAACAACAAAGAAACTTGCAAACCTACCGGAACTACAATTCAAAATACAACAAGAAGACGAAGAAATAATCAAGAAACCTATGAAGCTAGAGCATCTAGACTTAGACGACCTCAACCACGCCGTGAAATTAGTGGAAAGTTATAAAGAACAATTAAATGAACTCAAAACGCCAAAGTTACATTATAATAATATAAGTATTTGGACAATTGTATTGATCATTTTAGTAATTTTTGTAATCATGTATGTATTATACAAAATGTACCTTAGATATAAGAATGAAGGAAACAGTACTAGATTTAAGGAAACAAAGAGAAAAAAGGAAACAATAAGTATACCCTTAGAAACAATGAATTTTAAATGAATTTAAATAATGTATTTTATGTATTTAAAAATTAAGAAAAACCTTAATTTTTCATTTACGGTGGGAGGAGTTATGTATCCCCCAATTACATATATATATATATTGATATATTGAATCTAATAGGAATTATTAGAAATTATTAAGTAAAAGTATAAGTTCAATGCAACATTGTAACACAAGGATAACCCAGAGAGGTTATCGACAGTTCATGTGAACGGACATGCAACTTTGCATCCGTGAGGGCAGTGATACTGCAGGTGGCAGGTCACAGGCGGTCAACAGACCGCAATTACTTAGAATTAAGTTGTTACATTGTAATAAAGTGTACAATTAAAGAGAAACGCAGACATGAGATCTGCAAGTTCTCACAGCCGTGTGAGGGGCAGGTTATTATAAAAGGCCCGGGAGCTCAATGCCCGGCAGTCAGTCTTCAAACTCCATACTTCGTTGTTTGAGCTGCTCATCAGTACAATTAATTATTTTTTTATTAAAGTTATTATGAACCAGCTATTCCAAGTTTCTTGTAATTTCTGTTTAACTTATTAAATAAAAAATTGTTAAAGTGTCGAAGTTTTTTTAAAAAACCAGCTCCAAAGACCCCAACTTTAACTCGCGTTGCTAGCATACAAATATATCTAGAAAGTTAGAATACGTTGAATATTCAAATCGTAGAAGTGTTATTTAACCTGCGTATTTTTAAATGTCAAATTCTAATAAATTCGAGCTGATAAACATGAAAATTCTGCTTATATTGCAAACGGTCGGATAAACCGTAGCTTATATTAACATATGAATCCATGTGGACTGAAATAACCGATAGTAAAGAATATCGATTTGCACCACTAACGCCAGGTTAGAAAAAGACGGATACAATGCGCAAGGCAGAGACACGGATAATAAAAGGCGTGATTTGAGCAACGTCACTGGGTTTGCGATTAGGTGAAATAAGTTGCAGATATGAGAGGTGAAAACACAACAATTTCTATACAAAATTAATTAGTTGTTCTCGGACGTGTTTGCGAGCCGTGTGAAAATTTCTTAGATTTAACTGGCACGAGTGCAGAAATTTAGTAGAATCGCGTGCCGGACTGTCGAGAAGGGAACAGAGAATGCAAAATTCTGAAAACTGGCCGTTGCGGGACAAAACCGACGTGCAGGCGAGCTATTATATAAACCCGTGTTTATAGGAGTTTCGCTCTCTTAGATTTTCGATTTTGATTCAATACTTTAAACAGTTTGCTCTTATATTTTGGTGATTATTGAATACTTTAAAACAGTTTGCTCTTTACGTGCTACGATACAAGTTATTATGCATTAGTGCACTTAGAAAAGAAGATACAAGGTAATAAAGTCTAGTTATATTTGCGAGTATTACTGTACCAATTATCCAAATTTGTAACGATAAATGAATAAACAAAAGTAAGCAGTTTTGGGTATAGCGGGAAAGAAGTATGAATTTCAGTGCTATTTTTCGGGAGTGAGTAATCAAATGTTATTAGTAAACGTGATTGGATCTACAAACAAGATTTAGATATACATAGATGCGTTCCTGAGAAGCCCTGAAACTTTTTAAACGAATGGCGTTGTAGATGAATTTTAAAAAGCGTTCCGAATCTGAAGCCGTAAACATAAACCAGCTGGAATGGTGGAATTAGCAAGTCCGATGTACATTGAAGCCACGAGTGCAGTAACCTTCAGGTAAATTATACAATTTTGTTCGAACTTTGATGTTTTGGTGTGTGTTGGATATTTTTATAATTTCTTTAATAAAATAGGCAGCAGTGAATTTGTATAAACAACAAATTTTTAATTTTAAGGTGAAATTTTCTTGTATAAGTAGAAAGGAGTCTTTAGCAGTTTATGTTTTGATTATGATGAAAATGTGGGTCTGTCTTTGAGCTCAGTTAGACTAACCTGTTTAATTAACTTAAAGGGGTGGGAGATGCTCCCTTTTATTCAGACTTAGGTCTGCACATATTGTAACTTAATTAGTATGCATCCGACCAGGACTTTAATTCTGGATGCAAATTCAAAATGATGACAAATTTAAACTTGAAATTTTATGATACTGAATTATATGCTGCAATTTAATTTTGAAATTTTAATGTATTATGAATATTGATGTAAATAGAGTTAACGTTGATGTTTGTGGTAGGAATGTGTTTGTTTTTTTTATGAATGAGGATGAAAGTTTTAACTAGGTGAGCAGCCGAGGCGGAAAGAGTAAAAAGAGGCGATTATCAGAAGAGATTCAACAGGGCGAGAATCACAGCAAATCTTGGTGCCAAATTCGAGAGGCTCGAAAATCTTTTTTTTACTCTGGTGAGGCTTTTTGTAGGGAACACTGCAATATATATATATATATATATATATATATATATATATATATGTATATATAAAATATCTATAAAACAGGCTGTTAGGTCTGCTGGATAATGAAATAAACTCTTAATTATAATTCAAACTTTCGGTTTTTTATTTTTAAATCTTTCTCACGAATACTAAAAATTGTCAAACGTTAGTATGGGCATACAATAATTAAATACTTACTAATGTGAGGTTTTAAATTAGAATCGATGACATAGATATAATTCATAAATATAAATAAATATAAATAAATATAAATAAATTTTGGTTTGTTTCATTTACGTCATTCAAATAGAAAGGAGCTAAAGAAAAAGGGAGATTAAACAGTCTTTGTTGTCGTATCGGCGTGCGCTCTGTGTGAATTGTACTGAGCTAGTCAACGCATATAAGAAGAGGTTATATTAAAAATAAAAAGAAACACAGAGACGAATACCGTCATATCACAGCAGTATATACATATATATCAAAATATTATAAAGTGATTTAAAAGATATTTGAGGGTAAACACATTAAGTTACCACTCTTATCAATGTTTTCTAAATTTAAAACACTACAATAAACTGAGGATTGATAAATAATTACTTGTTAAACTAGGCTAAAATGCCATTTACTGGTGGTGTAGCGTTTGAGATTTAAAAGAAGTGTTTTGGTTAACTGTTCTTCAATAAAACGTTTATCTAATGTAATTCCAACTAAATGAGCTTCGGTTGATTGTAAATTTCATGTTAACTGTTTGATGGATACCGTATTTCATTAATTAATTAATGTACCATAATACCTGTAAAAGTATTTATTTTAGCATGTTTAGTTAGCATAAAGTAATTTTAAGATTTGTGAAATGTCAACCAATAATAATTAGTATAAGTGACACAAGTATCTGTTCCAAAATAGGAAGTATACATAATGATAATGGATCAATCAATGAGTGTAGTTCTTAAACATTTTGTAAATAGTAGGCTAGTTATAATTTTTGAGACAATCTCCTAGGTGATAAGTGTTTAGAAAATAAGTTAGTTGATTTTGAAAATTTTTGTAAAAAGATGTTTTGCTTTGGAGCTTGTTATTGAATTTAAAAAAATATATATCTATTTGTAATTTATCCTTTTTATTTGACCATCGTTACATTGGAGCTATATAAAGAATTTAATATTTGTGGAAGACTATTAGTGCATCATATAAGTAACGAAGGTTTTATACAACCATGTGCAGTTAAAATGAGTGATTCCCGTTAATGCAAACAAAGGGTCATTTTTAGTGTTGGTGAAGAATAGCATCAGTAAGCTTCGAATATTTTGCGGTAGTTTCCCAGTCTAACAGGACAACGGTTTGTGCATATCTGGTCGTGTATTACAAGAATACATATTCATATAGCGGATTCTAAGTATACTGTTCCTGAGTTATTATTTTATTAGTCCTAGAACATAAAATAGAGTGAATCTAATAAAAACATAAAATTAAAACTTACTTTCTGCAGGTATTAAGTGCAAGCGTCTGCAAGACGATTTTGTTTTATCATTGAAGAGGTCCATGTGAGCAACTCAAGCACTTTCGGTGGAATTACAGGTATTTAAAATTAATCCTTGTATAAGCACCATTTAAAGATATTTGTTAGTAATTTGAATCTCAAACGTTTATCTAAATTATACATTTGCGATTATATTTATCAATCTTTGGAAATAATAACGCCACATTTGCACTGCGAGAGGTTAAGTGACCTTAACTAGAAGACGCTTTATGTGGAAGTTGTTAATGTGCCTGTAAGACGACCTGAGCCCACGTTTTCTTACAGAGTAGAAATATCTTGATATAATAATCCCAGAGAGTGTATTAAAAGCCGTGGCATAAATAAACAAAATTTTTTATTTATATAATTTTACAGAAATACAAAACGTTAGTAGAGTATTTTGCATCATCGTTAAATATATACATGTAATTAAGGTGGCGGTACTATAAGGAAAAATTACCACTATTTCTAAATATTTGAAAGGCCGTCACCACCTTTATCCGTGTAATCATTTATTCTTTAAACGCTATATTTTTATTAGATTCTTCATTCACAATAACATTCATATAACACATAACATTCATTCATATATATATATATATATATATATATATATATATATATATATATTGCTGTGAATCCACCAAAAATCCGTGAACTACGCTTTATAATCGAGCCTCACTTTTGGGCGTCAAGAATGCTGTGAAACCTACAAAAAGCCATTCATTACCTTAACTGTGTTGGCCCATTGACTTTCTTCCGTTAATCGCCTCGGCTGCTCCTCTAGATAGCTTTCATCCTCATACATAAAAAAAACAAACACACTCCTACCACAAACATCAACGTCAACTCCACCCACATCAACATCCACAATACATCAAAACTTCAAAATCAACATTCAGCACAAATTTCAATATCAGAAATTTTCAAAATTAAATTTATTATCATTTTAATGTGCATCCAGAATTAAAGTCCTTGTAGGATGCCTACTAATTACTATAACAATATATGCAGACCGGAGTCTGAGTACAAAGGGAGCATCTACCACCCCTTTACGTTAATTAACCAGGTTCGTCTAATTGAGCTCAAAGACATACCCATATTTTCATCATAATCCAGAACATCAATATTAAATACCCCTTTCTACTTAAACAAGCAAATTTCACCTTAAAATTAAAATATTATTGTTAGTACAATTTCACTACTGTCGATTTTAAATAAACAAATTATAAAGTTATTCAACACACACCAAAATATCATAGTTCGAACAAAATAGTATAATTTACCTGAAGGTTACTGCACTCGTAGCTTCAATGTACATCGTCCCTTTTGTTAATCACACCATTCCAACTGGGTTATATTTACGGCTTCTGATTCTCAACGCTTTTAAAATTTTCTCCATCACCATTTATTTAAAGTTGTTTCAGGGCTTTTCCGGAACTCATCTGTGTATATCTGAACCTTGTTTTGTGGATCCAGACACGTTTATGCACCATTTAATTATTAATACCCCCGAAAAATAGCAAAGAAATTCATACTTCTTTCACCAATATACGCCAAAACTGCCTACTTTTGTGTATTCATTTGTTGTTGTAAATTTTACTAATTGGTACAGTGATACTAACTTCATTACCTTGTATCTTCTTTTCTAAGTGCATAAAGTACATTTATTGTAGCACGTAAAGAACAAGCTGTTTTACATCACAAAAATATTCGAGCAAACTGTTTAAAATTATTTAATCAAAACCGGAAAACTAAAAAGCACTGTTTAACGCGTTGAATCAAGTCGAAGATCTAAGAGAGCTTGTTCATATTCCCCTGGGTATATATAGAGGTTAGCCTGTCTGTCGGTCGAGTCTCCAAAACGGACAATTCTAAAGAATTTCGCCTGCTATGTTCCTATTCCGCAGCCCGGCATGCGATTTTTACGAATTTTGCACTCGCCCCAGTTAAATCTCAGAAAATTTCCACACGGCACGCAACGTCTGAGAATACCTAATTAAATTTTTATACAGAAATGTTATTTCTACCTTTCAAGTTTGCCTTTTACTTTCAACCAATCGCAACCCAATGACGTTGCTCCACTCACGCCTTTTACTATATGTGTCTCGGTCTCGCGCATATTATCTGTCTCTATCTAACCTGTTCTTATTGGTGCAAATTGATATTCTTTATTATCGATTGTTTCAGTCCACATGGACTGTTATCTGGGTTAAATAACCCCGTATCCAACCTTCCCGTTAATATAAGCGACGGTTTCTCCAACATTCTCTAAAACCATTAATTATCTGCAAAATTTACGCAGAATGAGCTTTTTAAAAATACGCAGGTGTTTAAACATCCTACTTCTAACTAACCCCTCTACGATTTGCATTTTATTGGGTTTTTACAAGTTTTTATAGATATTATATGTTACTAACGGTTCAATTAACTTCAATTAAAATTAATACCCTTTAAATTTTTAGTGAATCCTAACTAAATATTAATTATTATCTGTACGTTTTGTTTAATACCGGTTACTTAAAATAGAGTTAATTAATATAAATTTTGCACATAATTTCTCTTTGTTTCTTTACTAGGAATAATTAAATTACATGTAGAGTTTTCTAATACTGCTTCCTTTTATATAAAGCGTCTTATAAATAATTTAAATCTCTTATTTTTAATAAAACGAATGAATTTTTATGCTTTACGGTTTTTTAATAACGCGTACCTTTTCCCAAAGCTTCTACACGGTGATTAAAATTATTTGATGTGATTATTTAATTTTCTACCCTGGTCTAAATATGAGTAACTGGAATTTTCTTCTTATAATTAAATCAATAAATTTAATAATTATTATAACCAAAGAGGATCAAAAAGCCAGCAAAATCACTATTATTATTAATTATTAACCGAAGCCTGATGAACGTTCATTTAACCTCTTTTACTAATTACGTAATTTTTATAACGTATACTCAAAAATTATATCTTGCCGACCCCTCACATAAATAATCATGAAAGAAATTTTTCAAGTACTTAAATTAGTAATATTTAATTAAATGTTACATCTTAAGTTATTCAGTTTAGCAAAGTGCAATGAAATATCCACAAATAAAATAATAAAATAATAAACATTCAGATTGGCTAACCTGCTGTTTTCAGCTTAAATCAGTCTCTGGTCCAACCGTTGTGTGCATCCCTAATAGCATCGCCTTAAATATACTAGCGTATTCCATTAAACTCCTTCACCATTAATCATTGAAGTAAATGCATGTTGCATTTCCTCATTTGTTCCAGTAATAATCGCTTCAGCATTTATTTAAGCTTGTTCCCGTATTTATGTAGACTGGACTTCAGTAATTATTTAAATTTGTCTCTTGTAGTTGTTTAGAGCTGTCCCCGTATTTATTTAGACTTGTTTCCAGTGATTCTTTAGAGTCTTTTTTTATTAAGGTTAATATTAGAATTTAAATTAAAACAACTTTTAGTTGCTTACGATTTTTTCTATTTAGGGATAAAACGACAAACCCATTAATTTACATATTCAGCGGTATTATTTAACACTTTACAATTACTCACTTTACGTGGATATTTTCGTATTCATAGACGTAAACCATACTTTACTTCATGATGAACTGATTTGTTTACAAATCTGGTCATATTTAAATGCACCGTCTATCTATTGACAAGCGCAAAGGTTGTTGTTTGTATAAACTTTTATACCAGGTTTTCGGATATCCCATGGTATTATTGTTGTATATTAACATCAACGCGTTCCTCTTGTCATGTACGATTTCAAGTTAATAGCATTGATTCTCTTGGATTTTCATACTTCTAGATAACTAAACCATTGTTTGTTCAAATAAATTTGGTAAACTTTGTTTTAAATTACCATGTCTCGTTTGTTTCCAATAAATCAAGTGTCGATTTTAATTCTCTAGTCACGTAGACGTAATACAATGTATGCATTAAATTATATGCGTTTCCTACCCTACGCAATTTTAAACCTACTTCTTTTAATTGGGATTCTTGATGTAATAATGTTGCCTTATCCAGGCGTGTCGCGTTTCAGCTTGCAATTATGATATTTAACGACTTGCGGATTTGTTCTATTCAAATAAATCTTCAAAATATTTTTCACTAACTGAATTAATTATGATTATTATTTATATACAGTGTGATTTACTTTCCAGTCTAATCATCGTATTTCTTGTTTTCTTCAGAAAACTATGTCGTTTTCTGAGCGCTTATGTATTTTATGTAGAGTGTGCTATACTCTTGGTCCTAACTACCCCTAAATAACCCTATTAACACAGCAATATATATATATATATATATATATATATTGACGTGGAATTATAGGTCAAATAGGTCTAAACAATAAAGTTTTATCAACTGTGTATATGGAAATTAAGAACAATTTATTTACGCCCCAAATTAATCAGTTTAGATAGTGAAGACGGACAGTAATTAACATATTTTGTATTTCTAAATTAGAATGTTAAAATAGCACAAAGGGAAAAAGCTTTAGAGTACATAAAAAACTCAAGAATACGCATAATTAAATTGTAATAATTTTAAATCAAGCGCATGGAAACAGAAACGGAGCTTTCAAGTATAGAAAATCTATAATTTAAACGCATATCTCAATTTACATAAACGAAAACGTCCGTTTACAAATCCTAAGAAAGGGAGAAACTTGGAATTGTTATATTAAACAACAAGGGGTTTTGAAGAAACATCTGCTAGTTAAAGTTCAGGTTCATAGAACTCGATTGAACGTTAGCACAAAATTCTAAGAATTGTTTGCAACGGTCGGTTTGACAAACTGCTAACAATAACAAGTGCCTTGAAGACTAAGTGCAATGAACGATCTATAATATAAAACAGACAGAGAAACGTACAAAAAGCGTTGGTTACAAGTCACCTCTAAAATACAAGAGGAAATGTAAAGGCCAACACAAATATCGATTTTCTGTAGCTTGAGAGGGGTTTCTAAAAGAGACAATAAATATGGGTAGAATGGAAAAAGATAGCTGAGAGGTGGAGCGTTATGACGGGGGAAAACTATATCATTGGTCTAAGGCAAAGCAGATTTGAGAAGCGCACGTCCGTTGAGCTTTTAAACAAATTTCAGTGTAACATTATGATAATCTTGGAAATTTTCAGACGTTACGTTCCAAAATTTGTAGAAGTGATGTTAAAAATAAGCTTTTCAATGAAGAGGGGTTCCTTGAAACGTGTGAAAAGCGTATAAGTACTCGGAGAAAGATATTAAAGCTCTCTTTCCCTTAGATCTGAGATCGCGCTTAGATCTTCAACGTAATTGATAGTATATGCTCTTACGTGTATTAATTATTGTGTATTTGGTAAAGTAGCATACAACATCCTGTTTTAAAATATGTAAAGCTGTAGTAACGTACCGGAAAGTAGTAAAAGTGATTTGCACGAGTGGGTGCTAAGGTTTAGACAAAAAGGTGCCGTTACTACACGACTTAATTGACTGATCGGATGGTACTTGAGTAAGCGTATTCTAAGGCTTAACTAGTATGCATGAAGTGTACTTGGTATGGAATGTTAAGTTTGGACAAGTCAAATATCTGGGTAGAAGGGTAGAGGTGGTGGCAGAGATTTGGATAGTGGGGGTCAGTTGGATCCAGGCATAATCGAAGTATATGGACACAACGACGAGGGTTTCTGGTACGCATCTTCAGAGGTGACGAAGGACGAAGCCTACTCCAGGTAAAGAAAATTAATTTCCTGCTTTTTGCTCTAACATCTGTGTTGATATTTTTGTGTTTGAGTGTTTTGCCTTATTGTGGGTGTATTTTAATACCATAAAAATACATTTAAAGTGGTATATGTACAGGACAATTAATATTGATTATTTAAAAAGGTTTATTGATGATATAAAATGTTTATTAATGATCTAAAATGTTGTTGTAAGGAGTAAACGCGTTTTTAGATTTATTTGTAATAAAAATGCAAGATTTAAAAGCATTTAAAAGAACTGGGTTATAATGAGCACAAAATAAACCATAATAAAATCAATCTAAGGTTGCACGACGGGCCCATGTACTCATCTAAAATAAAATTGTTGAAGTATATTAAAATCAAGAACTGTAAAGGATTTAATGATTGAGATGGTAACAGTTTTATCACACTGTATGTACCAAGGTGTAAATATTTTATTAATAATGAAAACTTGTTAATATGTGTAAACAAAAGGGAGGTATGTTTTGTTGCATTATTTGAGTGGTAATTTCATTTGACTGTGTTTGTGAGAAAGGAAGGTACTTAAGATGGTAGGTATGCAAGAGGAAGCCGCTAGCCAGGGTGTGCAGAAATAAGGAGGCGTTCTAAAACGTAATGTAAGAAATCAGTTTTTTTTTAAATTTTTTTTCAGAAAATTTTATGTGGGCCCAATTCATGGGGGTGAGAAATTTTGAAAGTTCCACGGCAACTTTTATGACGGCCCAACGCTGGGGCTCGATTTAAGAGCTTGACAATCCACGCCAACTTTTATTGCGCCCAAAGTGGAGCTCAATTTCCAAATAAAATTTAAAGATCTTATTCCAGGAAACTGGCGAGCTGAGACAGAGTATGTCTGCAATGTAATTTGTAAATATTTTTGAGTGTGTGAGGAAGTGATTTGAACGTATGCAGAGAAAGAAATAGTTAAGAAGCCAAGGAGTTAAAATTGGAAGTGACGATAGCGCGTTATTTAAAAAGTCAGGAAAAATGGAGGAAGCCAGAGGTAGTAGGGATCAATCAAAAACAGAATTAGAGGACCAAAGAACTGAGATGATAATGAGGATGCTTGAAACGATGAATGAAACGCCAAGTGGGGTTAGAGAGGACTCAAATAGGAAATTTGAACAGATAAGCGCCGAATCGAACCGGAAGTTTGAGCAAATTAGTGAAAAAACAGACAAATCGACGAAAAAATTTTCAGATTTTAAAAATAACTTAACTGTAAAAATGGAGGAAGTAGAAAATAGGGTTGATAAAAATGAACGTGATATAAGAAGCTTGAGTCAGGAAATGATACAATTACGGACGGAGGTTAGAATCTTCTGTGAAGACGAGATTAATGTAAAAATGACTGAGGTAACAGATTTATGTAGAGATCAGCTGGGAAGGGTTGAGAGAGAAGTAAGCGGAATTAACCAGAATGTAACGACTTTGATGGAGGATAGTCCCAAATTTGTAACAGGGAATATGTCACTAGACCAGCAGATGAAATTTTATGGGGATAGTAAGGTGAACCCTCAATTTTTAATATATATATATATATATATATATATATATTTATATATATATATGTATATATATATATATAGAGTGTCCAAAAATTGCTAGGAAATAGTGCTACCACGTATTGTAGACGTCAAAATAAGTCGATTGGACGCAATTTACCTATATACCAAAATGTACCGTGTGTCCGTGAAAAGGGTTCAAAGTTTACTTAAGAAATCACATTTTGCACGCTGTTCAGAAATGTTTGAAACAAATTTAATTAAATTATCCTACTTTCAGTAATCAAAGAAATCCAAAGGAAATTGTAAAGGGGTGAAAACCACTTTCACACCACGCAGTTTATGACTTTTCTTAGGAGTGGTAATACCGTTCTAAGACTTTTTAACAGAAAGACTTACCCATCATCTTCATTTTTTGACTCTTGTAAAACTCCGTATTTTTATTAGTTTCGAGGAAAAAAAATGGTTTCTTAAACGCTGCCAAACGATATTCATAAACATAAATGTCATAAAACACAATCGCGTCACTTTAGTTTTTGGCATTTTTGACAGTAAATGTAACAATAATTTGTTCGCTTCAGTTGGCTATTGTACTGTTTTCTTTAATGCAATCACCGTTATTGCTTTAATTGCTATTACTGTTGCGTAATTTTGGCAGCTACAAATTACGGAGTTGCCTTTTAATCAGGAGGTGGACTTGCCATTAGTTCTTGGATTCTGATAGAGTAACTGCGTTGAAAGTATTCGCTTATATCAATAGAAGTATCCAAACCGTAGAATTCCAAATCACAGAACCTTTGTCCGAATCGAAAGACGTCTTCGGGAAACAGGAACGTTAAAGCCAATCAGAATTAACGTTGAAAGGCCTCGACAAGCACGAACACCAATTACGGAAAATGCTGTTCTTCAAATGATTGATGACAATCCTGACACCAGTACCAGAACATTGCAACGAGAGACTGGGTTTCCAAATAGCACCGTAAGTCGGATCATTATAGATCAATTACTTAGTCCATTCCACATTCAGCCAGTGCAAGAATTACTGCCACTTGACCACGGATCACGTTTAAATTTTTCACAAATTGTTCGGGAACCCCAAAACAGATGGCATTAAGATCAAAAACATTCGAAAACTACTTCAACATGGTACACTCGCAGAGGTATTAAAGGTAAAAAAACACCGGGAAAGAAATCCATTGGTGATATTGTATGATGCCCCAACGTATCTAAAGGAATCAGAATTCAGAACACTAATATACAAGCACAACCTAGAAGTAAAACTAAGCTGGAATGAATTCGATAAAGAGTTCGTCCCCAGCTTCAAAACTGGACCAAAAAACAAATTCACGCTACATCATGTGGCAATCGTCAGCAGTAAACTACGCACAAATCTAAACATGTTATACTTAGAATACAGATGCATAACAGTAAAAAATCATCTCGTGATCCCACGGTGCATGAGATGTCAAGATCTAGGCCACATCTAAAAATACTGCGCAGAGCAGACAGGCACCTGTAGCCACTGTGGGGAATAAGATGCCAAACACAAAAAGCTAAACTGTCCAAAAAGGGAAATGAAACCAGCTAGCATTCCGTGCCAAAAATGACACCGAAAATGTACCAATAACTAAAAGGACTGTCCGACGTATAAAATGCTACTAGACAGATATATACATATATCAGACTATGGACAAAGATACACCTACCACCAACAATTATCTGAGAATGCAAACTAAGACACACCTACTGGAAACACGAACAGCTGGAATCGACGCTCAATCCCAAACAACAGTACGGACCGCAAACACGAAAAACGAGACAACAAAGTTTGAGACATATAGGATTGGGAACAACTGAAGCTACAAAAAGTACAGAAAACACAAACCTCCCTCGCAAGCCAAGGGGAATATAATACGCGCATAGAACTACCAAAACAGGACACATACACGTCGCACAGTACACAATACACAAACCACCATTTACACACCATGCACAGACAACAAAGTCACACAAAAAACCAAAGTAAACATGGTACAAATACACGCCGCAAACTCAACACAATCACAAACAGAAAATGTGCAATCGCACACAACAGAATCACACCGGAAATCTGACAAGAAACATTGACAGAACGCACACTATCATACATTTTTTGCAAACAAACGTCACCGGAAACAGGAAACACACAAATTTAATCAACAGAACATATAACACACACAACCGGTTGCAAAAAAAAGCCACTGCCACAGATACAACCTAGGGGAACATATCAAGTACAGACGCAAGAAGCACACACACAAGCACAAAAATAAATAACGCAGTACCCCCTCCACCCCCATCCAGAAGCAACAATCTCTATGTGAACGCTTGACCAAAATCACACAAAAACGAAACAAACCATGACCGTTGCACATTACCAGAACTAGACATGTACAAGGACGCGAATAACCTTTAACACACCAGAAGCAGTAGACACAATCTACTGGAAAAGTCATGGACAACGAATACGGCGGTACTGATACAATTAACTAAAACAGTTTTTACAAGAAAGAAAGAAGACCTGAACCTAGACAAACTCTACAAACAACACGTCACAACACACGACCGAATTGGGAAAGACTACACAAAAAATAGTCAGACTGCATAATGTACACGTACCACCACAATGGCTGAAACAATAATTAAAATTGGACAGCTGAACGCCATACGTAGTGCCATCGTAACGCAAAAAATCAGACACCTGGCCGAAACACAACGACTAGATATACTCTGCATACAAGAACCATATTGCATAAACGGAAAATTACCGGGAATGACAACGAGTCAGACATATCTGTAAAGAGACCAATGACAACCACGATAATATTCAACCCTAACATAAAAGCAACCACAATACAAAGACACACGAACGAGCACAACGTCTGCTTAGAAATATCCGAACAAAACATACGCAACTAAATACTGACCAACCCTGTCATTTACTATAATATGACCTTGCTATAACCTTTACACGCAGTAATCTTTCTTTTTCAAGTTCATATGTGAACTTTAAGCGTTCATTGAAATTATTGAAATGGTCTAAAATGTATTGTATTTTATCTGGTGGAGCAGAACAAATATCATCAACATATTTTACTAAAAATACCATATCGACATCTAAATTAGGTATGATTGACGTTAATAGATGATCCATAACTATTTGTGCTATGATAGGAGATGATGGGAAACCCATTGGAGTACCAAATTTTTGTAGATAAAATACATTTTGGAAAACAAAATAGGTATTATTGAAACTTAGGGAGATGGAGGAAAGAAATAGGGTTTTTGACAAGGTGGTAGTTTGATTACATCCGTTTTTTTGATTATCTCAACAGCCAAGTCTAGAGGTATATTTGTAAATAGTGAAGAAACATCTAATGAAAGTAAGATGTGGTTCTTAGGTAAAAGGCGTAAATGAATCTTTGGTATTATATCCTTCTAAAGGAAACGATGTTTGTAGAATTTTTGTAAAGGAGACTGCTAAGTTATAGGTTGGTGTATTTACTGTAGAAATTATTGGTCACAACGGAAAGTTTTCTTTATGAATTTGGTTGATATGTGTGATCATCTTTTAGTAATTGTACAGATTTTTTAACGTAATCATTTTTATTTAAAATTACAGTGATAGCTCCTTTATCAGCTTTTGTAATAATAATATCAGAATTTTCTTTAAGAAACTTTTTTACTTTGATACATAATTTTGATTCTAAATTGCGATTAATTTTATTTTTTGGATTACTAACAAAATTTATAATACAATTTGTGGCCTTAGCTCTTAAATTATTCTTTTCTTCTTGTAAAAGTTTATTGTTGTCTAGAATGTTGTTGATATTAGTTAATAGTTTTCCCATGTTAATATCATCGATGTTAATATTTAAACTGAACTTTGGTCCCAATGATAAAAAGTTATTTACGTCATTACGTGTTGCTTTATCACTTAAATTAACGATCCATTTACTATTATCATTGAAAAATTTTTTACATTCGATATTGGTATTTATTTAGTGACTGAAACTTTATTAATAGAATCTGTTTTTGTTTTTCAAACAACTTTTTATAGGACAAAACTTGTTTTCGTTCAAATATATACAATCAAAATTTGAAGAATAGTTGCCTATTAACTCAAGGGCATAAGTAACACATCTTTGATGCAAAACGATTCGAGTTATTGTTTAAGAAAGTTGACAAGTAAGAACGTGCGTGAAGTTAGCCGCAACATTTTTGAATTTTTAAAAAATACTTCTGTCATAATTAGGGCCAATTAGGCGCCATTTTGCGCCGCTAAAACTAAATTTTGCGCCGTCTTGGCAAACAAGTTATTGATAAAGTAAGATTTTTCCGGCCAAGTTCACGAAGCCGCACTTTTTTTCAATTTTCAGAAAATCTTTATTCCATAATTTAGCGTCAATTAGGCGCCATTTTGCAGCGTTGAAACGAAATTTTGCGCCTTCCTGTGTAACAAGTTCTTCGAAATAAACTATTTTTCTAACCGACCTAAAATCGTGAAGTTGGCCGCGACTTTTTCGAATTTTAAAAAAAAATTTTTACCAAATTTAAGCAGTAATTAGGCGTCATTTTGCGCCGTTAAAACGAAATTTTGCGCCCTTCTGTGTAACAAGTTATTCGAAAACCATTTCTCCAACTAGCCAAAATCGTGAAGTTGGCCGCGACTTTTTGAATTTTGAAAAATTTTGTACCACAATTAAGCGGTAATTATGCGATTTTGCGCCGTTGAAACGAAATTTTGCGCCTCCTGTGTAACAAATTATTTGAAAAAACTATTTCTCAATACTACCAAAAATCGTGAAGTTGTCCGCGACTTTTTCGAATTTTGAAAAAAATTTTGTACCAAATTTAAGCGAAAATTAGGCGTTATTTTGCGCCGTTGAAACGAAATTTTGCGCCCTTCTGTGTAACAAGTTATTCGAAAAAAACCATTTCTCCAAACTAGTCCAAAATTGTGAAGTTGGCCGCGACTTTTTTGAATTTTAAAAAAAAATTTGTACCACAATTAAGCGATAATTATGCGTCATTTTGCGCCTTTGAAACGAAATTTTGCGTTCTTCTGTGTAACAAGTTATACGAAAAAAAACTATTTTTCTGAACTACTTAAAAGCGTGAAGTTGGCCGCGACTTTTTGAAATTTTCACAAAATTTATGTACCAAATTTAAACGGTAATTAAGCGCCATTTTGCGCCATTGAAACGAAATTTTGCGGCCTCCGGAGTAAGAAGTTATTTGAAAAAATATATTTATCCGAACTGCCTAAAAGCATGAAGTTTTTTGAATCACGGCGCAAAATGGCGCCTAATTACCGCTTAAATTTGGTACAAAATTTTTTTCAAAATTCGAAAAAGTCGCTGCCAACTTCACGATTTTGGGTAGTATGGAGAAATAGTTTTTTCAAATAACTTGTTACACAGGAGGGCGCAAAATTTCGTTTCAACGGCGCAAAATGGCGCCTATCTACCGCTTAAATTTGGTACACATTTTTTTTCAAAATTCGAAAAAGTCGCGGCCAACTTCACGATTTTAGGTCGCTTAAAAAAATTGTTTATTCTGAATAACTTGTTACACAGGAAGGCACAAAATTTTGCTTCAACGGCGCCTAATTACCGCTTAAATTTGGTACAAAATTTTTTTCAAAATTCGAAAAAGTCGCTGCCAACTTCACGATTTTGGGTAGTATGGAGAAATAGTTTTTTCAAATAACTTGTTACACAGGAGGGCGCAAAATTTCGTTTCAACGGCGCAAAATGGCGCCTATCTACCGCTTAAATTTGGTACACATTTTTTTTCAAAATTCGAAAAAGTCGCGGCCAACTTCACGATTTTAGGTCGCTTAGAAAAATAGTTTATTTCGAATAACTTGTTACACAGGAAGGCTCAATATTTTGTTACAACGGCGCAAAATAGCGCCTAATTACCGCTTAAATTTGGTACAATTTTTTTTTCAAAATTCGAAAAAGTCGCGGCCAACTTCACGATTTTAGGTCGCTTAGAAAAATAGTTTATTTTGAATAACTTGTTACACAGGAAGGCGCAAAATTTTGTTTCAACGGCGCAAAAAGGCGCCTAATTACCGCCTAAATTTGGTACAAATTTTTTTCAAAATTCGAAAAAGTCGCGGCCAACTTCACGATTTTGGATAGTATGGAGAAATAGTTTTTTTAAAATAACTTGTTACACAGGAGGGCGCAAAATTTCGTTTCAACGGCGCAAAATGGCGGTTAATTACTGCTTAATTGTGGTACAAAATTTTTTTCAAAATTCAAAAAAGTCGCGGCCAACTTCGCGATTTTGGGCTAGTTTGGAGAAATGATTTTTTTCGAATATCTTGTTACACAAAAGGGCGCAAAATTTTGTTTTAAAGGCGCAAAATGGCGCCTAATTACCGCTTAAATTTGGTACAAAAATTTTTTCAAAATTCGAAAAAGTCGCGGCCAACTTCACGATTTTAGGTCGCTTAGAAAAATAGTTTATTTTGAATAACTTGTTACACAGGAAGGCGCAAAATTTTGCTTCAACGGCGCCTAATTACCGCTTAAATTTGGTACAATTTTTTTTTCAAAATTCGAAAAAGTCGCGGCCAACTTCAAGATTTTGGGTAGTACGGAGAAATAGTTTTTTCAAATAACTTGTTACACAGGAGGGCGCAAAATTTCGTTTCAACGGCGCAAAATGGCGCCTAATTACCGCTTAAATTTGGCACAAATTTTTTTTCAAAATTCGAAAAAGTCGCGGCCAACTTCACGATTTTAGGTCGCTTAGAAAAATAGTTTATTTCGAATAACTTGTTGTACAGGAAGGCGCAAAATTTTGTTTCAACGGCGCAAAATGGCGCCTAATGACCGCTTAAATTTGGTACAAAATTTTTTTCAAAATTCGAAAAAGTCGCGGCCAACTTCACGATTTTAGGTCGCTTAGAAAAATAGTTTATTTTGAATAACTTGTTACACAGAAAGGCGCAAAATTTTGCTTCAACGGCGCCTAATTACCGCTTAAATTTGGTACAATTTTTTTTTCAAAATTCGAAAAAGTCGCGGCCAACTTCAAGATTTTGGGTAGTACGGAGAAATAGTTTTTTCAAATAACTTGTTACACAGGAGGGCGCAAAATTTCGTTTCAACGGCGCAAAATGGCGCCTAATTACCGCTTAAATTTGGCACAAATTTTTTTTCAAAATTCGAAAAAGTCGCGGCCAACTTCACGATTTTAGGTCGCTTAGAAAAATAGTTTATTTCGAATAACTTGTTACACAGGAAGGCGCAAAATTTTGTTTCAACGGCGCAAAATGGCGCCTAATGACCGCTTAAATTTGGTACAAAAATTTTTTCAAAATTCGAAAAAGTCGCGGCCAACTTCACGATTTTAGGTCGCTTAGAAAAATAGTTTATTTTGAATAACTTGTTACACAGGAAGGCGCAAAATTTTGTTTCAACGGCGCAAAAAGGCGCCTAATTACCGCTTAAATTTGGTACAAAATTTTTTTCAAAATTCGAAAAAGTCGCGGCCAACTTCACGATTTTGGATAGTATGGAGAAATAGTTTTTTTAAAATAACTTGTTACACACTCGGGCGCAAAATTTCGTTTCAACGGCGCAAAATGGCGGTTAAATACTGCTTAATTGTGGTACATAAATTTTTTCAAAATTCAAAAAAGTCGCGGCCAACTTCACGATTTTGGGCTAGTTTGGAGAAATGGTTTTTTTCGAATAACTTGTTACACAGAAGAGCGCAAAATTTCGTTTTAACGGCGCAAAATGGCGCCTAATTACCGCTTAAATTTGGTACAAAATTTTTTCAAAATTCGAAAAAGTCGCGGCCAACTTCACGGGCGTCGCCGCGGATCAATGTAGTAAGCGTAAGACTACGGATCCCAAGGTTCCAGGTTCAAATCCCGACACGGCCGACTGCTTGAAAAACGGCAGGTGAGCATTTTTCACAAATATTACGCCCTCGTTCGGATGAGAGGTTAAATGGAGGTCCCGTGTGTGAGTGTTGTCACGCACGTTAAAGATCCCTACCTTGCCTGGAACAGCAAGGGTTCGGCAAAATTCTAAATTTCCAGGCAACAAAAAACTCGCCTCCTGGCCAATGTAGTACCTTCGGGTGGAGCATTGGAAATATAAATGAACGGCCAACTTCACGATTTTAGGCTAGTTTGGGGAAATGGTTTTTTTCGAATAACTTGTTACACAGAAGGGCGCAAAATTTCGTTTTAACGGCGCAAAATGGCGCCTAATTACCGCTTAATTGTGGTGCAAAATTTTTTTCAAAATTCGAAAAAGTCGCGGCCAACTTCACGTTTTTGGAGTTCAGAAAAATAGTTTATTGCGAATAACTTGATACACAGGAGGGCGCAAAATTTCGTTTTAACGGCGCAAAATGGCGCCTAATTGGCGCTAAATTATGGAATAAATATTTTCTGAAAATTGAAAAAAAGTGCGGCTTCGTGAACTTGGCCTGAAAAATCTTATTTTATCAATAACTTGTTTGCCAAGACGGCGCAAAATTTAGTTTTAGCGGCGCAAAGTGGCGCCTAATTGGCGCCTAATTATGACATAAATATTTTTAAAAAATTCAAAAATGTTGCGGCTAACTTCACGCAGGCGTCGCCGTGGATCAATGTAGTAAGCGTAAGACTACGGATCCCAAGGTCCCGGGTTCAAATCCCGACACGGCCGACTGCTTGAAAAATGGCAGGTGAGCATTTTTCACAAAAATTACGCCCTCGTTCGGATGAGAGGTTAAATGGAGGTCCCGTGTGGGAGTGTTGTCACGCACGTTAAAGATCCCTACCTTGCCTGGAACGGCAAGGGTTCGGCAAAATTCTAAATTTCCAGGCAACAAAAAACTCGCCTACTGGCCAATGTAGTACCTTCGGGTGGAGCATTGGAAATGTAAATGAACGGCTAACTTCACGCACCTCAAGTAAGAGCGCGTTAAATGAAATTCTTTCTTGCGATTGACTAGTACAATCAAGATAGGTTACAAAGTGCACGAAACAACACGTGCTTCTTAAGGTTAAATATGATTCAGGAATATAAAAAATCTACAGCTGTTTGAAATCGTTTACGTTATGGTTATGTGCATTCATGACCGACAGCGTGTAAAATCTGCGTATGCGTACATTGTATTAATATTATTAATCTTACGTACTTCTGTGGAATATACTGTATTTAAAATACTAATGTATGTACTAGCTGTTACGCGAAGCATTTCAACTGGTAACTACAAGCTTTATATCACAATTCTGTATAATCAGCAAGCAAACCATTATTTCTATTAGACGTGACAATTTCTAGATTGTACATGAAAGCATATATAAAAGCAATGTATTAGTGTAAACGTACGAACTAATTAAACTTGTTTGGTCAGAACCGGAACACAACACCAAAGGAGGCTTGCCGACTTTTGTTTTTTGTACACCGCCATCATACATTAGCTTGTTGGTTATGTCTTTTTTTATGTCTAGGTATTTGATTCTTTTCTGAATACAATTACACTGCAATGCAGAAGTTGCAGTATGGAGCAGCATTTACATACACTGTAATTAAAACCTGTAATGCACAAGTGCTCCACAAATAATCTAAAACTGCTCAGTAAAAACATTATGACACGGTTTATACATCAAAACCTTCAAGTAGAGAGCCTTGTTCTTCTATAAAATATTGTTACCAAACACATCATGGAAAGTACTTGATCGCTAGCTGGTTGTTACATATGACGCTGCGTAAAAGCTTAATCGGAAATTTAATTAAAAATAAATTTTGGCTGTTTTAATTACAGAAAAGCAAGTTTGCATGCATTCCATATTCTTTTATAATAGTCCTTAAAGTAAAGTGGGTGTTGGGTCTCATAAACTTGACGATATCGGTAACCCTATAAATATAAGGTATTCGCAGTGCTGCGAGGTGATGTCAGTAAAGGTGAATAAATAAATAGACAGCTATTCCAGATGCAATTTAGCGAAATTATTTATAAATAAACGACTTTCTTTAATTTCGTAGGGCCTGCAATAGAAATATGGTGTCAGATCATTAACGAACTTTTGTTTAATACTTCAACACAATTTTATTGCTGCTAAAACATAGAATTTCAAAATAGCTAATAATGGGTTATGAATAATCAAAATACGTCTATTTATGTAAAAGATCATAAAGTTCGTAAAATTAATGTCTGCTGTATTCATCAGAATGAGAATTATTCACAAAAATGTGTAATCATTTTCCATTAGTTTCTAAATGTCGGTTCTATTATATTGCTACTTATAAACTTAAATGACATTTGACGTCCGCAAAGTGGTTAAAATTCTAGGCTACGTTTACCGATGTGGTTTATTCGAAAAAATCAAAATATAGTTATCAACATTTTATGTACGCTATTCATTAAAGTTGGACACACTAAATAAAAGACCACACAATATAAGCATTAGTTCTAAATTTTTTCTATTGGCATAAGTTTTATACGAGTCCGCATTAACTACAACAGTGATTTCGTATTAAACTGTGTAGTAAATCCCTTTATGATCTTTATTTTTCTGCATACCTAATATACACATTCCGCACACTTACGAGATGCTATCAGAAAGTTCCCGGCCTAAGTCTTAATAATTATTTTTTTGCCTGTCTAGGTTACTAATTGCTACCAACTCTTTCAAATTAATCTCCCTGTGAATTGATCGACGCATTTAGGGCTTATTACGTGCGTGGCAAGTGTCAAACACATCCTTTTCTTGAAAGCTGTTAAGTACTTTCTGCGTTTTGTTTTAAATGTCTTCCACTGCGTTAAGGCTGCGACTTCTTATATGAATTTTCACTTTCAGGAAAGGAACAAAGTCACGTGGTGCTAAATCTGGTAAATATGGTGGAATGTTTGGCATGTTTGCTTTGGCCAAAAGTTCTATTGTTTTCAGTGAAGCGGATAGGTGCATTGTGGTGATGTAACAACCAGTTCTGGTTCTTCATAGTTTGGATCTTTTTCGTCGCACATTTTCTCTCAGCCGTTTCACACAACATAAATCTAAGTTTACTGTAGCACCAACCGGCACGAACTACCAATGGACAATCCCTTTGATGACGAAAAACAAGATAAGCATGGTTTTTGTTGCATGTTTGATCTGTTGTGCTTTTTTCGGGCTTTGTGCTCGTGAATTCTTTCACTGTGACGACTGTTGCTTTATTTCTGGATCATAACCATAAAACCAGTTTTCTCAACGGTTATGACCCCGGAAATGAAAGCAAGTTCACTTTCAAACGTTTCTTTGAGATCAAAACGACACTGTTTCTGTTCCAAAGACATGCCGGGAGACGAATTTCGCAGCAACATGACACATGCCCACCCTTTTAGCTAAAATCTCTTGGCAGTTAAGGGCGCGATAGCATCCCTCTATTTTCATAACACGAACTAATTTAAAAATAGCCGCCTTTGTGGTATAACTTTCGCATGATAGAGGGAACTACTTTATTTTAACTTTAGTAGTGTAGTGGTTCGTTTCCAAGTTAGGCAAATAACGGTTGCTAGGATACGGTACGATGCTGGTTTTTCTCCATTTCTGTAACTATTCATCGTAAATGACCTTCAGCAATTTCGAAGCTGTTGAACAGCAAGCAAAGCGTTAGATATAGTTGAAATCAAATAAAGTCAAGCTTGACTCATCGTTGCGCATATGAATAAAACACAGCTACAATATTGTTAAGCTACTCTATTACCTGGCTCTTCCCCATCTAAAAAGGATAGCTAGAAAAATATTCGTCGGCTGTATAATTCAATGCAACCACTCTGAAGGTATGTCCATAAAATATTTCTGTTTGTAATTAATTGTCAAACATTTTTAAGGTTAGGTTAGAATTAGTGCTTTGTTATTCCACTTGCGATTTTCTACTTTTCTTTTAAAGATAATTCTGATATACAACAAACAGTTTTTAAACTAAGAACCTTCTACACATTGAATAGTGTTTGGTCAACACTTATCAAAATGAACACGCTTCGTAACAAACATTTGAACTTTCAAGCTCAGTTGTTGGTGATGAATGTTCTAACATTTTTTGAAAGAGAACGTGATAATCATGGAACCTTGGCCCCATTTGAGTCAGTATTGCAGGTATAATCAAATTTTCAAGTGATATGTTGTGTTTTAACTGTTGCTTATTGTTAGCGAACATCTGAGGCTTGTGGGATAGGACTGAGTTCTCTTCGTTCCATTAAAAAAAGAGAGTTTTAGAAGCCCGAAAAGAAAATAAAGTTCCTGAGTCACCGAGCAAGCACCGAAAATTTAACAAGTCTAAATCGTCTGATGTAGATGGTTTTGTAATAGATGCGGTTAAACGAAAAATTTACGAAATGTATTCCAAATGTAATATAGTTTTCATGACAATTTTATTTAGTGTTTTTTAGTATTATGCTTTTAGGGCTCCATGTAACTGTTAAATCTTTACGACAAGAAATTGTAACCGCTCAAATTTTTAACTTCAGCCAGTTTAGTCTGACGAGACTTCTATCAACAATTGATTTTTCTTTTAAATTGGACGATGGTAGAAGGGCTGTGCTTGAACAGGAACATATTGCTACTACACGAGTGAAGTTTTTAAGAGCATATGAAATGTACAAACAATTGTAACTTTATGATCCTGTTTTCTTGGATGAGACGTGGATTTTTAGTCGAGCTTCTGTTAAGAAGAGTTGGCATGATGGTTCAAAGCTCAGTGTAAAGAGAAAACCTCCTGGAGAAGGAAAACGGTTAGTTTTTTAAAGTTAAAATTACATTTAATGAAGATATTTTTTATTACAGGTTCATAGTCGTACATGCAGGCAACAGAACTGGATTCATCCCCAATGCAGCACTTTTGCATTCTACAAAATCTCCAAGTGCTGACTATCATGGAGACATGAATGCAGCATTATTTACAAAATGGTTTGAATAACGTTTAATTCCTAATTTAAGCAAACCCAGTGTAATTATTCTAGACAATGCTAAATATCATTGATTACTTGATTAAACACAATGTTAGTTGCGGCAGTCACACGTTAAAAAGGGAACTATTATCATTAATTAAAAAACATCCACAACCAAAAATTTATTAAATAGATACCCTTGCAGAAATGTACGGACACAAAGTTTTGCGGTTACCTCCGTATCACTGCGAGTATCCTATAGAGTTGGTATGGGCGAACTGTAAAAAATATTACAATAAAAATGTTGGACGACTTAACCAACTTTATAATGACACAAATGTCAACTTGATATGGCAAGAATCTTTGCAAAGAATAGATGAGTCATATTGGCAAAAATGTATCACACATGCAAAAAAATGTATGATGGAATGGTGGGCTATAGTACAGCAGTTTGATGTTGTCGAACCTTTAATTATCAAAGTGGGTGATACAAATAGTGATAGCAGTGGCTGTGATACTGATCAGAATAACCAGTATTATCTACGCGGTAATTTTAGTTGGTTTTGTTAGCACGAGACCAACACAAACACAATACACAAGTGTATGGTAACGGTCACCAAATTGCATTATTTATTGTGCAATATTTATGTTAACAAATTATTAATGTTTAGCGATTGATGTTTAACCATTCATGACCTGCTAGAGTTTTTATACAAGAAATTTAGATTTAAGTTTTATTGTCATTATTATTTGTGCAATAAATTTATATCGACTCGTTTACAGAAAACTTGTTTGCTTTCAAAAGTTAAAAAAGGATACAATCATTACATCAATACCACCAACGTGACACTTTAAATCGGCCAAGTGTGTTGGCTACCACAAGGAAAGGTCCAGGGGGTGGGGTTGGTGTGTACGTAAGAAAGAAACTTAAATGTCAGGTTATTTTGTTTGGTTTGCAATTGACTCGTATACTTGAATATATTTTGGATAATGTTTAAAATAAATCGCAAAACTTTTACTGTAGGCACAGTATACAGATCCCCAAACTCTAATCTGCTTAGTTGTGTTGATGAACTAGATAATATATTATCTTATTTAGCATCAATGATGGATAATATAATATGTTTAGGTGATGTCAATGTGAATCTTTTCAATTTAAGTAATATTATCACACACTGCATTGATTCTTATGGATTCATCCACGTAATAAACGAACCTACGCGCATAGTAAATAACAGCAGTACTCTTTATTGATTCCATATATTTATCAAGTGATGCAGGTACTATTGATGCTGATGTTGTTTCGGATCACAAAGAAAATTAGAGATTGTGTTAAGGATAAGATAAAAGTCATAATTAACAATACCTCTTCCATTAGTTAGTTCTTCAAGAAATTTCTGTTTAATACTTGACGATGATCTACGCTTTAAGTCACATGTTGCAAGGTTAATAAAAAGGTCGTATATAGCACTTAAACAACTATATGCTTGTCGGTCTATACTAACCTTACAATTGAAAAAGCTGTTGTCGGAAGCTAGTTTTGTCATTATTTAACTATTGTGTTAGGTCTAGTTTCGTAAATTGTTTAATCCTAAATAAACTTTTCCATTTTTATTTTTAATTTAGCCTAAAATATATTTCATAATTAGTGAGAGTTTTGAAGTTTATTGTTTATTATAATCATTTTTTGCCGGCAGCACAATTTGAGAAAATGTTATTATCACATCTATTTTACGTTACATGTGAACTATGTATGACCAAAAAATGACGGAAGTCTGCTACGTGGGGGTGAGGAATGGGAACACTAATAAGTTGCCTATATATTTAAAGCTGATTTTGACACTTTTCAAATTGAAAATATAATTACCATTGCAGACCCCTGGTGAAGATACATAAAACAATGAACATCCCCAAAGTGAAGTGTAAAATGATGTAGGAACAATCATCGTTTTTTGACAATGTGTAATTAAAATATTTACCTACCGCGTGAGGGTATCCAATTAATAATAAATAATAAATGGGAAGGACCTCTAACACTATAGTACCCTCACGTTTCGGGACATTGCCTCGCAGCTGCTGCAGTCGGTGAGAAGGGGAGGTTCATTAAACAACAACACCTTAAGGCAAAATTCCAATTGTTTTATTAAACGGACTACTAACTAACTTAACCTAATTACATATGCATACAAAATTATACAGTGATTAACAATATTTACAATAGGGCGCCACCATGGGAATTAAACGGCCCATGGACCGATCGCGGTAATAGCTTTCGTCGCACTTTGTTCGTGACGATGAACTAAGATTGCAGGACAGAAAATACGTCACTTCACCGGGACAAATGTTATTAAGTTTCCGGCTAGCACAAACACAACTTAACTAAACAATTCTAAAGTCCTTATTTTATGAATATTAACAACAGTTCTGGGTGCAAACACCCCAATACATATAATTAATTAACGCTACCGTAGTCTAACTAACTTGCATACTGAAACGACCTTCCTTTAATCACGGGGTCATCAATAACAGGAAAAACATGACCTTCACACGGGTCAAATAGTACAATAACGGAATTCGTGGCTTAGTTATTACAAGCCTCGGACTACGTCGACACACAATAAAATAAGAAACCCTTCAAAAGATGCGGTCTTTAACAATAACCTAAAGGGATTAAATACTGGAACGGAGATTTAACCCGAAGTTGTATGTTATGAAAGTCGACAGATATTGTATTTAAACAAATAAATGACTTATGATGCATAACACAGCTTTGAGTTCATAGTAATACCATATATAATAATTACTTACTCAGAAAAATAAACTAACTTTGAACATAACGGCACGCACTTGAATTCAGAGAAATAACACACTTACTCAATCTTGCAACAACGCGAGCTTCAGACTCTAACGCGTCTGGAAATAAACAACCCCGATTACCACCGGCTGGCATCCTTATATACATTTAAGTTAATTGAAAAATAACCCCTTTCTTGGCGCTCATACTCGACTTAGGATACGCCGGTCGTAAATCTTTAAGATTAATTAAACTGCCCATTGCCTAAGATTGCCACACAAGTAGATCTTGGAACTAATTTTAGTTGAGTGCTCCGCTAATTGAAAAATTGCTTTAGACCACCCTGACATAAATAGGATCCTAAAGCATGATTGACATCTAATCATAGATAGCAACTTATCTGACATGTTTAGTGCCCTTAAAGTAAGTGCCTTTAGAAAACTGATTGACTCTTGGATTAGAACTTTCTGGAAACTTCGCTAGGACGCTACTTGAGTAGTCTTGAAGCCGTTCGCTCCAAGACCTTCATTCTAATAATTAGAATGCTAAAATTAAACTAGAAAATAACTATTTTTAGAATTCATAGAACTAATTAGAGCGATATTAAAACAGTATGTTACAAATGTTTTCCCCCCAGATCGTTCAAATTGGTAATCATTTTGCTGAATACCAAACTCGCAACCTAATTTGTAACAAAATGTATCCTATTTCCCTGCAATGGTTCCACTAAGATATTTTAATAAACATTACTCTTGCTAACATGATGCAATATTTTTCTTATATTGAATATTGTAGAGTATCAAGTTACGTTTTGGGATACGGCACACTACCCTTTTTTTTTAAAAACTATTATAAATAGTATAAGCTTCACAAAGCAACACTGCTGTAATAATTTACTTATCGCTTGTAAACATAAACATGAAAGTTTACAAACAACCATGGATGTTGAGGTTATGTCATTTTTGGCTTCATAAATATTCGCAATTAATCCAATCATTATTATATTACACTTATCAAAAGGTAATTCACCATATAGTATTAGTTTACTTCATTTCAATGCGACAAAAACAAAGTCCAAAATAATTTAATTTGAAATATTCTGGTATTAAACCTTATTCTACACATCATTAACAGTGCCATCTTCGGAGGAAGTCGTGAACAACTTCTATTAAAATGGCGTACAATTAATGTTATAATTCAATAAAATCCATTCAGTACACTACGGCTATCATGATCAATATTTTTGAAATTTTTTTTAACAGAACGATTATATATGTATTCTGCTATCCAACGAATGCATTTTTTATATACAAATTGATTATGTTAGATGTAGTAACTAAAATAAAGTAAGTGAATTTTTACCATTACTTTAACAGCTATTTCTTGCTTATTACTGCACTTTAGAAAAAAAAGCAAACCTTCGTTAGAAAGTACAAAGTTTTGTGAGTCTAATGGTGGAGTTACATTTTGTATATTTTCAATCCAACAAAAGTTATTTACCAAACAGGATAACCTGTTTTTTGATGGATTCTTGGCAGCCAACCATACATCCGATCGCGCCCTTAACATCATTTGTACCGAGACGTGTAGATAAATGATTGATTGTTCGACAACAGTCTTTACGAATGAGTTGTTAAATCTTTTCAACACCTGTATCCGATTTGCTCGTGGAGGTTAGTTCCGAACAATGGTCATTTCGAAGTGAACTTCTGCCAGCCCTAAAATAAACGCACAACTCGAAAACCTGGGCTCTTTCTAGGGAATGTTCTTCAAAAGCATTTCGAATCATTGCTAAAATGTTAGTGGACAATTTACGAAGTTTGAAACAGAACCTGATGCAAACTTGTTGCTCGAATTTATTAGTTATCATAAAATTTGCAAATGAGCGTTAACATGGGATTATAAAACATAACGTCTACACCGAACACAATCCCTAAACGCAACGCAATTCAACACACTGGTTAGGTATTATTCTATGGTCGTCTGAGCACCAGCCTGTACAGTCGTATCCAACAGCCGTGCGGAGTACATCCGTGAACATTATAATAACACCTAGTATGGTGGGTGCTACACCTGTGTCTCCTTCTTCATAAGTGCTACAGAGGTACATAACCACGAACACCAAATACATTTTGATGAAAGAGGAACACAGATTACCAACAGTTCAAATTATCAATAATGTCAGAGTGAGAAAGCTATAACAAAGTAGCTGAATTTAATATATTAAAGATGCAACTTGAAGACAGACAATAAAAATTTATGAATATGTGGTTACGTCATTGGTGGATTTTATTCTGGAGCAATGAAGCTATTGCACCACTTACATAAAAGAAACAATCTTGTTTATGTCAATGCGCTTTACACTACACCAACGAAGAAAAGTACCAAATCTAATTCAGATTGGGATATTTACACAACCAGAAAAATTATTATGTGTAATATCGCAATCACAGCCACTTACTACTATATTCCAGTGCAGCGACATCTACGAATCGGCGGTCTACAAGTTTAAAACTACTTCTTGAATCAATTAAAACATTGCTCTATCCGTGCTATTATACGATATAATTACACATTCATCTCTTGCATGCTGGTGCATTTAGGTTGTATTAACAGTATCTTAAAATGGGTTGGAGCAGAGGTTCCAAACTTTATTTCAATGTGGAACCCTTCTAAATATGTTATATGTTTTTGAACCCTTATTCATCCATATTAAATGATAAACGCTATGTTCGAAGGTACGCTGAAAAATGATGCACACATGCTTGTAGAATACGAACAACATAACCTACAGAAGCACGCATGGTGGCATTCGGACGTCATAATCCCCGTTTAAACACATGCCCAATTTAAAGGGATTGCGTTCTTCAGTTCGTTCTGAGTAGCAAAAATATGAAAACATGTTAAAGTGCTATGTCAGCGCTCTGTTATCGAATTTTTAACTATTGAAAATCTGTCTGCTACTGAGATTCAACGGCGTTTAAAGACTGTTTATGGTGACGATACTATTGATAGATCTACTGTAAATCGATGAGTATTAAAATTTCGTAGCTGCGAGCCTGAAAAAGCCATAATTGTTGACGAAACACGCAGGGGACGTCCAATCACTGCTACTGATGATTTGGTTCAAAATGACCGACAAATCACTCAAAAACGTATCGTGACCCATATTTGAACATCCGAGGAACGTGTCGGCTTCATTATTAAAGAATTGGGATACCGAAAGATCTGTGCACGCTGCGTACCACGCCGTCTCACAGACGAGAACAAACAGTGTCAATTGAAATGCCGCGAGCACCTTTGCAGCGCTACCGTGACGGAGGAGGCGACTTGATACTGAATATTGTAAAAGGGTACGAATCATGGGTCATTCATTATAACCCGGAATATATATATATATATATATATATATATATATATATATATATATATATATATAAAAAGACAAGTTATTTGCAGTCCGCAATAAGAAATAGTATAAAGTAAGATGTATCTGTAAACAAACTATGGCTATATAACTACTAGCCCGATTTGTATTTGTCAATAACTCTTATTATTTTCAAGAGTTTGTTTACAGATACATCATATATATATATATATATATATATATATATATATATGTATGTATTCACATATATTGATAGGACAACGGCCGCACGTTAGAACGCCGTTAAATTATTGAAATGATAACGGCCACACATCGAGGTGCCGCTGAATTAGTGCTGTGATAACGCCGCTCGTATTTGAAATTGTTTACTTACCTTCTATTCTAACATTCTTTTACCCGACTATCACAACGAAAACAATGGAATTTACAAAATAAAATCAAACACAGCAATGTCATACAGCATATATACAGTCACAAATATTTTCTCTCATACAAAAGAGTATAGGACATTAACATCATAGTTTTTTTCAGACATTCAATTTATTCCTAACAAGTACTTATTTACTTAATTAATTACCAAAACATTGCTCACCTTATCTGGGTTAAAATTTAGAGTACTCAAATTTTCTCTCTTGTGTAGTTTACATGGCTTTGATTCTCAGGCTTGTAAGGTTTGTTTTGTGCAAACAAATACTTTCCAGACAGTCTATTTAAAAAGTCAGAGTGTTTTGAACCCTGACCATAAACTTTCCTGGCAAAAACCCTTACAAAAAAGAAAGTTGTATAATTAATACTTATTCTACCTAAATTAATAAGACAAATGCTAAAATATTAATTACAAACAAAAATAAATCTGAACTCTTATACTTATGGTTATATGCTAAAAAAGCGCTTATCCAAATCTTCCCTTTTAGTTTTATTTTAAATTGACGTTCAAATTCCAGTTTACAAAATCAACCACTCGCTTAAATCTTGTTTTAAGAACATCAGCTTTCAAAATGCATGTTCAATTTAATTATTTAAGTTAATTTTAAAAAGCTTTTTATATCGAAGCATTTCCCATTTTCATTGTATAGTATAAAATCAAATAACTGTAATTAACAACTTTCATATCTATGCAGGTTACGTTTAATAATAGCTTCTTTATTCACTGTTACATTGTAATTATTAATTACGGTATGCGTATTGCATTATTCAAAACAGCTCTTCAAGGTAACATCTTCGCGGCTTAATCAAATCAATTGAATGAATGTCGATTGCTCCTGCTGATATATAGAAATTTATTTTTATTCTATAGTTTTTGAGTTGTACCGGATTTCATTCCAAAGACTGCATACCTATCGGACGCAAGTTTCTGGGAATTCCACGTTTTATTACCTCATTAGCGTGATTTATTTCTTAGTGACGTACGCAGTCTCGTCCTTCTCTAACATCTAAGGTTATTGTGGCGACGCATACTGTCCAGTAGCACGCGAGAGATAATAAAATTAATCTTATTGATTTTATGCGTTTTTGATGTTCCTGCGGTTTTTGGAATAAATGTTTGTTTATTAATTAGGTATTTACGTAGTTCTATGTACAGATGGCGCATTTCTTCTCAATCCCAAATATTCGAAACAATTCTTTATTTAAAATTGAATTTATGTTGTAGATAAATCAATTTTGCAATTAAATTAATTTTAGTTGCCCTACCAACAGATGATGCACATGCAAAAGACCCGCATCTATAATAAAAGATTGGTTTTTACGGCAAAACGTGCTTTAATACACAAAATTATTTTATAAAAATTAAAACGTGATTTTTTAGCAAGATTGATATAGTTCTTATGCTAAATAGCATGAATGTTTTATACAATGGGAAATTAATTTTTTTGATAACTAATAAGTGAAAATAAATGGCTACGTTTTAAAATGATCGATTTGCATTCGCAAGTATTCGTTTTAGGTATCTCGAGAACAATTATTTTTACATGTACGGCTTACACGTCTGTATTAGTGATATAATATTGAGAGTTTTAAATATACTGAAAGTGTGCTTTGTTTTGCACTTAATGGTTATATATTTACAATACGCTTTTAATATACAGGGTAATTATTCGCACGCACAAATTGAATTTTTGCTCTGCATATATTAGTCGTATTTACAAATATAAAAGAAGCCGGAAAAAGTAAAAATTTTTGAAAATTCATTCTTCCACTCTGTTTAATACGAGCGTATTTTCTAACCATTAAAGTGCAAAGTGATAACACAATTCCGTGCGTGTAAGTAATCACTCTAGTATATAAATATAAGCGTATTGTAAATACAAAGACATTAAATGAGGAAAGTAAAACACACTTTGCATAAATTGAAAATCCCCAATTTGAAATAAATAATGCAGCGCTGTGTACAAATTTAAGCCGTACATGTAAAAATAATTGCTACTCATATACCTTAAAACGCATTACATACGTTTTTACAGATACGAAATTGATTGTAAGATGTAAAGTGAAAAACCATTCACTTCATATGCGTTAGTAAACATTCTTTTCACAATTATGAAAATGCAAGCCTTTTGCATGTGCAAGACCCGTTGGGAAAGCAATTGAAGCTTTATTTAATTAGCTAAATTGAGTCCCATGTGTGTATAACATAAATTCATTTTTTGGGATTAAGAAATAGAATACGTCAATTAATAAAAATGTTGTATAAACTAATTAAATAAACAAACATTTACTCTAAAAAGCCGTGTGAAAATTAAATATTCATAAAATGTGTAAGAATTAATTTTATAGCTATCCCATTACTGTAGGAAGAAATGCGACGTCACGATCAACTCGTTGTGTGGACAAGGACAAACATCACGTTTTGCTGCTTAAATAAATCAAGCGATTCGACACTAATGCGGTAATAAACAGAGTTATTCTCAGAAATATTACATTATGTAGGTGGGAAATATTTCGGATTAAATCGCATATAATCTAGAAATAGTGACGTAGTCAAGATAAATTGTATATAAGTAGAAACTTTATTAAAGAGATTTATTCGATTCAATTTAACTCATTACAATTTACGCGATCGACAATGTAAAATTCAAGATTCCTTCATAAACCTAGAAAAATCTAACGTTAATTATAAAGCAAAAACAACATGCAGAGTTGCAATGAACTTTATACATTGAGTTGTTCCAAATATAAAAATTATCGAAAACAGTGATTTGGCCAAACATAATTATTCTGTAAAATACCATAAAAATTGAAAATTCTTCTTTACAAATGCTACTTTAAATTAATTAATTAAAAGGAAGATGTATTTTTTAATAACTGATGTTCTAAATGAAGATTTAAGCGAATAGGGATGATTTTGTATACTGGAATTTAAACGTCAATTTAAAATAAAACCAGGAAGGGATTAATACCGTTGAGTATAATGGAAAGAAGATTTGGATAAACGCTCTTATAACATATAACCATAATTACGATTAAGTTCATATTTTTTCTAATTGTGAAACGGATCATTTTCAAAGAACTATAGGCCAAAGTTTGAAACAGTTTGACCTTTTAATAGAAAACAAATCTGTAAAGCGTTTTGGCCAAACACACTTACAAACGGGGGAATAAGAATGTGAAGTTTATCCACCTTTTTGTGGCTGTTAGCAAATATTAGGTAAGAATTTTAATTATTTTCTGTATAAATTGGAACTATGAATTGTTTTATATACTGCCTTGTATGAGAAAAAATTGCTTTGAATGCATATATGCTTTATAATATTGCTGTGTTTGATTTCATTTGAGATAGCCAGGCAAAAAAACTTAGAAATAAAGTAAGTCAGTAATTTCAAATTTTTCATTTTTGTACCTGTGTCGCAGCACCTTTAGCAAAGTTCCTACGCACAGACGATATCACAGCAATCACTTAGCGGTACTCCAACGTGCGACTGTTGACATATCAATTTATACATTATATAGGCAACAGAAAAGTCAAGAAAATTAAACATTTAAATAACAAGTACACAATGCGTTTATTATGCAAAAAACAAATTCCAGATAAAGTGTAGAAAATCAACAACTAACTACAGTCAATGAAAGGAAGCTCATCCTTTAGTAATTTAACCACAGTTAGTAAAATAGATAACTCTGGACGCAACCCAATTTATTTTAGAAACATTAATACATTCATAAACTTTAAACAAATGCAAATTAGGCGTATCCAAAGTAAAACAAACTTGAAACAAACCTTTTTCAAACTCGACGCATTAGCGCAAGAAAATAATCAATGTATGCTTATAATAAAGAGGCCTTTAAAACAAACGTATTCATAACGCAAGAAGTCAATAAACGCATGTAATTTACGTCATCTGTTAAAGAATACCATTATAAAATTTAGCCTACGTGATGTTCTATGTTTAGGAAGCGCTACACTTTTGAATAAAGCCCGGCTTATTTACGTGCGGAATTGAAAAGAATATTTGATAAATTCCTGTACAAAATTACAATTACGTGATGTTAAAAGGTAAAAAGTACCATTGGCGGACGAAATCCATAATACAAAGCTTTGAGTCTATTTGATTTTGGGAGCATGTAAACAATACATATAGTAAGTAACTCCAAGTAAAACTCAACCGGCGTGATAGCGCAGGGAAACGCCTCGGTCATGGTTGAAATATAAGATAACAAGCGGCCAACCAATGACAGCACGTGAAAGAGCTAGTCTATATATAATTCACTTAAACTGATAACATTCATTCATTCCTTAACCGAAGCACGAACTGTACTAATCAAAATAAAAGTATTAGGAAAAGTTCAATTGTGAAGTTATAATACAATAATTTATAAGTGAAAGTTGCAGAAATTATAATTTCAAGTGAAGAATGCAGTCAGGTACTCGTTCAAACATACGAGTGTATAAGAAATCCGCCGTTGGCATAAAACGTAGGTTTAAATTAGATTTAGTAATAAACAAATCTTTACAGTTTATTAATTTAAGCACTAAATATTTCAATAAGAAACCTAACTAAGCAGTTGAATAAGAAATTTAACTCTAAATCAAGACGTTAAGAGTACAAATAAAGCTTAAAAGAACACGAAGTCAATGGGTAGCAACACGTAGTGCAGAGGCAGTTTGATGTATTGGGATGCACGGAAAGCCACGGGGTCACAACTTGAAATCCACGAATCTAGCAACTGATTCGAACTAGGAAATCAATCGGAAAATACCAGGTTAGCATTTATGTTTCATCTAATAGCATAAATCTTATTTTTGAATATTTGAAACTTACATATGCTTAAATATTTTGTGTAAAAGGTCATTAAAAAGTTCTTTAAACACGTAGAAAATATGTTAAGAGAGAAATGTTCAACGAACCATTCGATATAATACATGATTATTTTTGCTGGCTTTAATTGCTTAAAAAGGATTATAATTTTGTGAAGAGCAACTTGAATGTTTATTTTTACTTTGATTCAAAGGTTTTAAACAGCAAATGATAATACGAAGGTTGTGAAGGTGTAAACTGTACATATTTCTTAGTTCATTATACAAATTTTTAGTGAATTACGTCTATCTTATTCAGGTATAAAGTGTTAGAGAAAAAGGTGTAAACATTCTTTGTTATCGTATCTACACTAGGCCAGCGGCGATATCGTAACATATATATATATATATATATATATATATATATATATATATATATAGTTGATCCTGCTTTCAATATAAAATTATAATATAAAAATTACTTTTAATTATAATAAATCAACCAAAGAACTTTCCACAAATTTAAAAAACAAAACAAAAAAACTGAAAATAAGCAATACTATATATGGAATTAAATGCTCATGTGGAGGACAATATGTAGGTCAATCAAAACAATACCTAGGTAACCGGCTAACACAACATAAAAGCCACGCCGAAATAGGAAAAACAATCTGCGCACTTTCGACACATATAAGAAAAAACAATTACACTTTAGATCTACAAAATGTTGAAATACTTGAAATAGAATAAAATTATTTCAAACGATTATTTTTAGAATCCTACCACATTCAAAAAACAAATAACTGTTTAAATGAAAAAACTGATATTAATAATTTAGAAGCAGTATACTTTAGACTCTATAATTTTAAAAAACAAATATAACATTTCTAATAACTAGACAACCAGGTCACACATATAGTCTCCAAAATTTCTTCACACAAAGTTTATATTAATAATAACGTTTTCTCAACTAAATATTTAATAAATTACAGATACAACAACCCAAAGACAAACCAGTTTCCTATTACACGCACACACACGCACACGCGCGCGCACACACACACACACACACACACACACTCATCCACACACATTCCCACACATACACACTTAATAAAGATTTGTTGGTCAGATAAAGCAAGAATTTCTAAATAATCATAACATTTTGTATTTTAATCAAATTATTTAAACGTAGAAAGCTAGTTTTGACAAACATCACTTGTAACAACAACTTTTAATGAAATGACGTTACATATCAAAATTGGTTTTCTACAAAAAGACATTAAGTAAGTAATTTATAACTTTTATATATGTAATTTAATGCTACCTACTTTGTAGCTTATGATTAAGGAAACAAATTTTCCTAAACGTTAAGTGTAATAAATGTTTTAAACTAAACCACTAGCTTATTTCGAACGAAATTTATCCCAATATTTAAACAAAGTCAATTAATTTATATATATATATATATATATATATATATATATATATATTGCTGTGAATCTTCTCATTATCTGCAGGTACTGGCCCTTTAAAAAAAAACATTCGAGCCCCACGGTTTGGGCGTCAAGAATGCTGTGTTTCCTTTAAAATCCGTGAACTACGCTTTTCGCCTCGGCTGCTCACCTAATGTTATAAACCTCCTCATTCATAAAAAAAAACAACACATTCCTACCAAAAACATCAACGTTAACTCTATTTACATCAATATTCAGAATACATAAAATTTCAAAATTAAAATTCAGCATAAAATTCAGTTTTAAAAAGAATTTCAGGATTAATTTTATTATCATTTTACTGTGCATCCAAAATTAAAGTCCTTGTTGGATGCCTACTAATTAATATAACAATATAAGCAGACCGGAGTCTGAGTATAAAGGAGCATCTACCACCCTTTACGTTAATTAACCAGGTTTGTCTAATTGAGCTCAAAGACATACCCAAAGTTTCATCATATTCCCGAACATCAAAACAAAATACCCCTTTTACTTAAACAAGCAAATTTCATCTTAAAATTAAACTTTTATGGTTAGAACAATTTCACTAATGTCCATTTAAAGTAAATCAATTATAAAGTCATTCAATACACACAAAAAATGTCAAACAAAGTAGTATAATTTACCTGAAGGTTACTGTCCTCGTAGCTTCAAAGTATCGTTTCTTTAGTTAATCACACCATTCACCAGGATTATATTTACGGCTTCTGATTCTCTACGCTTTTAAATTTTCTCCATCACCATCTATTCAAAGTCGTTTCTGGGCCTTTCCGGAACTCATCTGTGTTTATCTGACCCTTGTTTCATGGATCCAGACACGTATTTGAACCATTTAATTATTAACACCCCGAAAAATAGCAAAGAATTCATGCTTCTGTCACCAATATACGCCAAAACTGCCTACTTTTGTGTATACATTCGTCGTTGTAAATTTTGCTGATTGGTACAGTGAAACTAAATTTTATTACCTTGTATCTAAGTGCACTGAAGTACATTCATGTTAGCACGTAAATAACAAGCTATTTTGAATCACTAAAATATACTAGCAAACTTTAAATTATTTAATCAAACTAAAATGCACGGTTTACCATCTTTAATCAAGTCGCGTATGTACGAGCTTTTAACGCATCGAATCGTCAAAAGTCTAAGAGGGCTTGTTTATATTCATCTCGGTATATATAGCAAAAGCCTGTCTGTCGGTCTGTTCCCCAAAACGGGTAATTCTAAAGAATTTCTCATGCCATGTTCCCAGTCTGCCGCTCACGCGTCGATTTTACGAATTTTCACTCGCCCCATTCAAATCTCAGAAAATTTCCACACGGCACGCAAGCATGTCCGAGAAAAACTAATTGATTTTGTACAGAAATTGTTGTTCTACCTCTGATATTTGCATCCTATTTTTAACCAATTGTGACCCCGTGACGTTGCTTAAATCCCGCCTTCTACAATATGTGTCTTTGCTTGACGCATTTCTCTTTCCTTCTCTACCGTGTTCTTATTGGTGCAACTTGATATTCTTTATTATCGATTATTTTAGTCCACATGGAGTGTGAAATACCCAGCTTTAGCAATTCTCGTAACTATTATGCGACGTTTTCCCAAGATTCTTTGAAACATTAATTATCTGCAAAATTTACGCCGAATGTGTTATTTAAACTACGCAGGTGTTCAACATAATATTAATTCTCAGAGCTTTAATCCGTGGTATTTTAATCTTGGGTTTTTACAAGTTTCTATAAGTATTATATGTTATTAACGGTTTAATTAACTCCAATTAAAATTGATTTCTATCCTTTTCATTTTTAGCGAATACAACTTAAATATTAATTATTATAGGTACACTTTGTTTTACTACCGGTTACTTAAATAGAGTTAATTAATATAAACTTTGCACGTAATTTCTCTTTGTTTAGGAATAATTACATTACACGCAGAGCTTTTCACTACTGCTTCGTCTTATAAATAATTTAAATTTCTTATTTTTACTGAAACAACCGAGTTTATTTATGCTTCATGGTTTTAATAACGCGTATTATTTAATGAAATTCCTTATACACGGTGATTAAAATTATTTGATGTGATTATTTAATTTTCTACCCTGGTCTAAATATGAGTATTTTCCCCCTATTTGAATACAAATAATCCCACTTATTTGACTACAAATATAAAACATTTAGACACAAAAAAATTGCCTATCTCTCTCTACCCTTATCTATCTAACTTACCTACTTTGTCTCCAATCAAAAAAATTATTTACCTACCCTATATCCCTATCTTATTCCTAACTCTCACCTAATTCTATAAACTGAAATTATCCCTAACTTCATCCTACTTATCCATCTAATCCTATATACATCCTATATACCTATCCTATTCCTAACTTTTAACTAATCTTCACTATACTTTACTTTCCCCTACCTAATCCTATATGCCTATCCTACTCTTACTCTATTCCTAACTCTCCACTAATCTTTTATGAAATATCTATACTTAACCTATCTTATTTTCTTCCTACATTTACTCTTTATTCTCACCCTAAACCTATTCCTAATTATCTCCCATATTTATCCTATACCTAGCTTTATTTTCTATAAACACTTACTTCTACTTTTCTATATACACCTATCTCTATTCTTATCCTATTTAAATCTAACTCTCTTCTACACCTATTTCTCCTGTGGTGCTGGTTCTCCGGTATAAGGGAATAGTAGGTTGACGTGAAACCGTCCCCTCTCATTTCCCGTACCTACTTCCCTTAATAAATATGTGCACTCCTACTACTTCCCCTATCTCAAAAGGTCCCTCATATGGCAAGTGTAGTTTAGCACATGTCATCCTATCTCTCTTCCCTACTCTCAAGCTTTTACTACTACCTGGTCTCCCACTTTAAATTTTACCCTCTTTCTAATTCTTGCGTTCATCTTCCTTGTATATTTTTCAGCTCTCTCCTTAACCTCTCCTCACATCTACCAAAAGTTGTTGGAATTCATCGTCCCTAGGCACAATTTGCCATGGTCTTTCGGGATACTGTTGCTTGATCAGCATGATGGGACTGGTTTCTGTCACGGTACTAGGGTTTCATTGATAAAAGATTCAACCTTAGACAAATTGTCCTCCCATAAGCGATGATTCCTATGTGAAGCTAAACGCAAAAACTTAACCGTCTCTTGAATATATCGCTCAGCTGGATTCGCTTGAGGATGCCTTATGCTACAAAACACCACTTTAACGTTTTGCCTCTCCCAATAATCTCTAAATCTTTGATTATTAAAATAAGTAGCATTGTCTGCTAATACCCGTTTAAAAGTTCCTACTTCCTACAAAATTGTTCCAATTTCTTGTTTGTTCCGACTGTGTTACAATCCCGAGTGGGATATAATTTGGTAAATTTCGAAAACACATCCGTCACAATCAGCACATGTTTGTGTCCTTTGTACTTCGGACTAGATTGCTCAAATAATCAATAGCAACTAAGTCCAGGGATTTTGTACGTGTATACTTTGTACCACATCCTGACTCGTACTATTTTGTACTTTCCTAAAGTACATAAGTGACAAGTGTTGATGACAGACTTTACTAACCCTAAGTCTTTAGTTGAAAAAACGTTTCCTAAAATTAACCATGTCTTTCGGATTCCTATGTGACCATATCTTAAGTGCAGATCTTTGATAATTAATTTTGCTTGTACCCTATCCACCACATACACTTCCAATTCTTGAATTTTTACACAAAAGCCGTTTATCATATGGAAGTTTTAAATCCCGGTTCGCTTTCTAACTTCGTTCTAACAATCTGTAGCTCCTCACTCTGCCTCTGGTTCCTCAAGATCTCCTCTTCTCCATATACTGAATCATTTTGTAGTAGACTGTTCATGGCAATCATGATGTCACACGGTCTTTTGTTATCCATGTCCCTGTTTCTACTAAACGCGTCTGCTATAAAATTATTTTCTCCCTTAATATATCTAATCTCAAAGTCAAACTCCTGTAGTAACAACCCCATCGATATACTCGATTGTTAGAAAATCTCGTATTCATCAACGCACACAACGCCGAATGATCCGTTTCGATTACAAAATGTCTTCCTATCAAAAAATTTTAACTTCGTAACACCAAACACCACTGCAGCCATCTCCTTTTCACTAATCGTGTAATTTACTTCATGCGGCTTCAGTGTGCGTGAAACAAAAGATATGGGCACCTCTTCCCCCTCTTGTACTTGGTACAACTCTGCTGCTAATGCACTATCCGATGCATCCGTCCTCAGTACGAAACCTACATCAAATCTGGGATGCCTCAAAATTAGTTGGTCGTGAAATTGTTCCAACAGTGTTAAATATGCTGCCTCTTGACTTTCCGTCCAACTCCATCGTACTCCCTTCTTCAGAAGTTTAAACAATGGACCCGCTTTTTCAGCAAATCCCGGTACAAACTTTTTATAAAAGTTAAGGACCCCCAAAAAAGCTCTTAATTTCCTAATGTTATTAGGTCTCGGATATGTCAAAAGTTCGGACAATCTTTCTTTATCGATACACATACCTTGAGTGTTCACCACATACCCCAGAAATTTAACGGTTTTTGAAAAAAATTCACATTTTTCTATATTCAGCCTCAGTCCTGCTAATTTAAGCTCTAATAATATCCGTTCTAAATGAGAGTAATGTTGTTCCTCAGTTTCACTAAAAATTAAAATATCATCCACATAGTGTATGCAGAATTGCTCATATGCTCCTAAAATTGCTTGCATTGCCTTAATTAATGCTGCACTGGACGTTGACAAACCATACGGTACTACCTTAAAATTATAGATTTTTCCCTCTACGGAAAATCCTGTGTACCTTCTAGAATCTTTGTGTAATGGAATCAGCCAGAATGAATTCCTTAAATCTAATTTACTAAAAATAAATTTGCCACTTAATCTCGTCAAAAGTGTGTCCATGGATGGTGGACAATGGAATTGCGGTTTGGTCCGTTGGTTAATTTTTCGTGCATCTAAACATAAACGAATGCTATCATCCTTTTTCTTTACTACCACCAACGGATTTATGAAATGAGTGTTTGATACCTCTATTATGCCATCTTCCAACATTTTATTTAATTCTGCCTTCACCTGCTCCTGATATGCTGCTGGAATTGGATAAACCTTTGCGTTGAACGGTTCTGAATTATCCACTTCCAATCTGTGCTCATAGCCTAACGCTGTGCTTGCGTCTACCCCCACTAATTCTGCATGTTTTGTAATAAAGCTTGAACCTCTACTCTCCTATCCTCTGGACATCTTATTGTGTTGATCTGTTTTACTTCATCATCCTCTACCTCTACTACATTAATACTAAATCCCGTGTCATCCTCTGTGACTTCATAACTGCCCTTCCATGGCACTACCCTATCTTTAATCCTTACTACCTTCCTTTCCATATCTATCAAAACCCTAACTTCATCATACAGTCAACACCTAAAATGCTCTGAGACTTCAGTCCAGGTACAATTACAAACTCCTGTTCACAGCTTAAATCTCCTATATCTATCCTAAGCACCACAACACTATTTACTACAGCAAACTTCTTTTATTTGGAGCTACTAAATGACTACGCTTTATAGGCATAATTCTATCACAAACCTTATCCCTAATTTTGCTGACGAATTCCTCCGATATTAAACTCGCCTCTGCCCCTGTATCAAGTAATACTTCTACATTATTCTCAAAATTTCTAAATTAATAATTGGCAAACATAATTTTTCCTCAGTTTCTGGCTCTACTTCCTCCTCAATTTTGAAAAATTCACGTGGATGTTTGTATACATTTACACAGAAATCTAGTGGTCTGTCACGTTCTAAAAATCCTGTCTCATCCTGTTTTCCGTGCTTGGTCCTGGTTGTCCTTCTACAACCTGTGCGTACGTCCTCCTCGTGTTAATATCCGTGTCCCTGTCTCTATTCGGCGTGCTGGTCACAGTCCTGTTTACTTCCGGTAAACTGTTCTGTCGCGTGTAACTAGGTCTTGGCGTCGGTCCCCTAGTCGCACTATTACTTCTGTATTCCTGTCCTCGTCGTTCCCAATTCGGTCGAAAATTTCTGTTGTAGTCAGGCCGTCTCGGATAATTCGGTGTCCTGTTGTCAAACCTAACTGTGTTAACGTTTCGTTCTCGTATCTCTCTTGTCCGTCCTACACATACATCGTCATATCTCTGCAAATACTCTAAAAGGTCTCCGTTCTGTGATGTTTTGTAAGGCCACGTGTTGTCTAATTTCCAGTTCAAAATGTCGTGATAGGTACTTGATAATCTGTCTGTCCGTCAATGGTGGATTCAGTTGTTTGGCCACACTGTATTTGCGGATGGCATATTGCTCCTAGAACCTGCAAACTCTCCCTTAAATTTTCCTGTAATCAAGTCGTCCCTAATCTGATCCTGTTTGTGATCACTCCAGTAATGTTGTAAAATTTGTTTTCAAAGTCCTGATACGTGTCTATGTCCTGTCCTACTAAATTGTACCACGCTTCCGCATTGTCTTTTAATAAAGCCTTTATCGTATTTAGTTTAGTCTGTTCGTCACATAAATTTCCCACTAGATTTCTTACACTATTAATAAAAATTTGTGGATTTACCCTGTTATCGCCATAAAACTTCATGTGTTGGTCCAATGATACTCCACCTGCAGAAAATCTGGGACCATCCCCCGTTAAATTTGACATGTTGTATTTAATACTACTAACTTCGCGTTCTACCCGGCCTAACTGATCCCTACATGAGTCCGTTACTTCAGTCATTTTTACATTAATCTCTTCTTCACAAAAAATGCGTACTTCGGACCTTAAATGTCCCATTTCCTGTCGAAGACCTGTAATATCACGCTCATTTTTATCAACCCTATTTTCAACTTCCCCCATCTTTACGGTAAGACTATTTTTAAATTCTGAAACTTCTTCATTCGTCTTATCTATTTTCTCACTTAGGGTTTCCCTAACTCCTGTTAATGTCTCATTCATTCGGTCAACTTTCCTATTCGATTCAGCACTCATTTCTCTACTCTCCTCAAACTTCCTATTAGCTTCTTCCCTACTCGATCTCATTTCCTCTAGCATTCTCATCATAATCTCGTTTCCTTGATCCCCTGATTCCGTCCTCGACTGATCTCTACTGCCTCCAGCTTCCATTTTCGAATTTTTTTCACACAATGCACTATCGTCACTTCCAATTTCCACTCCTTGACTCCTTAACCACTCCTTTCTCTGCATACGTTCAAATCATTCTCACACACTCTAAAATACTCTTAAGTTTATCCACAAACAGAAACTCTCTCTCAGATCGCCAGTTTCCTGGAATAAAATAACAAAAATTTTATTTGGAACTCGAGCCCTCACGTTGTGGTCGCCAAGAATGCTGTGAATCTTCTCATTATCTGCAGGTACTGGCCCTTTAAAAAAAAACATTCGAGCCCCACAGTTTGGGCGTCAAGAATGCTGTGTTTCCTTTAAAATCCGTGAACTACGCTTTTCGCCTCGGCTGCTCACCTAATGTTATAAACCTCCTCATTCATAAAAAACAACACATTCCTACCAAAACATCAACGTTAACTCTATTTACATCAATATTCAGAATACATAAAATTTCAAAATTAAAATTCAGCATAAAATTCAGTTTTAAAAAGAATTTCAGGATTAATTTTATTATCATTTTACTGTGCATCCAAAATTAAAGTCCTTGTTGGATGCCTACTAATTAATATAACAATATAAGCAGACCGGAGTCTGAGTATAAAGGAGCATCTACCACCCTTTACGTTAATTAACCAGGTTTGTCTAATTGAACTCAAAGACATACCCAAAGTTTCATCATATTCCCGAACATCAAAACAAAATACCCTTTTACTTAAACAAGCAAATTTCATCTTAAAATTAAACTTTTATGGTTAGAACAATTTCACTAATGTCCATTTAAAGTAAATCAATTATAAAGTCATTCAATACACACAAAAAATGTCAAACAAAATAGTATAATTTACCTGAAGGTTACTGTCCTCGTAGCTTCAAAGTATCGTTTCTTTAGTTAATCACACCATTCACCAGGATTATATTTACGGCTTCTGATTCTCATCGCTTTTAAATTTTCTCCATCACCATCCATTCAAAGTCGTTTTTGGGCCTTTCCGGAACTCATCTGTGTTTATCTGACCCTTGTTTCATGGATCCAGACACGTATTTGAACCATTTAATTATTAACACCCCCGAAAAATAGCAAAGAATTCATGCTTCTGTCACCAATATACGCCAAAACTGCCTACTTTTGTGTATACATTCGTCGTTGTAAATTTTGCTGATTGGTACAGTGAAACTAAATTTTATTACCTTGTATCTAAGTGCACTGAAGTACATTCATGTTAGCACGTAAATAACAAGCTATTTTGAATCACTAAAATATACTAGCAAACTTTAAATTATTTAATCAAACTAAAATGCACGGTTTACCATCTTTAATCAAGTCGCGTATGTACGAGCTTTTAACGCATCGAATCGTCAAAAGTCTAAGAGGGCTTGTTTATATTCATCTCGGTATATATAGCAAAAAGCCTGTCTGTCGGTCTGTTCCCCAAAACGGGTAATTCTAAAGAATTTCTCATGCCATGTTCCCAGTCTGCCGCTCACGCGTCGATTTTTACGAATTTTCACTCGCCCCATTCAAATCTCAGAAAATTTCCACACGGCACGCAAGCATGTCCGAGAAAAACTAATTGATTTTGTACAGAAATTGTTGTTCTACCTCTGATATTTGCATCCTATTTTTAACCAATTGTGACCCCCGTGACGTTGCTTAAATCCCGCCTTCTACAATATGTGTCTTTGCTTGACGCATTTTCTTTCCTTCTCTACCGTGTTCTTATTGGTGCAACTTGATATTCTTTATTATCGATTATTTTAGTCCACATGGAGTGTGAAATACCCAGCTTTAGCAATTCTCGTAACTATTATGCGACGTTTTCCCAAGATTCTTTGAAACATTAATTATCTGCAAAATTTACGCCGAATGTGTTATTTAAACTACGCAGGTGTTCAACATAATATTAATTCTCAGAGCTTTAATCCGTGGTATTTTAATCTTGGGTTTTACAAGTTTCTATAGGTATTATATGTTATTAACGGTTTAATTAACTCCAATTAAAATTGATTTCTATCCTTTTCATTTTTAGCGAATACAACTTAAATATTAATTATTATAGGTACACTTTGTTTTACTACCGGTTACTTAAATAGAGTTAATTAATATAAACTTTGCACGTAATTTCTCTTTGTTTAGGAATAATTACATTTCACGCAGAGCTTTTCACTACTGCTTCGTCTTATAAATAATTTAAATTTCTTATTTTTACTGAAACAACCGAGTTTATTTATGCTTCATGGTTTTAATAACGCGTATTATTTAATGAAATTCCTTATACACGGTGATTAAAATTATTTGATGTGATTATTTAATTTTCTACCCTGGTCTAAATATGAGTAATATATATATATATATATATATATATATATATATATATATTGCTGCGGAGTCTACTGTTTGAAGTCCCACATTTGCGTCGACATTAATGCTGCGAGCGTCTCCTTGGTTAGCCTTACAAAATTACCTATAACAAATTCAAGCCCTACAATTGGGTCGTTATAAATGCTTTGAATATCCTTTGGGACAAAGCGCTACAACCTGAACTTGCATTAAGTATCACTTACAGTTTCTACCCTCTGAAGATGCTCTTCGTGTATCACGCCAAACCTCCAGCTTTTTGCTCTGCTTCCTCAGGGATATTCGCTACGGCTTCTCAGTTGCTCTCTGAAAATACTATCCTACTATTCAAAGAAAAAAATTCGACTACCAAAATTACATCACACTTTATTGTAACATCAAATCACTACCCAAAAATCTTTTTCTTAACATTCTTAATTCATACCTCGGATACCTATCAACCATCTTCAATTTTAAATGAAGTCATTTTAAAAATACAATTTTAAAATTTGTCTATTTACATCTATAATTATTAAAAGTAACTGGGCTTATCCCTAAATGTTATTTTAAAACCCCGGGTCTAATACGAGCTTATAGTAAATACTCGTGCTATTTACTGCACTGAAAAATTACCAAAAACCCGTTTACTTGAACAAAGGCCAATATTGCACACTCATTTTATAGTACATAATTTTACATAAACTATATTTTCAAGTAATTCTTTATCAAAGGTAAATAATCAATTATTATGTTCATAAAATTCAACAAAATCCACTCAAAAAGCACAAACTGTCATAACCACCAAACAATCACAACAGTCAAAAACTATTATAAAATTCAGTTATCTGGAATGTAGCACAACCAGATCTCTACTTAAAAGCCATCTCTGACGTAGACCATTTTTATGACTGCACGTACAGGAATAACCCCAACTTGACTCTCACCATCAGGAACAGCAATTATCAACCGAGATCTCTCTTCATCCAATGTAAGGTACTTCCAGTATATCGTACATCCACTACTGGTCCATCAACATCCACTACTCAATGTCAGTGCACAACAAGCACCTTCAACCAAAATAGGAAGAAGTCTACTTACGTTTATCAAGCTTCGCTTTTCAAAATGTATTTTATACAATTCTAACTTTTGGTTGAAGGTGCTTGTTGTGCAGTGACATGGAGCAGTGGATGTTGATGGACCAGTAGCGAATGTACGATAGATTGGAGGTACCTTACATTGGATGCAGAGAGATCTCGGTTGATGATTGCTGTTCTTGATGGTGAGAGTCAAGTTGGGGTGATTCCTGTACGTGCAGTCATAAAGGAGGTCTACGTCAGAGATGACTTTAGGGCAGAGATCTGGTTGTGCTGAATTCCAGGTAACTGAATTATATAATAGTTTTTGACTGTTGTGATTGTTTGGTGGTTACGACAGTTTGTGCTTTTTGGGTGGATGTTATAGAATACCCGTTTTCCGTAACGGGATACAAATAGTACCACCTTGAGTGCAAAAAGCCGTAAACAAGGGGTTCCGAGATAGAGCGTGGCCTGTAATTATTAAGGGGTGAGGGTGAGAACAGTTTATAGGAGTAGAATCATACAAAGGCATAAAAACACTTACCGAAAGTTCCTTGGGCACTTGAGAGGCACTAAACACTGTAACTACCGCTTTTGGCTAAGGGTTGAAGGAAAGGAGGGAGACAGGAAAGGAAGAGGCTAATGCCGGATTAGAAGAAGAGAGCAGACTTATTTTTACTAGTTGTGGCTATCACGAGACTTGACGACCGGCTCCTATTAACTAGCGCGAACCATTCGGACACGCTCGCGCGGAGAGAGGGAATGCCCTGAACGGGGATAGATATGGCGCGTACATACCGCCCGCCTAAAATTAAGAAAAATTTTTACAAAAAAACGAAATATAATTAGAGCTAGGCATTTCCTCCTAGCCGCAGAGTACGGCTAACTCGCCGATACTCGGGTGGGGGAGAAGAAAACAACGAGAAAGAAAACAACTAAACGAGTGACTAAAATCGTAAAAAAATTAAAAATATCCTAAGGAAAATTTAAGAATTACCTTTCTAAAGGAAGGGGAAGAATTTTATTCACGGGACGAACGAAGGTACCACGAGACGTTTTTACTGAAACAACACGAGTAACTCCTTCGCGACCGGGAAATAGCTTTTCGATACGGCCTAGCGGCCATGACAAAGGCGAGGTATTTATTCCTAGGAGAAAAACCATATGACCCACCTTCAAGTCGTTATCCAAGGAACGGTTCCACTTTGTCCGCTGCGTGAGTGTAAGTAAATATTCGTTCGACCACCGGCGCCAGAAAGATTGAATGATTTGACATAAGCGTTGCCAACGTGAATGTAATTTGATACTCTCGGGAAGAGTGATTTCTGGCAAACTCAGAATTGGACCCACAATCAGAAAATGACCAGGGGTTAGGTAATCAGTGCTATCAGTAGCGTCCAAGGAGTAGAAAGCTAGAGGTCGGCTATTCAACACGGCCTCGATACGAGTAAATATAGTTGTGAGCTCCTCAAATGTGAGGGCCTGATGACCGATAGTTCGTAGTAATAAGGCTTTTGCGGATTTTACGCAAGCTTCCCAAATGCCACCAAAATTAGGTGCATATGGGAGGTTAAATTGCCACTTAACTTGAAGAACAGCCATTGCAGAAAATATTTCCTCATGATTTTGACGCAAAAATTCACTGGCTTCCTTCAGCATGCGAGCGGAGCCAATAAAATTTTTGCCACAGTCTGAATAAATGGAATCAGGAGCGCCGCGACGAGAAACAAGGCGATTAAAGGATGCCATAAAGGCGTTTGTAGAAAATTCAGAAACCAGCTCTAAATGCACAGCTCTTGTGCACATGCAAACAAAGGCACATAGATAAGATTTTCGATTAGAAGAATTTCGATTTAACAAAGCTTTCGTTAAAAAGGGGCCAGCAAAATCAATTCCGACGTGAGTAAATGCGCGAGTTAATTGTACACGAGAAGGAGGCAGATCGGACATTATTGGCTGAGGGGGCTTAGCGTTTAATCGAAAACAGGACAAAAAATGGTAAATAGTTTGCCGAACTAAAGAGCGCAGACCAAAAATCCAATAAGTTCGGAGAATAAGAGAATGTGTCATATAGAGGGGCCTGAATGTAACGATAAAAGGTGATAATGTTTGCAAATTAATTTAAATAAGTTGGCCCGTTTAGGCAATAATAGAGGATGCTTGCTAGTATAGGGCAACTGAGAATGTTTCAAGCGACCGCCCACCCTAAACAAGCCTTGGGAATCAATAAAGGGCGATAACTTTCTAAACGAGAGAGGAAGATCCATATTTTTTTTCATATAATAATAATTCTGAAGTAAAAAACTGACGTTGAGTCAACTTTACACAAGTTATCAGACTATTTCAGAATTCGTCGCAGGAAATGGGGCCTAACATTTTTTCTCGGGGGTGGCGACAACTGTGAATAAACCGATTCACTTATGCCATGCTGTATTGCAAATGAGATAAACAAGAGAATCGCTCCATAAAATCACAAAATTTATTTTGTTCTGTAGCGATAAGCGAGACAGGAATTTGTTTCAATTCGGGAACTTCCCCTATAGGAGGGAAAGAGCTGTTGAGGTTGATAAAATCGTAATTGAAATTGCACGAACCATGCCACCACAATTCGTTGTGCAATAGTTGAAGTGGAGAACGACCTCTTGAAGCCACGTCTGCGGGATTATTTTCCCCGCAAATATGACGCCACTGAGAAATAGTAGTATATTCCAGAATTTGGCTAACTCGATTTCCTACAAATGGCTTGAGCAAATATGAAGGAGTCTGTAGCCAGGTTAGTACTACTTGAGAATCAGAAAATAGTTTCGTTTCTAAAATTGGGTAAGAAAATTTATTTAAAGTAATTGAATGAATTAATTTCGCTAATAAAAGGGCACCTGAAAGTTCTAAGCGGGGGATACTTAAATATTTTAGAGGAGCAACCTTACTCTTAGCTTGAATTAGGTTGCAATTTACTGAATCACCACAAATTATATGTAAGTAGACGCAAGCGCCGTAACCCCTTTCGCTTGCATCACAGAATCCTAACAATCTGTAGGTTCCCGTGAATTGAGACAAAAGACGAGGAATTTTTAGCTGCGATAATATTGTAACTTGGTTACAAAAATCTTGCCATTCAGAACACCAATTATGGTCGGGGACATCATCCCAACCTAATTGTTGTAACCAAAGCCGTTGTAACAGGTGTTTGACTATAAAAATTACCGGGGTTAACCAACCTAACGGGTCGAATATACGAGCCATATAAAAAAGTACGGCGAGTTTATTAAACGGGCCTTCAAAGGGAATTACGTTATAAGTGAATACGTCTAATAAAGGATTCCAAACTAAACCTAAAATTTTTATACCGCTCACTTGATCAGAGAAAGTAATAAGAGTTTCTAATTCCGATTTTTCAAAATCTTGTAACAATTCCACGACATTGCTTGACCATCTACGCAAATGAAATTGTCCGAGAGAGAGAAGCTTAATAAGCTCGTGCTGTAGCTGTCTCGCTTCTGTGACACTACAGGCACCAAAAATTACATCGACCATGTATGTGTGATGCATAATAGCTTCGGAGGCCATAGGGTAAGATTTACCCTCGTCAATTATTAATTGCTGAAGTACTCTTTGAGCCAGAAATGCAGAGGGCGCTAACCCATATGTGAGAGTTTTGAGTTCATATTCACAAATATTTTCTTGAGAAGTAGATCGCCAAAAAATGTGCTGGAATTGACGATCCGAGGAACAAACCAGAATCTGACGGTACATCCTTTGGCTGTCCGCACAAACAGCAATTTTGTGACAACGAAATACGGATATTATTTCGGGTAGATTTACTTGTAGTTTAGGGTACAGAATATTATCTGTCATTAAGAGAAATTCCTAATGAATCGGTAGCAGAACCATTGAAAACAACGCGTAGGTTCGTAGTGCTACTTGTTATTTTAGAAACTGCATGATGCGATAGTACATAATCGGAGGGGGTTTCGGCAACGGACATGTGACCAAAATCAAAATATTCCTGCAAAAAGCCATTATAAGCATTTAGCATTTCAGGAGAGAGTAAAAGACGCCTTTCTAAATTTAAATAGCAAGTATAAGCGGTCCGACGATTTTTACTAAGCGGTTCAATACTATGATTGAAAGGAAGAGCAACCGTGAAACGACCAGAATCGTCACGCGAGTGGGTTGCGAGAAAATGCGTCTCACAAAACACATCTTCTGGGGAGGTTTCCGTGAGAATTTTAATTTCTTCCAATTCCCAGAAATTTCTTATTTCTTTATCTATAGAATCAGATTAAATGAAAAGTGAAGTAGTATTAACCGTAGGGTTAATACACGGAACTTGACCGAGCAGCACGTAACGAAACATGGTTTGAATCGCCAAAGGGCGGCCAGGAATAATAGCGGAATGTTCGGAAAACAGTACTTCGGCACATATCTCGGCACTTAGAAGAATTTCTACGGGCAAGGACTGATGGAAACTTTTATCAGCCATTTGCATATTTTTAAATTTATTATAAACAGAAATGGGCAATGAACTACCCGGTATATTTCCTGTTATTTTAGGAAATATTGAAGCCTTGAATTGAATTCTATTTTGAGAATATTTAGAATAGACTGTGCAACAAACAGTCCCCTTGGACTTTATTAAAGCGTCGGAAATTCCACTAACTTGGCGGGAATCCTAGTACGCTGAAGACCCAAACGTTGAACACATGTACTCGTAATTGCGTTTATTTGAGATCCAGAATCAAAACGCACCTTACGGGTTGTAAATCCTGGTTTATATCTAAAATAAGAGCCTGCGCTGTTGCCAACAGCACAGTATAACTTTCATGAGAATTCGAAACATTACAAGCCGAAACAATTTCGGGTGCTATTGCAGTAGAGGATTTTTCCGAATTATGCACCACCTCGTTGGGTAGGGGTTTATGCAACAAAGTATGGTGATATGAGGAATGGCAAACTTTACATTTACCTTCAGAATTGCAACCTCGAGTATGATTACCAAAGCATTTAAAGCACAAATTTAAAGTTTTTTATAGTGGAATAACGATCGGCAATATTAAGTGCATGAAATGTTGAACAACCATAAATTTTATGAGCTTCACCACAGCACGGGCATGAAACTCGGACAACTTTAGCCGTAGCGGCATTTTGCGAACTTTTCATTAAGAGGGACTGATTGAAGTTGGATTTGAAACGAGAAGGCGCATTAGGTTTAATAATCTATCTTTTTTCATATCGTCATAAAGCTCAGAGGTTTCGCTTTGCAACGATAAAAAATCGAAGAGCTGAGAACAAGTAGGAACTTCGGAACCTACATTTAGATCAAAAGCATTTTGCGTTTTGAACTCAAGATTACGGTAACACAACGAAAATAGTATAGTCGGCCAAATCTTCGACTTTATCCGCCGCCTTCAATGTGTTAACAGCGTTAAAATGAATATTGATGAAGTTTGAGAAATATCCAGATGATTTAAATTGTAATATTTTATTTAAACAATTGCTAGTAATTCTACGTGGTGAGTTATAGCGTTCTTCTAGCTTATCAAAAGCTTGTTGGTACAAATCAGCCTCAAGGGCTAGATCCGAAATTAGGGCGAGAGCTTCACCCTCAAGATAGCTACGCAAATAGTGATACTTACGAATTAGCGGAATTTGGTCGTTTTCATGAACCAGACTCTTGTAAAGCGAAATGAAATTTTGCCAGTTTTTTACACATCCATCAAAGGGGGTTATACTTAGAGGTTTTAAATAACTTACAGAAGTTTGAGAAGGATTAGTTGAAGTATCATCAACCGATTTTGATGCATTTTGTTTGATATCTAAATACCGCGTACGAATAACGTCTAACAAATTATCAAACGAAGAACTTTGAGTTTTAATCTCATCCTTTTCGTCAACAACCGAATTATAGGTTAAAATTTTATCGTAGACAACATCTAGTTGTCGTTCAATACTTTGCATACGTAGATATCTCGCTTCTACGGCAGCTAAACGGGTTGCGATACGAACATAATCGGCAATTTCGGTTAAGCGCGCGAAATAGTCTTCAAGTTTTTTCTTTAAAATATCACCTTCCGCCATAATTAGGAACTTTATGAATAAATTAACAATAGTTAACTAAACTAACGTACGTATTAAAGGACGGTTTGTTTGTAAACAAACAAATTCTGAATGGAGTGCAATGATCTTGATATTGGAATATGGTAACAATAATCTAATTGCAATGAACTTGAACTCGAAAGAATGCACGTGCGATTTAACAACAAATTGAAACGTACAGATAACACTTTCAAATCGTTTCTATTATCAAGTACTAAACTATTTATTTGTAAATGAATAAAGACCTACGTTTGTATGTCTTTGAATTGATGAGGCGAGAAAGAGAGAACGATATAAACGTAGTTCTAGATCCGGTCGATGGAGCAAATTTTTGTTATCGAATACCCGTTCTCCGTAACGGGATACAAATAGAACCACCTTGAGTGCAAAAAGCCGTAAACAAGGGGTTCCGAGATAGAGCGTGGACTGTAATTATTAAGGGGTGAGGGTGTGAACAGTTTATAGGAGTAGAATCATACAAAGGCATAAAAACACTTACCGAAAGTTCCTTGGGCACTTGAGAGGCACTAAACACTGTAACTACCGCTTTTGGCCAAGGGTTGAAGGAAAGGAAGAGACCAATGCCGGATTAGAAGAAGAGAGCAGACTTATTTTTACTAGTTGTGGCTATCACGAGACTTGACGACCGACTCCTATTAACTAGCGCGAACCATTCGGACACGCTCGCGCGGAGAGAGGGAATGCCCCAAATGGGGACAGATATGGCGCGTACAGTGGATTTCGTTAAATTTTATGGACATAATAATTGATTATTTACCTTTGATAAAGAATTACTTGAAAATATATTTATGTAAAGTTATGTATTATAAAATGAGTGTGTAATATTGGTCTTCGTACAAAGTTAACGGGTTTAGATAATTTTTAAGTGCAGTAATTAGCACGGGAATTTACTATGAGTTTGAATTAGATCCGGGGTTTTAAAATAACGTTTAGGAATAAGCACAGTTACTTTTAATAATTATAGATGTAAATAAATAAATTTTGATATTGTATTTTTAAATGAATTTATTTAAAATTGAAGATGGTGGTTAGTTATCCGAGGTATGAATTAAGAATGTTAAGAAAAAGATTTTTGGGTAGTGATTTGATGTTACAATAAAGTGTGATGTAATTTTGGTAATCGAATTTTCTTTCTTTGAATAGTAGGGTAGTATTTTCAGAGAGCAACTGAGAAGCCGTAGCTAATAGCCCCGAGAAAACAGAGCAAAAAGCTGGAGGTTTGGCGTGCTACATTAAGAGCATCTTCAGAAGGTAGAAACTGTAAGTGATACGTAATGCAAGTTAAGGTTGTAGCGCTTCGTCCCAAAGGATATTCAGATCATTTATGGCGACCCAATTGTGGGGCTAGAATTTATTTTAGGTACTTTTGTAGGGCTAACCGAGGAGACGCTCGCAGCATTAATGTCGACCCAACAGTGGGACTTCGAACAGTAAACTTCGCAGCATTTATGGCTTCCCAAGCATAGGGCTTCAAATAGCAGACCCCCCAGCAATATATATATATATATATATATATATATATATATATATATATATGTTATGTAGTATAACGACCTTGCTGATTTGAATATATTGAATGATATTAGCAGGTTGTAGGTCAGCTGGTTATTCAAGCGTATTCTTTATTATATTCTAAGCTTTCGGTTTATTTCAAACCTTTATCAAAGAAACTACAAAAACGGCATTATGGGCATCAAGCAATATACAATAAGTACTTACTAAATTGAGGTTGAATGCACATCAATATCATTGAACTATATAAAACTTAAAGTATACATCGAATTTTAAAATTGAACAATAAAACATTTAAAACTATAAACTATAAACTAATTGCCTTGTGAACATGTAAACTGTAAATAACCTTCAACGATAATTCCTTTATATTTTGACAATTGTATTTTAAACCTGTCTGGATAGAGTGTGAGTGTGCTGAATGCGCATGGATGTGTGTGGGTATATGTGAATGTGCGTGTGTGTGTGTGTGCGCGCGCACGTACGTGGTCCTGTGTTATACTAGTGGTCTAATTAAGTTAGTTCTAGGTTTGAAATTAAGTAAATACGTGTATATACAGCTTAGTTGATCTAAATCTGTTCTTTTATTCATGGTATCCGTGTTTTTAAATATGTGACACATTTCCAAAAATTCCCTTTTTGATCGCTTACCTTCCATTTGTAGTATTTTAGGGTTATCCCAGTCTATTTTATGTTTGCTATTATTTGCGTGTGTGGTCAATGCACAAGCATTGGGTTTAATCCGCATGTCGCTTTTGTGTTGTGTGATACGTTGCTTTAAATATTGAGAGCTTTGACCAATGTATTTTAAATTGCAGTCTAAACAAGTAATTTTATAAATGACATTTCTTTGTTGTAATGGTGGTGTTTTATCTTTTAATTTTGAAAAAAGGGCATTTAAAGTCCAAACGTTTTTCTTTGCAATTTTTATGTTGTATTTTTTTATTACATTTTCTAATTTTTGGGGTAAAATTTTCAATATATGGAATTGTTCCGTATTTCTGGATATCTACAACGTGATCAACATAATTGTTTGGGGGTACATTACAAAGATAATTGTTCAAAAGAGCTTCGTGGTTATATAAAAGATTCTTTATTAATTTTGAAATAATGTTGGATGACATATTCTTTTTATTCTGCTTTTAAAGCCCAAAATAAAATTTACCTTTATTTTGTAAGGAAGGTATGAAAGGTAATTCAGATATCTACCCGAGTTGGTAGGCTTCTGATATCAGTCTAAGGTTACAGTGTTGTCATTGTTTCGAATCAATAAAGTGTCTAGAAATGGTACCGATCTATCCTTTTCCACTTCTACCGTAAATTTAATATTATCGTCATAGTTATTAAAAATTCGAACAGTTTCGTCAATTTCGTTTATAGGTACTGAAGTTATGATGTCATCTGCAAATTTTTTTATAAATGGCATTTTAAAGTTTAGTTTAGCGATGACTTCGTCTAATAAACCATCCATGACAATATCCGCCAGTATAGGACTTAAATTCGAGCCCATTGGACAGCCGAATGTCTGTAGAAAGAATTCATTATTGTAGCTGAAATAACTAGTATCAAAAATCAACTCTATCATTTCAATAAAAACGGATTTTGGAATATAGCAAGTATTGGTAATTCTAGGCCATAATTTTTTGATATTGAAAATCGATATTGTAGTTGTTCTTCACAAATACCCGTGTTTTCTTACGTGACTTCAATCCAACGCTTCATTTATACTTTTCTCTGTCTGTTTCATATTATAGATCGTTTATTCCACTTACTCCTTAAGGTACTGGTTATTTATCAGCTTATACAAATCGACCGTTGCAACAAACTTTATAGGAATTCTATCTTAATGTATAATCCAGTTCTATGAACCTGGCATTTAACAACAGGTGTTTCTAGAAACAATCGACCCTTTGAAATAACAATTCTCGGTTTCTTCGCTACCTAGTGTTTGTATAACCAAATGATGGCTTTTAAAATTGAATACATTTACGTTTGACATTATTGATTTTCTATGCCTGCGCGCTCCTTTTTTTGCTTCCATGCGTTTGATTAAACTATTATAATTTCTTATGCGTATCCTTGAACTTTTATGTACTCTAAAACTTTTTTCCCTTATATAATTTTTACATATCAATTTACATATAAAACAATACTCTAATACCCGTCAGTTTTCACTATATAAATTAATTAATTTGGCGCGTAATTAATTTGCTCCGGTTTCTATATACACGGTTGCTAAAATTTAGATTTTTATTTTTAATTAACTGTAAAGATTTGTTTACTACTAAATTAAATTTTGTCCTACGTTTTAAGCCAACGGCGGATTTCTTATACACTCGTATGTTTGAACGCGCACCTGACTGTATTCTTCACTTGAAATTATAATTTCTGTAACTTTCACTTATAAATTATTGTATAACTTCACAATTAAACTTTTCTTAATACTTTTATTTCGATTAGTACAGTTCGTGCTTCGGTTAAGAAATCAATGAATGTTATCAGTTTAAGTGAATTATATGTAGACTAGCTTTTCCACGTTCTGTCATTGGTTGGCCGCTTGTTATCTTATACTTCGACCATGGCCGAGGCGTTGCCCTGCGCTATCATGCAGCCGGTTAGGTTTTACTTGGAGTTACTTACTATATGTATTGTTCACACTCTCCAAAAATCACGTTGACTCAAAGCTTTGTATTATAGATTTCGTCCGCCAATGGTACTTTGTACTTTTTAGCTACACGTAATTGTAATTTTGTACAGGAATTTATCAAATATTCCTTTCAATTCCGCATGTATACTAAGTTATTGTTCCATATTTTGTTTATCCAATATGCTGGACTTTATTCAAAAGTGTAGCGCTTCCTACATTTAAAACATCACGTAGGCTAAATTTTATAATGGTATTCTTTAACAGATGACGTAAATTACATGCGTTTATTGACTTCTTGCGTTATGAATATGCTTGTTTTAAAAGGCCTCTTTATTATAAGCATGCATTGATTATTTTCTTGCGCTAATGCGTCGAGTTTGAAAAAAGTTTGTTTCACGTTTGTTTTACTTTGGATACGCCTAATTTGCGTTTGTTTAAAGTTTATGAATGTATTAATGTTTTTAAAATGAATTGGGTTGCGTTCAGAGGTGGTTAAATTATTAAGGAATGAGCTTTTTTTCATTGACTGTAGTTAGTTGTTGATTTTCTACACGGTATTTGGTATTTGCTTTTTGCATAATAAACGCATTGTGTACTTTTTATAGTTTAAATGTTTAGTTTTCTTGACTTTTCTGATGCCTACATGAAGTATATCTGCCTTGTGACTTTATATACCCTTAAATTATCCTATTATCATAGCAATATATATAAAGATTACTAAGATGTATCTGTAAATAAACCTTTATGGAAATAAAACCGTACTTACGAATATAAATAGCGTTAATAGTTGAATAACCATTAACACAACAATAACCCTATTATTTTATAAGGGAAAGAAACATTCACTGACCGATTTCGGCTTTCTTGTAGCCTCGTCAGGGTAGACCAGTTTCTAACCATCTTATGAAGTAATCGAAGCTATTACAATGATATAAGTTCGAAGGAACCTTTGTACCATGGCAGGGAAAAACAATTTTGCAATCAGGTGGAAAGCTCCAACAGCCAACACTACTAAGCGTGGAAGTACAAAAGTTGATTCGAAACTAAATTGTAGTTTTATAGATGGCTACACAAGTATGTACTGCCTTTAAGATTTGCGGAATATTAATAGCAAAACATATTTGCACATCTTTTCGTGGCGCCGCCCGTTTTTTTGCTCAAAAGGCAATTCATATTAACGAAGACAAAATATTTGCAGTTCGCAATCTGAAAAATTTGTGTAGAACAAAAGATTACTAAGATGTATCTGTAAATAAACCTTTATGGAAATAATAAAAGCAGAAACCGGTCAGTAAATGTGTCCTTCCTTAATGAAGTAATAGGGTTATTGTTTTGTTAATGGCTATACAACTATTCGCTCGATTTGTATTCTTAAATATGCTTTTATTATTTCCATAAAGGTTTATTTACAGATACATCAAAATAACCTTTTGTTGTACACAAATTTTTAGATCGTGGACTGCAAATATCTTGTCTTTATATATATATATATATATATATATATATATATATATATATATATTTATATATATATTGCTGTGTTAATTCCTATAGGAAAAATAATATACCTTAGTTATATCTCTTATATTGTGCCCCACGGTTTTGGGTGCCATAATTATACTGTGATACTGACCTCCCCTTACAATTGGGTGCTATAAAATGCTTTGTTTAGCCCTGTTATTCTCTCACAGCCCCTTTTATCATTCAAACACTTGTGAAAATGTAAATTTATAATTATCTTTTGCCTCGTCTAGCTGATTCAATTAAATAAAGCACTTCTATAATACATGGTATAATGATTGAATATTTACAACACTTTTAACTATCTTCTCCCCTTTTTGTATCATATACATTTGTCAAATTATTACAAAATCAAGCCAGCAAAACGAGCTTTTTATTACCTTTAAATACTTATTGAAACGTTTCAAGCTGTCTGTAACTTTTCATAAAACTTTTGCAAGAAACCCCCAATTTGTCAGCTTTTACACTTTAAATTATGATTGAGATAAAACAGTATAAAAAAAAATCATATCAAAAATATTTGAGATAAAACAGTTTCAAAAATAAATCATATCAAAATCTCTAACCTGAATAATTTTCATAGGTGCTCCCAACAATTGAAGTCGATATCCAAATCGTTATTGGTGCGTTTATTTATCATCAATTTGCTTGACCAGGCAGCATTCTCCAAAATTGTATTTTGATCGTAATGTCTCGTAGTTTATGGTTCTACAGGAATCGTAACATTATTTTACTTGTAGGTTATGATAGTATTTTATATCGTAATTGAGATGGTAAATTCTGATTGACATTCTGAATTTCTGATCGATTTTAAGCTGTTTATATTTGTTTTCCACCTTCTGATTACAGTCGTGGTTACTGTAAATACGTGTAAGAAATGCATTACATTAGATAATGACCAGTACAGTTGAATATTTACAGAACCAGCACGAGTACGTGTTAGTAAGCACAAATAACAATAAATGTTCTTTAATTCCTATATAGAAGCCAGCTCAAACATACAGGGTGGTGTTTAGTGCGTAGACGGAGGATTACTCTGTAACTATTAGAAATATTATAATCGCCTTGGTCATGGTATTACATAATCATTGCAACTACATATATGTCCATATAGGGTGATTCACAAAAAATGAATACCCAAACTTTTTTTTAAATGTAACACCCTATATAATTCTGCATTTTCGGATTTCTCGTGGCATTTACAATTACCGTTGTGGAGATATTGCCACTTTAATGTGAAAGTCCAGTCAACTTTGGAGCCGTGTTGTTATGACTCTAGTAAAAATTTCAAATCTTGTTGCACCATCCACTTTCAATAATATTTGACTTACAAAATACGTACCAAACTTTTCTAAAAAGCATAATGCTGTACAGGGCTACTGTTTTACGAGGAATAAAACGATTCTCGTTTTTTCAAATCGAACACGCTGTATATTTTTTCACAAATCGATTTATCGTGAAAAATAGGTAATAAATGATATAAGGTATTATAGGCATAAAACGAACCGATCTTGAAATAATGATACACTTGTGTAAAAACATTCAAAATATCAACTTACTAAAACCACCAGCAAAACATGAATTATCAGGTAGGCCGGCATCATAATTTAAAAACAAATTGCATCAATATTGTATGATTCCTTGTGTATTTTTTGTTGCTGGTGTTTATTCTTATTATTTAATTTTGATCAAAATGAATTTCACTAAAAGCGAAATGGTTGACATGCAGTGGCGAAGCATCCGATAAGGCTGTGAGGCACCGCCTACCCTATATTTTAGACTGTACTGAATGCTTATTAATGCATCAATCAAACAAGACATTTAACTTTTCCTATTATTTTTTTGATGTACCCTGAAGCGGCCGCAGCCCGCATTACATCAATGCGTGCTGCGGGTAAATAGTTCAGTAATAAACTGTGAGCTCGGGCAGGCGGTTTATAGTCTATTTCTAACGGACTTTATGGGGGTCATCGGTGCGCTTCGGGGTATGTTGGAAGCTACTCGGGAATGATGTGAATTGGCTAGTTTAATCGTTTGTTACTCGTTCTGTTTGCTATAGAACAGTGACTTGTTACGCTAGAAATATTACGCGCGCTTGCTTATTTAGTATTATGCAGTATATTGTTTGTGCGCTTAACAATGGCAGCGGCCCTAGACGGTGATGGTTTAATAGACTATCTAATGAACAACGGCAATTATTTTAATAATTTATCTTTAAAAGATAAACTTATAATTAAAGCGGCAAGATTTACTCCGTTGCTATTAATGGAAAGAAAAAATTTATGTAGAAAATATATTCGATGGTTCCAAAAGTTTGGTACATGAACTATATTTGGTTGACGGGTAGTGTAATTCGTAAAAGACTTTTTTGTTTTTACTGTTTATTGTTTTCGAATAGTGATACCGAATGACTTGGTGATGAAAGCTTAAAAAATATGACGGCAAAAATTGAAAAGCACGAATGTTCTGCACATCATATATATGTGACTGTTAACTTAATCAAATAGGAATTGTAAGGATAAATCATGCCCTCTCGGACGCTGAACGCTTGACAGCTATTAAACATATTGAAAATGTTAAGGGAAATCGATTAATACTAAAAAGACTTATTTCCGTAACATGTTTTTTGACCCGACAGGAGTTAGCATTCCGCGGACACGACGAGTCGGAGAATTCGTTAAATAAAAGAAATTATATAGAAATTTTAGACTTTTTAGCGGAGAAAGAATCGCATATGAAAACCCACCTAATTCATTCTACTATATTTAAAGAGACTTCATCTGACATACAAAATTAATCTATTCAATGCGTTACAGGCTTTGCGAATTTTTAGTAAAGTGGAGAATTTACATTTTATTTCTATTCAGGCGAATGAAAAACGAATGTTTTAGTAGAAAGTAAATTAAACAAAATTTTCCGATATGCGAATGTGTTAGATGGTGAAATCGAAAAACGATTCATTGGATTCTATGACGTTTCGGAAGATAAATCGGCGCAAGATTTGGTCAATGTATTGTTGAATGTACTAAAGAAATGAAAATTTGAAAAAATAAATTAATATGTTAGACATTTGATGCGGTCAGCACTATGGTGGGAAGAACTGAGGTGTTCACACTATCATAATTTGGTATTTTTACATGGTAGCAGAACTATAAAACAACTAAAATTATTCGTGACAAATCTAATTGCTTTTTACAGTTTCTTTAGTCGTTCAAACAAAAGAATGGTTCTTCTTCGTAAAGTGGAGTTAAGTTGCCGCATCCCAGTAAAACACAGTGGAATTTTCATTCACGCGGTGTCTCATCTATTCTTGCATATTTTTCCGAGTTGAATACTTTCATGCAGCATGTTTTAGAAAAAGATGGTTGGGATAGTAATACAAAAAGTTTAGCAATTGGTGTAAAAAGAAGCCTGAACGATAAGAAATTTGTATTTTTATTACAACTGTAGAATAAAATTTTTGAATACACATCTATCTTATTCGATTTTTTACGAAAACTCATTGGCCCCTAAGTTGACCTTATTCGATTCATTAACGATGAATGTTGCGGATAATTGCGGATTAACTCTGGACGAGCGATCTATATATTTTCTAGATTTTATCTTGGCCAGTGCTCGAGGCGATGAAAGACCCTATCGCGCTGTTAGTATTTTTGGGATCAAATTAAAAAGATCGTTAGATTCTGGTGCTTCCCGAACAATTATTGGTGTACCTGGATGGAAAGTTTCCTCTAATCTTTTTTTATCTCTTATATCTGGAACCCTTAACTGTACTGTGGCCAACGGTCAATCTTGTAAAGATTTAGGATTCTTTAGCGTACCCATTGCGGTAGAATCAAAACATATTTTCAAGTATGTTTTAGTCCCTTCTGTCGCACAGACACTAATACTTAGAATTGACTTTTGGAAAGCCATGGGTGTCGTTCCTGAATTGTGTACTGGACAATGGTTTTTTGGCGCCATTGGCAACCTGTCTATTGACTTCATTGATACTTTTGACGAACTTAACGCCACGTAACGGTCGGAATTATCTAAAGTAATTGATTAGGCTTTTTCTGCTATTGGAATTACTTCCTTAGGTTGTACGAGTTTAATCGAACATCAGATTGAAACTACTGACGAGCCGATCAAACAACAGTATTATCCGCTTTCTCAGGTTTTATGGAGTTATGCCAACAGCGAGCTGGATGAGATGTTAAAAAGTAATGTGGTCAAGTCCAATTGTTATGGTGCCCAAAAAGATGGTACTTATCGTTTCTGCATTGACTGTCGAGAGGTCCATAACGTAACTGTGAAATATGCTTGTCCACTCCTTTATATTTCCACAATTTTAGACCGTCTGCGTGATGCCAAATTTCTTACCAGCTTAGACATCCCTTCTGCCTACTGGTAAAACACTCGTTCTACTGATTCGAAACCCGTTACCGCTTTCAGTTTACTATAATGTTTTTTGGAGTTCATCGCTCTCCTGCTATATTTCAGCGTCTCTTTGAATAATATTGTTTTGCGTATTTCGATGATATCATACTTGCTACTCCTACCTTCGTAAAGCACTTAGAAATACTACAGAAAATACTTTCTCGCTTGAATTCTGCTTGTCCTACCCTTAGTAAAGAGAAATGTAATTTTTGTCCTTCTGAACTTAAATACCTGGGATGCGTCGTAAACCGCCAATGTCTTCATGTCGATCCGGAAAAAGTTTATGCTATTTTTAACCTACGCCCTCCTACTACTGTCACTGAGATTGGACGTATTGTCGAAATGGCTAGTTGGTATCGTCGCTTTATACCAAACTTTTTTTCGGTTTCTGCTCCGATTACTGCACTTACTAGGAACCACGCAAAATTCAACTCGTCTTTCAAATGCCAAAACACCTTCTAAAAGCTGAAGAAACACTTAATTTCTGCACTAATTCTTCGCTGTCCCACTTTTTCGTTATTATTTATTATCCAAACCGACGCCTCTGATTTTGGACTGGGCGGTTTTAATTCAACAAGATCGGACTCAAGAAAGAGTCATTAGCAACATTAGTTGCTCTCTGAAGAAAACCAAACGTCACTATAGTGCGACCGAAAAAGAATGTGTAGTCGATCTTTGGGTTATGGAAAAGTTTCGACCTTACGTTAGAGATAGTCATTTCACGGTCATCACCGATCACCTTTCTATAGTCTGGCTTAATAATCCCCAGAGTTCAACTGGTCGTATAGCTAGCTGGTCCATTAGACTTCAGCAGTATAATTTTACTATCCTACACCGAAAAGGCAAAGACCATGTCGTTCCTGATACCCTTTTACGATCGGTACGTTTAATGAAATCTATTTCTATTTCCGCTATCACTTACCTTGACGGTACACTTCTACTGCTGACCCTTGGTACAATTCCATGCTCCAAAAAGTTCTCAACTACTCTAGCCGTTATCCTCCCTGGTCCGTAGTTGACAATATTCTTTTCAGTTGCCACAAAACTTCTATTACTGCCGATTCTCAGGACTATTGGAAAATTGTTATACCTTCATAAAAGCATAAACATTTGGTTTCACTCCATCACGATCCTTCTACGTCTGGTCATTGTGGCGTTACCAAAGCTTCTGCTTGCCTCCAAAAGTATTATTGGCCTAATCTTAATTACTGACGTCGCTCGTTACATTCCACGTTGCTCTGTTTGCGCTGCTTATAAAGTTGAACAGTTACCTCTACCTAGTTTTTTCGCTCTTAGAACCAAACCATTCTATCCTTGGCAACTCCTATCCTGCGATTACATACGTCCTTCTCCACGCTCCACCAAAGGTTATCCTTATATCTGTATAGCGGTTGACTATTTTACTAAATTCCCTTTTTTCATTCCTTTGCGGAAGGCCCCTGAAAGAACAAGTCTTCTTCCTTTTCGACGTTCCACAATGTGTGATCACGGATAACAGGTCACAATTGCATAGTCGTCAATTCACTTCTTTATGTGCCCGTTATCACACCAAAATTCTTTTTACTGCTCGTTACCATCCGCAAGTGAATCCTGCAGAACGCATTTACCGTGTCCTTAAGACTATGATTGCTTTCTACATCTTTGAGTACCAACGTCATTGGGATGTTAACCTTCTTAAAATTTCTTGTGTCATCCGTACATCCAAACATGGCGTCATTGGTTGTACTCCTTTTTTTTTTGCTTCATTTGGTCGTGAACATACCCTCTATTGCGATTATTTCGTGCAATTGTCCGAGATTAAAGACATGTATATTCTTGATCCTGAACATCCTTTTCCTGATTCAGATCATTTCAGAAGTATCCGTTCCCATATTCTCAAAAAACTTTCTGCTGCGTACCGTAAAACCCATAATCGATATAATTTCCGTCATCGTCCTATTTCCTATCAACTAGGTGATTCTGTTTAACGCCGCAATTTTGCTTTGTTTGACACTTCACGTCATTTTAACGCCAAATTTGCTCTTAAATTTATCGGTTCTTTAAGTATCACTAAAGTTGTTTCTCCTTGGACATATGAAATCACTGATACCTCCGGCGCTAAAGGTATTTGGCATGTCAAAGACCTTAAACCCGCACATCTTGACGATCCTAATGTCCACAATATTGCTATGCTCTCTTTCTGGAGACACAGACGTGGTAAGCCAAATTCTTGATCCCCTCGTGCCAATTTCTTATGATGATTACTACGTTTCTCTGGTATTTTCTGTTGGTTTTTGCACTTGTTGCTTAGTATTGTTGTTTTTGGTTTTTCTTTCCTCGTTCTTCTCGTTCCATATTTCCCTTCTTTTCCTGTCGCTGGTCTTGTTTTCAGTCAGTTCCGTGCTGACTTGGTTTGATTCCCGATTTTCTTCCTGTGGTATGTGTTTTTTAGACCTTTGTTTTTTTTCTTCGGAAACTACGACTTAGTCGATCTTTCGGTCTATTACCGTTCTTTCCTTCTCTTTTTAATTCTGGGTTATCTGTCCACGACGATTACCTGTTACCACAGTGTGAAGTACTTATATATTTTTCTACTCGTCTTTTTTTTTATTCCTTTATATACTTGAGGCTAGACAAAGCTGTCTTGTGTTGGTTACTGCTAGTTTTCTTCCTCGTTTACATTTCTTACTTTTGGTATTCTGCGGAAGCCAATTTCTTTTCTTGAGGTCAAAAGCTTTCTATTTCTTGCTTAGAGATATCCGTCGTACGAGGACTTTTGCAGTGCTGGATCATCTCATTTTTGCTCGACGAGTACTTACCTTGTCTTTCTCCGTTCCGGGTGATTCTTTTTTATTTGGAGATTGTTCGGTATAGTGGTTTTTCGAGCTGGATAAAAATTTTGTTTGTTTTTTTTGTTTTTTCTTGGGTATTCTGAAGAATTTTTTTCTTGTCGTTTATCCTATTTGTATATAGTGATCCTTCGAGTCGAATAAAAAATGTTTTCTGTTTTTTGGGTTTTTTTGAGTTTTCTGAAGAAATTTTTTCTTTCATTTATCCTATTAGTGTATAGTGATTTTACGAGCCGGATAAAAATTTTTTGTTTTTCTTTGGGTTTTCGTGGGTTTTCTGGAGAAGTTTTTCTTTCGTTTTTCCTATTAGTGTATAGTAGTTCTTCAAGCCGATAATTTTTCTCCTTTTTTTAATTTCTGAAAAAAATTTCACTGTGATTTGTTCTGTTGGTATATTGTTTGACTCGTTGCTTCTGTTTCCTACTCCGACCTTTTAGTTTTGCTGAGAGCGATGTGTTCAGTTTAATTCTACTTTTGTAAATATGTTTATTTAATTTAAGATTCTGTTCTCCGTTCGGATATCTTGTGTAATTACCTGTCATGAGAAATGCCCCTGACTAGAATTTATAATTCATCAATTGGCAGGTAAAGAAATTTTATTAAATGTTAAGTTCTACCTTGCACTTACAGCGCTATTAACATCTTAAGTTAATTCTTGGTGTACTGAATATTTTTCTATATTGTGGAGGATAATGCAGTTTGAGAACTTGTAACATTATTTTGTAATGTTAACGAATAAACACATTAATTAATTAAAAATTCAGTAACTTGCATAAAGTATAGACAAAAATTCCCACAATAAATTACCTCGTTTTATTTAGGACCCTTGTAATAAAAGACCACATTTATACCGATAGCTTCGGGCTAGTAAATTCCAGCGGCAGGTCATCATTTAAAGCTCTAGACCCCATCGTAAGTCAAATACAATAAACCCTTTAAAATGTATAGTACCTTTTTAGCGTAAATAAAGAAAACCAATTTCAGTTTGAAAAGCTTAACCTTCGTTGCTTGACAGCGGGTTAGACAAAACAAAATATTATAATAGCACAAAACTATTTCCAAGTTGATTTGTTCAAATATTACAAGTAATTTTAAGTAGTCTGGAGACATTCATTGTATTTAAAATCCATTTCGGCTCAAGTAGGTTTGCCGGTCTTTGTTAATGCCAGACTACGGCCGCCATAAGTAGATCCCACATTGCAATAATTAGGTAATTCGTAGAAGGAAAAGATCATTTAAATTCTTGGGAAAAATAGTTGCTTCCGTAATTCTCATCTAGAAAGGGGTTGGATTTGGTTTCTGAAATCTTGTTTTGTGGGAGGTTCTGTTCAGTCATTGGATAACAGAAAATAACGCTCATAATTATTAGGATAGGAATAGTCTATATATTTGAAGGCTTTAGCAAAAGACGGGGAGTTTTTCCAATGGGGCCGACCGTGGTTAAGAAGTAGAGAGAAACGTAGTTTTTGCGGGTGGCGTTCTCTGGCATGACAGAATATTCCACTTCGTATCACGTTAGAAAAAAAGTGGAAAGAAGTGTTACTCTTCCAGTTTCGCGAGGGTTATGCCCATAGTTCGCGGATTTAAAGTGATGCAAGATAAATATTTAAAAAGCTTGTAGGCGTGGGACGCAGCATGTAAATTATACTGTCAAAAATTCTGCCGAGTTCGTGTGCCAGTCAATTTTCTTAAACATTATAAACAGAAGCAACAAGCGAGATTCTCTTCCCAAATTTAATAACTGCTCTACGTTGGAAAACAAACCCTCAAACAATGGACAATTATTAGTAAGTAAGTCTTTGATAGTTAAGTAGCATGACCAATTTTTAGTTAGTTTATTTGTTAGGACGTTTTGGCCATAAACCGTAGGATTAAATTAGTGTACGATTTATAATATAAGTTTCTTTCATATACAAGTGTTTGATAACTACTTATGTACTCAAAATTTTCATAAATTCCATAGTCACCTATTCACTTAAATTTATAAACTAAAATCAATGCATGTAAGAGGTTCACGTTTATTGCTCTGTGAATTATATAGTTTTGTTTGCCGTTGATTAAGTCAATAGTTTTTCTTATTTTTTATATAAGTAGTAAGAAAAAGTGAGGAATTGATTAAAAGAAACAATTGTCCTCCTTGGGATGACAAGTCTCTCAAGGTTTTGTACGAACATTTGGACATTCTCGACTTGTCTGGCGCCCTTGGCAATTGTCATTAAGCCACAATATTTTATGAAAGGTAAGTGCCACATTTTTGTAGTATATTATAAATTAATTTAACCCTTTTTTCAAAATTTCAACCCTCTATATGATCCACGACCTTCCGCTAGCTAGTGCCGGTGACCCCCCTTTTAATTTTGTTTTACAGGCCGCCCCCATTTTATAACTTGACTGGAAAGGATACACTTAGTAGCTTTTCCGCCTGTAACAAAATTCTTGGCGCCCAACTTCCTTGGGATTACGCATGTAATAAAATTCTTTACGCCCAACGTCTTTGGGATTGCTTATGTAAAACTCTTGACGCCCGACGTTTTTGGGTCTTGTTTTTTTGAAGAATTAAAAATTTTTTTACTTACTTATTTCATTATGAATTTGTATATAAACTACAACCTTTCAAAAATATATGTGGCAATTGAAAAGAAAGAAAGAAAAATTCGTGTGTGAAATAATTCTAAGGAAATTTTTTGAGATATATTATTTTTTACTTTTTAAAGAGAATTTTATGATAACATTGTATACATTCTTTAGTTCAAAGATGGAATTTACATACAGTGTTGACAGGTTACTAAAAGATGAACTAATTTATGAAATAACTGTACGAGGAATAAACACGGAAAATATGACAGTAACTGATTTAAGAAAAACCTTACGAAAAGCGATTAGATTAGAAACTGAACCAGACGAAGATTTTGACTACCCATTTGACTTTACAGAAGATGTGACAGATGTTAAAAATGTTTTAAAGTTTTTACATGAACAAATTTTAGATTTAAATGTTTTAAATTATGACGGTAATAAAGCAGGAATAGAAACAAAATTTGCATATTGTTATTCTAGACTTTCCAGGAGTTTAGCAGTTGACGATAATGACGAAACAATTAGGAATAATTTACAATTAGAGTTAGGACGTTTAATTAAATCTTTTCGTAAAGTAGGAAATGACATTTTAAAAATAAAAACAAAAATTGCTTCCAAAGAGGATAAATCAATTTTAGACGAACTAGAACAAAAGGAAACATCAGAAATATTGGACAAAAAAAAACGTAGACTTGATCGAATTTGATTTAGCATCATCTACAACAGAACAAGAAAAAATTAGGGCCGTAGACGAACACACGCAAAATATAAATAAATCTTTTCAAAATAATAATCAAAATTTATCTCATAATAGTTCTGTAGTTTATTAGGTTACTCCAGTTGCAAAATGGGTAATAACATTTAATGGCGATACTTCGGTAAACGCATTTTTAGAACGGGTCGAAGAATAAAAATTTGCTAGAAATATGTCAGACTTTCAACTTTTTGCAGAAGCATGTGATCTTTTTGCACATAAAGCACTAATATGGTATCGTGCAAATAAATGTTTGATAAATAATTGGACCGAATTAAAAGAAGCATTAAAAGACGAATTTTTACCACCCGATTATGATGAACAATTAATGACCGAAATTAAAGCGAGAACGCAAGGAGAAAATGAAAGTATAGGACTTTACGCAGCAGTAATGACAAATATGTTTGCTAGATTATCAGAACCACTCACTTTGACAAAACAACTGAAAATATTACGAAAAAATATGTTACCTTTTTACCAGTCACAATTGAGTTTAGTCGAAATAACTTCCATACGAGAACTAATAAAGTTAGGAAAAAAATTGGAGGAACATAAAATATCAATAGAAAATTTTATCTCACCAACTCGAAAAACAAATACTTTAGAAACTGACTTAGCGTACACAGACGTTAACGTTTCACAGAGGAGGTCTTCCAATAGAAACCAGATTTCGGCAATGCAAAATGTTAGTTCAAACAATTATATAAAAAAACGTGCACCCACGTGTTGGAATTGTCACCAGTTAGGACATTTTCAGATCGATTGGTGACAGATAAGACGAACGAACTATTGTTATAAATGTGGCACTGACAATGTTACGTTGAACCGTTGTCCGCGTTGTCAAAAATATAGAAATAATTTAAACTAAAGGAAGGGGCATTAGATAGTCGTATAGTGTCCCGCACATTTTATAATTCGACAAAACATGTTCAAAATATGATTTATGATAAAGAAGAAAAATTTCAAAAAATAAGATTATGTTAGATTATGTAATAGAACAGTCTAAAAATGACGAACGTCCTTATGTAAGTGTAGATATTTTAGGAACAGAAATTTTAGCATTATTAGATTCAGGAGCAACAAATACAATTTTAGGAGAAAACACTTGGGAATTTTTCTCAAAATTAGGTTTAAAATTAAAAAGGAAAGAAGAAGAATGTCAATTAGCAAATGGTAAAATTTTAAAAGTTTTGGGAACAGTTACGTTGCCCATTAGATTAAAACAACGTTTAGTGGTTTTAGACGTTTTGATAGTACCAGATGTTCAGCATAGTTTAGTTTTAGTAATAGATTTTTGGAAAAACATAGGAATAATACCAGACATTTTTAAAGGCGAATACACCTTTGCAAAATTAGATACTATTGAAAAGAAAGAACCGATTTTACATTCGACATTAGATTTAACAGTAGCACAAAGAAAACTGTTAGATATCAGTATTGAAAAATATTTTTTTGATTTACATGAATTAGGCCGTACCGATTTAGTATATCATAAAATTAAAGTTAATAGCGAACCGATTAAGCAAAGATACTATCCAGTTTCACCTACAATGCAAAAACATATAGATAGCGAATTAGATAAATTGTAACAATTAGGTGTAGTTCAAAAAAGCAACAGTTCATGGTCAAATCCAATTCTTTTAGTGAAGAAAAAAGGCAATTCTTATCGTTTTGTAGTAGATTTCAGGAAATTAAACAAAGTAACAGAAAAGGACGCGTATCCAATTCCGTACGTCTCCTCCATATTAGATAAACTGCGCGACGCGAAATTTATTACAACTTTAGACATTAAATCCGCTTATTTTCAAATTCCACTAGATAAAGATTCTTATAAATATACAGCTTTCACTATACCTAATCGAGGGTTATTTGAATTTACACGTTTACCTATGGGTCTCTCAAATGCACCCAGTACATGGTCTAGATTGATAGATAAAGTGTTAGGTCCAGAATTAGAACCTTTCGTATTTTGCTACCTAGATGACGTCATAATTTTGACAAACTCTTTTGACAAACACCTAGAAATATTACAGGAAGTTTTTAACAGACTTTCACGTGCAAGACTGACTTTAAGTAAGGAAAAATGTCACTCTTGTAAGAGTGAACTAAAATATTTAGGTTACGTAATAAATGAAAACGGTCTCTTAGTAGATCCAGATAAAGTAAAAGCTATTTTAGAAATACCAACACCAAAAACTGTAAAAGAAGTAAGACGAATAATCGGAATGGCTTCTTGGTATCGTCGATTTATCGAGGGATATAGTACCATTATAGCTCCATTGACCGCATTGTTGAGGAAAATAGAAAATTTGTCTGGGAAGAGTGTTTGAGACAGCCTTTTCCACTATAAAAATTGCCTAATTTCAGCACCAATTTTAACTTGCCCAAATTACGAATACGAATTTACAATTCAGTGTGACGCATCAGATTATGGAATTTCCGGTGTGTTGACGCAGAGTATGGATGGAAACGAACAAGTAATATGTTATATTTCAAGATCTCTAACTCAAAATGAAAGGAAATTTACGGTAACAGAAAAGGAGTGTTTAGCAGTTCTATTCAGTATAGAAAAGTTACGTCCATATATAGAAGGAACGCATTTTACCGTCATAACAGATCATCATTCTTTAATTTGGTTAAACAATTTACAAAATCCAAATGGTCGACTGTGTAGATGGGCCATCAAATTACAACAATACGACTTTGAAATAATTCATAGAAAAGGCAAAGATAATGTAGTTCCAGATGCATTATCGAGGGCTGTACCAATAATTGAAACTATACAAATTAAAAATGAAAACAACTCTGAAAATTCTATGCTAATAATACCAGACACAAAAATTGTAAACGAAAATACTAAAAATAATAAAGAAGAAATTCACAAATCAAATACTCAGTATGATAATTGGTGTAAAAGGATGATTAGTAATGTTGAAAAATATCCAATAAAATATAATCGTTGGAAAGTAATAGACCACAAATTATTTAAACATGTTAAACCAAAATTTCCAAATTTAACCGAAGAGACAGACAACTGGAAAGAAGTAATTCCAAAATCACAAAGGAAAGACATTTTAAAACGTTTTCATGATGAACCAACGGCTGGTCATTTAGGAATTTTTAAAACTTATGAAAGGATATCTCAGAAATATTTTTGGCCAAAATTACGTGCAGAAGTAGCGAGATATATAAACCAATGTAAAATTTGTATTTCACACAAACCAGAACAAAAACTTCCAGCAGGAAAAATGTCAAGACATCCAATAATTTCCAAATCTTGGCAAATGATATCCATAGATTTAGTAGGTCCACTACCTAGGACTACAAAAGGACATACATGTATATTATCTGTAGTTGATACATTTACAAAATTTCCCTTATTTATTCCGTTAAGACAAGCCACTGCATCGTCCGTAGTTCAAAAGATAGAAGAGTTTATAATTTTACTTTTTGGAGCACCACAATATGTTCTAGTAGATAACGGTGTACAATTTCGAAGTCATTTATTTAAAAATTTAATGAACAAATACAAATCAAAAATTATTTTTAATGCATATTATCACCCACAAGCAAATCCTGTTGAACGAGTCAACCGCGTTTTAAAGACAATGTTGGCATCTTATGTGTCAGATAATCAGAGAGTATGGGACAAAATATTACCCATGGTTTCGTGCGCTGTTCGTACCGCAGTTCATGAAGTAATAGGCATGTCGCCATATTTCGCAAACTTCGGTAGAGAAATGGTAATAGATGGTTCTTCTTTTGGTGAAATAACGGATTCAGAAAACTTAAGCGATATTCAATTTTCAGAAAGAAAACAACTAATAGAGCGTATTCCAGAATTAAATAAAGTATACCAGGAAATAACAAAAAAATCAGAAATAGCATATAATAAATCAAAACATAACTATGACTTACGTAGACGAGAAGTAGTATTTTCAGTGGGAGATACCGTCTGGAAGAAAAATTTTGTACTCTCAGACGCATCAAAGTATTTCAATGCCAAATTAGCACCGAAATATGTAGGTCCTTTTACCATAACAGAAAAAGTTTCAACAAATACGTATGAGTTAGCCGATGAAACAGGTCAATCCAGAGGAGTTTGGCAGGTTGAAAATTTAAAAGCAAATCCAATTGGATATGACGAAGAAAAATAGTTATGAAAACCTAATATTAATAAAAATAACCTAATATTAATAATTAAGAAACTTGAAAACGACGCTTATAATGTGAAAAAAAAAATTTTATACAAAAACTTAGTTTTAAAAATACCAGTTAGGATAAGGATAAGGATAGAAAAGGATAAGTTAGTAAATAGGAATGAAAAAGTGAATCTCTTAACACAAGATTTTTGGAAAAAATCTCCTTTTGTAAGGGGAGTGTAACATTATTTTGTAATGTTAACGAATAAACACATTAATTAATTAAAATTCAGTAACTTGCATAAAGTATAGACAAAAATTCCCACAATAAATTACCTCATTTTATTTAGGACCCTTGTAATAAAAGACCACATTTATACCGATAGCTTCGGGCTAGTAAATTCCAGCGGCAGGTCATCATTTAAAGCTCTAGACCCCATCGTAAGTCAAATACAATAAACCCTTTAAAATGTATAGTACCTTTTTAGCGTAAATAAAGAAAACCAATTTCAGTTTGAAAAGCTTAACCTTCGTTGCTTGACAGCGGGTTAGACAAAACAAAATATTATAATAGCACAAAACTATTTCCAAGTTGATTTGTTCAAATATTACAAGTAATTTTAAGTAGTCTGGAGACATTCATTGTATTTAAAATCCATTTCGGCTCAAGTAGGTTTGCCGGTCTTTGTTAATGCCAGACTACGGCCGCCATAAGTAGATCCCACATTGCAATAATTAGGTAATTCGTAGAAGGAAAAGATCATTTAAATTCTTGGGAAAAATAGTTGCTTCCGTGATTCTCATCTAGAAAGGGGTTGGATTTGGTTTCTGAAATCTTGTTTTGTGGGAGGTTCTGTTCAGTCATTGGATAACAGAAAATAACGCTCATAATTATTAGGATAGGAATAGTCTATATATTTGAAGGCTTTAGCAAAAAGACGGGGAGTTTTTCCAATGGGGCCGACCGTGGTTAAGAAGTAGAGAGAAACGTAGTTTTTGCGGGTGGCGTTCTCTGGCATGACAGAATATTCCACTTCGTATCACGTTAGAAAAAAATTGGAAAGAAGTGTTACTCTTCCAGTTTCGCGAGGGTTATGCCCATAGTTCGCGGATTTAAAGTGATGCAAGATAAATATTTAAAAAGCTTGTAGGCGTGGGACGCAGCAAGTAAGTTATACTGTCAAAAATTCTGCCGAGTTCGTGTGCCAGTCAATTTTCTTAAACATTATAAACAGAAGCAACAAGCGAGATTCTCTTCCCAAATTTAATAACTGCTCTACGTTGGAAAACAAACCCTCAAACAATGGACAATTATTAGTAAGTAAGTCTTTGATAGTTAAGTAGCATGACCAATTTTTAGTTAGTTTATTTGTTAGGACGTTTTGGCCATAAACCGTAGGATTAAATTAGTGTACGATTTATAATATAAGTTTCTTTCATATACAAGTGTTTGATAACTACTTATGTACTCAAAATTTTCATAAATTCCATAGTCACCTATTCACTTAAATTTATAAACTAAAATCAATGCATGTAAGAGGTTCACGTTTATTGCTCTGTGAATTAAATAGTTTTGTTTGCCGTTGATTAAGTCAATAGTTTTTCTTATTTTTTATATAAGTAGTAAGAAAAAGTGAGGAATTGATTAAAAGAAACAATTGTCCTCCTTGGGATGACAAGTCTCTCAAGGTTTTGTACGAACATTTGGACATTCTCGACTTGTCTGGCGCCCTTGGCAATTGTCATTAAGCCACAATATTTTATGAAAGGTAAGTGCCACATTTTTGTAGTATATTATAAATTAATTTAACCCTTTTTTCAAAATTTCAACCCTCTATATGATCCACGACCTTCCGCTAGCTAGTGCCGGTGACCCCCCTTTTAATTTTATTTTACAGGCCGCCCCCATTTTATAACTTGACTGGAAAGGATACACTTAGTAGCTTTTCCGCCTGTAACAAACTGAATTATGGTTGTTGATTGTTAAGTTCAATTCTACCCTTTTAAAAGTTCCCACGCCTCCGTTCTGATATTTCGTGTAACTATCTGTCATGAGAAACGCCCCTGATTACGCTTCATAATTAAATAAATCGATTGGTTACTATAAAGCACATCCCGATACAATCGAAGCAAGTACTTTTCTAACACTCTGTAAAACATTATTAGCGCATTTAGTTTAAGTTAAAAGTACCTTAATACTACTGGATCTCGGTAAAATAGGACATATAATTAGAAAACAACAAAAAGGAAACCGAGTTGTATCTAGGCTGTAGAAATTTTAGGGACTGTAGGCTAGCTCAGAATAGAAATAAGTGGAGGTAAGTGTCCAACCAGTTTCAAGACTATAAATCTTGTCCGGAACGATATATTGGAAAACCATTAATTGGGCAAATGTTCGAGTGTTGGAGGATCTTGGTAGCCGCAGGCTATTTAACCCCCTTCACATATCCTACATGTGATTTTTCCAATGCTCTACCAGAAAGTGCTACATTGGCCAGAAAGCGAGTTCTTTTTACCTGAAACATTTTGAATTTTGCAGAACCCTTGCTGTTCTAAGCAAGGTAGGGATCTTTAACGTTCGTGACAACACTCACACACGGGAGCTCCATTTTGCCTCTCATCCAAACAAGGTCTTATTTTTGTAAAAAAAATGCTCGCCTAACATTTTTCAAGCGGAACGTGTCGGGATTCGAACCAGAAACCTTTAGCGTAGTAGCCCCCCCCCCCTCACATACCACTGAATATCGGGAAATATTGTATATATTTGTAAAACAATAGAAGGGGACCGAACTGCATCTAACAAGAAAGAGCATTGGCTATGTTCGAAGACAACAAACATAGAAACAAGGAGAAAATTTTTGAAAGCATATGTGGAAAACAAAAAAAAAGTAGAAGAAACAGAAGGGCAAGATGTGTTCTAAGACATTTTTCAGGAATACCGCGGGATATATTACAAGCAAAGATAGGGAGAAAAGAGGTAGAAGTAGATCTAGATCAGACTAATGCACGGAGATAGTGAAAGATGCAAAGTGTGGACATTTCAGGGAAATGAGTAGGTTAGTTTAGAATAGGAAACAAAGAGGGTACGCGTCTAGCCAGTTTCAGAACTGAAGACCTAATGATGATGACCTCAATTTATTCTTTTGTTTGAGATAGCACAGTAATATTCTCGGTCATCTGCAATCTTTCTTTTGTGAAAATAATATATTTGTTTTATTTATAAGTAATGATGCAAATATAAATAGCGTAAGTTTTCTACAATTGTAATCGTATTTGCCGGTTTTCGTTATCTATTCATCCATAACAACGACTTTATTAGTGTTCTTTTGACATGTGTCACTCAAATATTGGAACCGCTCATAATCTGGTTTCCTAATTTGAGTTTCTCTCTGATTCTGTTTTTCGCGCGAGCATGTACGATATGCGTAATGAATTGTTACTTCTAGAGAAATGCACGTTTTCTTGGATAGTATATATCCCTGGGCATTGTTCGTATGCGCTTATTAATACTAATAAGATTTCTTTTAGCTTTTCTATGTAGACCAAATTATTCTTTTGTTACGTAGCCCCAAATGCTCCTTTGCATCGGTCCGCTGTTGCGCGTATGGTTTCAGCATTAATGGATCCTGACTACCGTGAGGATGTTTATCTGATTCGCCTCCGATAGTTTGACTGCAAAGTGAGTACCCGGCTCGTAAAGGTATATGACCTGTTCCTTTTCTTTTTTTACATACCGAGGGATAAACCCAAGTCGCATTGCGCCGACGGGTAAAACATGCGTACCGAATCTGTTCAAAACCTAGTTTCATTGGTGTTACTTATTAATTTAGAATTGCCATTAAAGTCACTGTAAATGTACTATGTTCAACTATAAATTCCTTTATTTGTTCATTACTGTTCTTTCAATCATTAGCTTCTTACATGTTAGTTTCGAAATGGTTCCTTCGTGGATCAATTGTTAAAATTTGTCCGTAGAGTATAATTGATTTCTTTAAATAAAAACTTTTTATTTATTCTTTTGCTTGTTTAAATATAAATTTCTTTTTTCTTAATTGTAAACAGTAAATCGATGGAGATGTACTTTTTGTCTATGTGAATCACACCACTCTCCGCTTTTGTAGTTAACTTGGTATTTCTGAGTTACTTAACGTTACAAATTTTATCGTTACATGGTTTATTCGATTTCCTCATGCCATAGGAAAATTGTTATTTCTAATATGGGAGCGCAAATATTTGTCAATACAAGCTCTATGTATTTTTCATTCAGTTGAACAATATTCCAGCGCATCTTAATTGCCCTGTCGTTAGGGAAACACATGTTGTAATATGCTATCTTGGTTCACAGGTAAGTGACATGTCAATATATTTATGTAAAGTATATCCTATAAGAAGAAGTGGTTCTCAAACTTATTTTGATAATTGTAATTTGAAGAAAGTAAATTTGCTCGAGTAGAGCTTTTAAAAGCATTTAGTTGTTAGCATCATATTTTCGTGTTTACGTTTTCCAGAGAATCACAAAAGTAATGAAAGTAACAGTTCTGCGAAATTAATGAAACTAAACTAATGGCATTTTGATATGAAGCCACTTTCACCTCATGTGTTGTGTATATTTAAACAAAGCCAAGTTTATTTGTTACCAATAATTTGTTACTAACAGGAAGCTTTAAGCTATTGCTTGATAGTAAAGTTTACTGAGCTATACGTTAAAATAAAGTATTATGTTTAAAGAGTAATATTGAAAACAACTCATTAAGTAAATGAAAAAGATCTGTTTATTGGTGATAAACTATTCATTTACCCGTATCTAGCGTCGTATATTTGAATATAAGGTTTAAATAATTCATAGTCACTGATTTAAATTGTACTGCAATGAATATTTAATATATTTACATGACAAATATAATTATGATTTAAATTTTGGAGTGAACTGTAAATTGTTATTATTTGTTCCATATCTTTAGTCAAAAGAGAAACTTTTAATTTTCATGCAAGGTAGCTATTTAGGAAAATAGTGCTGATGACACACAAAAAGTGTTTTTCAGAAAATATTTATTTTTCATCCGCTATTGTTTTATCAATAGGTATCACCCGTACAGTAAATTGCAGTCAAAGGCGTGTTCAATTCTAAGTATGTATCTGTGGTACATTTTTCTTTATTAGAATTTTCTGGATAATCTTCCTTAGGCATTTCAACATCATTTCTAGGAAGTTTCACTACGGTCGTTTATCGTATGGATGTAGTGAGGCCCATGTTAATCGACCGTTCGTTCGGTTGTTTGTTGTTCTACCCACCACGCGGGACTAAAATCCATTGATCACCTAGTTTTACCCTGTGCTTTTATTTATTTTCCACACGAAGTCTCATATCCACTTTTAAGGATATCCAAATTGTTGGGTCACTTTGTGTCTAAAAAAAAGTTTCTCATGACTCACAGACAAGTTAAAATCATTATACTGTCGCTCACAACTTGGAGAAAGTAAGGGAAGCATAAGCAAAGCTTTTAGCGTTAAACATAAGTGTGTAAGCTATCTGTATATGTACGATTAAGCAACAAAAAATCATCTGGCATTTATATTCAATTTAATTCATTTTATTCAAACCATAAAACTTTTAAGGTCTTTATTACTTATTAAGTTTAATTCTTTATAGAATCTTTCGTAATGCTCTTCGTATCAAAATGAATAAAGAAATGGTAAAATGTATTTTAAATATTGATTCTGAATTTCAAGGATATTTTCTCATTTTACGTCATTACATATCATTCGAAGGAGTATTGTTCGTATATAACCAGTAGTTAATAAGATGCCTGCGTCAATGTGTCTCAGTTTATCATTTTGCTGCACACTGGAAATTCTAAACAATAAAATCATTGTTATTCGACAGTCTGATTGAAAATCTTGAGCAAACGTCTTGTCTTTGAATATTACATTGTTACCCACAACGTATTTCAATACACGTTCGCTATTACTCATTTTGTCGTACACACACTTTTTAAATAAAGTTCTATAGTAAGATTTCGCAGTATTGTGTTCAGTTGAAAGCGCGCAAGAAACTCCGTGAAAACTCGTTGGAAATTTTAATTTCTTGATACCAGCACAACTTCTAATATATTTTATTTGCTTTTTAACTAGCATGCTTTTTGTGTTCAAATGCCAAACCTTTACGAGTTTCTGAAAAAATTAACTGCATCTATATGACACGCTAACTGAATTTTGTTATATCAGTGCTAATTTTCAATTGTGCAGTTGGTGGGCGTTGTAAACGACAGTTTTAGTGAAATATTTTAAGTTTATTGCTTAAATAATTACTTGTTGTGAAAAGTTTAATCATCGGGACTTTAACCTCAATTTTCTAACTTCAGTATTCGCAACCACGTTGTAAATCAAATCTACACTACAACTTAGAGCTCTTTATAATTTCTGCAATTAAGGAAGTTATTGACCATGCAATGGGAAGAGATTGGCGGCATTGTCTTTAAGGAAATCCAGGGAAATCCTTGTGGTCGACAGAAGGCTCATTTTAGCCCCCTTATTAAGATGTTTCAGTAGATACGAATGCTTTGTTTGTATTAGCAGCTGATGTTCGTATTTAACCCTACTGTGCTATGTATTTCCGGCATCAATGGTCCTGTTTACTTACAAGGATCTGATAATAACTGTAAACAAGAAACTGTACATTTCGGTACTTCTTTCTTGTTTCTTTATTTGGAAAAGTTACTTCAACACTAAGAATAATATGCATTATTACATTTTAAAGAATAAAATTATTTTATGAAACAAATCCTTTAATTTAGTTTTATTGAAGCTCAAACGCATATGGCTCCTTTTAAAACTAAACCATAAGCTATTAGTTTGCTACGTTAATATTAGAACTGCACTTTATTCTATTAATTTATTATAACTCTACTTAGCCGTATATCTGTTTTTTTCTATAAGCCAAACGGCTGTAGTGTCCAGGCACTAAAGAACATTTTGTTTAAATATAGACATCCAAACCGTGTAACGTGGCTCCAGTTGTAACAATTAAATTTTATTAGTTGATAATGATTCATTTCGATTGAAGTGTTACAATACCATACAATACAAAACGAAGCTTCTTTGTTTATCTAAATTACAGTCAATACCATTTAAGCTCAAATGGGCTTGTCAATGTGCTATATAATATTTATTATTTATATGGTCCTAATTAGATTATAATTTTTTTAAATTTCATTCCTCAAAACAAAACTACTTTACATAAGCATACAAAAACTGCGACCTCTACATTATGAATAAAAAATATCTCCCCAGAGTTCAATGAACATTTTTTATTTTGGTCATAACTAAATATTTGCAAAAGTCGAACCGTTTTTTCTCCCAATAATTACTGAATGTTTCGTCATGTTGCGTAATAAGTTATTCTACTTACAACATTATTATGTATTTGTTCTCATGGTTTTGTAATTTAGTATCTACGGTATACCTGTAAACTACATCCCAAAATCACACATTGCCATGATTTTTATAGCTATTAAAAGTAATTAATAATCCTTCCATTGTAGTACTTATCAATGTATAGTCCTTACATAATGTACACAAATTTTTATATAAACATACATATTACATCAACATATGCTTTACTCCTGTATTATCTTTATTTGCTTAACTATATAAATTTTTGAATTTTGATATTATTTCAAGTTTCCTTTTAAACTTTTCATAATTAACAATATTTTGCATTCACTTGGCGGTGCATTGAAAATTTATGGCACTATACATCTAAGACTGTATTGAATGCATTTATTATATACTAACAAGACTAAATATCGATCACTGCGTTGTTCTTGCACGCTCACGCACCCGGCGATGACCAAGGCTGTCCGCGTGCCACTTCATAATTTGGCGCCATCCGACAAATGAGTTGTGGTACACAAAAAATATGAGATTCCTTAAACAGTTTGTTGCGTTAATTTTTGTTCCCAGAAAATGTAGCTGATAATCGGCAGAGAAATTAGGTGATGCACCTCACTAAAGTTCTGTATTTCGATAAAATACCGAAAACCTCGACATTACTCACAAAAATGGTTACCAATTAACTCAGTGGGAAGGGTGGTGTCAGTGTTTGAAGGGGGTCGCGAAATACTATCGTGTAGAATATACCAATCTTAATCGGGAATTGTCTTGAAAGTAACGTAATTTCAAAATAGGGGAAAAACCACAGAAGGAAAACAAGAAGATTCTGAAACCCGAAAATCACAAAAGTGATTTTGACCTAAAATTCACACAAGGAATAATCGAGTACACTTATTTGAAACAAACTATAATAAACATAAAGATATTGACACTAATACGACTGTGTAAAACTGCTAAGTATAAGAAAAGGGTCCCCAAAACCAAATGCTAAATTATCTGTACGTTAATCACGCCTCTAGGTAATTGCAATATCCTTTATTATATCAAAGCTGGAAACTATTATCTTTATATTAGTTGTGAAAACCAATGCATAAAGCACTAGACTCTATTACACTATTACACGTTAAACTTAAGTACATATAAACATCCTGGGGCTCCCGGGCCTTTTATAATATCCCAACCCCCTCACATGGTTGTGGGAACTTACAGACCTAATGTCTGCTTACACTTAATTCTATTCATAAATACATTGTTGCGAGATTGCTTTCTAGGTAATCTCGGTACGTGACTGTCTGCGACCGCCTGTGACCTGACATCTGCAGTGTCACTATCGTCTGTGCTACAAAGTAGCGCTTACGTTCCCATGAACGTTAATAAACTGTATAAAATTGTCCTTGATCTACAATGTTGCACATCACTTAGCGCATTTCTCAATATTTCTAATAATTTCCTAATTATTAGTTTCTTTACATTTGGTGGATTACATAACTCCTCCCGACGTACATTAAAAATTAAGAGTTTTTACCTTACTTGATTTTTAATTTTAAAATTCATTTAACTTTATTTCTTAAAATTCATACTTTCTAAGGGTACATTTGTTTCTATGGTTGCCTTAAATCTAAAACTGTTTCTTTTATTTTTATACCTAATATGCATTTTGTAAATTACATAAATGATCAATAAAATGGTCAAAATAATTAATACAATTGTTTATACACTAATGTTATTGTAGTGCACTTTGGGCGTTTTGAGTTTGTTTAGGTGTTTTTTGTAGTCTTCCATGAACTTCATGGCGTGGTTGAGGTTGTCTAATTCCAGGTGTTCCAGTTGCATGGGTTTTCGAAGTATTTCTTCGTCTTCGTTTTGCGTTATCTTGATCTGTAATTCGGGTAGATTTGCTAATTTCTTGGTTTGTACGGGATCTTGGTAAACTCTAATTATTTCATTTTTCATTTTTCAATTTTAAATAACAATTTTTCTTAAGGGTGATTAATTTACTTCCGGTAAATGCTAGGTGGCTTTCATCTTGGCTGCAATAGATTGTTGCTATTACTTCTGTGGAAGAAATGGCTATCTATTATTTTCAGTCACTTTCTGGATTTTCATATTGGTGACTTGTACAGGTTTGGCTTCACAATTTGCGTAATGATTTGAAAATTTTAGTAGTTGTACTTTGCAAGGACTGTCTTCTTGAATTGTTGTCGTTGTCAATGATTGGCATAAATATTGATTTGGTGTGACTTCATCACATTTTTCGTTTGTATAACCATATCTTAGTTCATTTAAGGATAGGAATTTGGTTTTGGGTATAATAACTTGATATGTGCTAGTCATTTTCATTAGAAAAGCAAATAAATGATAATAATTGTTAATCTCTACTATTGGAATTTCTATTAAAAATGTTATATCGTTATTTTTTACATAGTCTTTAACTATAGCTATTTTTTCAAATATTAAAATGTTTGATTCTACTACATCGAAAGGTAATTTACTGTTGGTTATAAATGATCTAATTCTTAAAAGTTCTCTTAGTAAATCAATTGGTTCTATGAGACTGGAATGTAGGGTATTTAATTTTGCAAATGTTACTGCGTTTTCTAACGTGGCTAAAATTTGTTGAATTAAGGTAAGGGTTGATATTATCTGGTTGTGTATCGTGTTAAATCTAATTATATCTCGCATGGCTAACATGGTAGTTTGCATGTTATTTTTAAGGGTTTGTATTCGATTGGTTATGCTATCTTGGTTTCTAACTAATTTTCTTAGTGTTTCGTTGAATTTTATGATCGTTGATTGAGTTAACGATATTTGGTTACTAATTATGGTTTTGACGTCGTTCTGGTTTTCGATTAATTGTTATATTGCGTTGTCATAACGTTCTGCGTCTTGATTGTCTAAATGGCCTGTTATTGCTTTTATTATGTTTCCTAATCCGTTGATTAGTCCTCTTTTTCGTCTCGCTGTTTGTTCTGTGGGTATTAGTCGATTAAATTTGTCTTCTACGTTTCTCAAAATACTTTCTATTATGCTGTCATAGTGCATCAGTTCTAGTGCGTATTCCTTTCCGGATTTTGTTGTGTCCATCGATTGTTTTAATCGGTAATAATTATTTTTGATTATTTGAAATACTTGTTTCAGTTCAGTTAAGTCGAATTTTGTGCAAAGGTCCAATAGTCTATAGTGTTCTGCATACTGCCTAATTTTATTGGTAATATACCGGGGTTATTTTTTATGTCTTCAATTATGATTTCGGTGTCCGTTCTACCTGGGTGGAGGTTGACGGTAAGGGTTCTGATTGTCCATCTGAAAGTACAGGGTGTCTTAAATTTTTGAGGTGAATATATTTTGTTATCTTGCCGTTGTCTACTACGGCTACGTTTTTGTCGGATATTCGTTTGATTTTAAAGGGGCCTAAACTTCTCGGCGCCGTTTTGTGTCTTTTGCTTTGGTAATTTTTCTCGAATACGGTTTGTCCTATGGAAAATTTATTTATATCCGTGTTTTTATTACGGTTCGCGGTAATGCGTTCTTTGTCATTATCTAACTTATCCTTTACTCTGTCATAAGTTATTTTTAGTTTCTCCTTGTGATCCTTAGCGTATTGCTGATAGATTTCCTTGTTATAATGTATATCATAAGGTTTGCGTGAATCCTAGGGTTAATTCTAATGGTGTAAAATTTGTCGACGAATGAATTGTGTTATTGTAGGCGATTAATGCGTATGACATTAAGTTAATTATGTGTTCTTTCTTGTAATTAATTCTTAAAAATCGGATTTGTTCTAATAGGGTTGAATGTAGTCTCAATTAGTCCGTTAGGTTCAGGGTGATTCTCAGTTATAAAATGAATTTTTATTTTGTGTGCTTTCAAAGTGTTTTGTATTGTTTCGTTTTTGAATTCGCTACCGTTGTCTAACGTGATTGTTTCGGGCGTTCCATAAAATGTAAAATAATATAAACATCCTTGAGTTACGTCTATACTATTTTTAGAAGTGATTGGTATTGCTTGGCCTATTTTTGTAAATGCGTCCACGATTGTTAAGTAACTTTGTGCTTCTACTACTAGAGTATCTGCATGTAATTTCTGAAAAGGTTTGTCTAGTGTTTTAGTCTACATTAAGGGTATTTTCGGGGTTTTCTGTCATACTTTGCTTTGTCACATAGTTCACACTGATTGATAAAGTCTGTAGTTAATTCTTTCATGACCTTAAAATAGTAACGTCTCATGATTTGTTTTAGGATTTCATTTATTCCTCGATGGTTGGTCTTTTCTTCGTCTTGGTTCCTGATCACGTCATTTATTTCGTCAGGGTCGTCTAATGTTATTAATTTTCTTGTGCATCTTATGAGTTCAGGGCCAGAATTGTTGAATAATTTAATATATATTTCTGAAAAGCGTTTATACAAGTTTTCCGTGTTAAAGTAAAAGTAAAATCGTTTTTTCTCGGGGGTGTATTCTTTTAGAATTTTAATTATTTGCGAATCATTGTCGTTTTTGGTTATCTGAATTTGGTATATTTTTTTATTATCTACTCTCGTATATTTTACAGAGTTGGGGTTGTTTAAAACTTCTGTGATTATGAATTGATTGGGCTTCATATCCATAGCTTCATTTAAAATTTTAATTGTGATTTTTGGCTCGTCATTTTGTGTCGAATGTATGGTTTCCATTTCGTCTGGGTCTTCTCTAATTTCTGCCTCGCCTACGTTTCCTATTACTGATTCTGTCTCTAGTGCGTTAAGTTGGATTCTACTTAAAGCGTCTGCGTTATTGTTATAAATTCCCTTTTTGTATATGATCTCGTAGCCATATTCTTCTAGTCGAATTCTCCATTTTTGTAATTTTGAGTTGGGTTCCTTGAGTTGTATAGCCATACTAATGGTCTATGATCGGTGTATGTATAAAATTTACGTCCGTATAGGTATGGTCTAAAATACTTTGTTGCCCAAATTATGGCTAACAATTCTTTTTCTATTGTACTGTATCTTTGCTCTGTTTCGTTGAGGGTTCTGGATGCGTAGCTGATGGGTTTATCATTGCCTACTGTTCCTTGGCTTAATACTGCGCCTAAGTCTACATTTGATGCGTCTGTTGTTAATATGAATGGTATCGAAAAGTCGGGGTATTCTAATACGGGGTGATTTGTTAATATACTCCTGATTTTGTCTACAGCTTTAATAAATTCTGGGGTATGTACAATTTTGTTTCCTTTTTTTAAACAATTGGTTAGGGGCTTGGTTATTTGAGCATAACCTTTAATAAATTTACGGTAATAACCACTAAGGCCTAAAAATTCTTTTATCTCTTTATTCGTTTTCGGTATGGGGTAATTTAGTACAGCGTTTGTTTCGTCGGGGTTCGGCATCACTCCTTGGGGTGTTATTATGTGTCCTAAAAATGCTACTTCTTTCTGTAGAAATGCGCTCTTATCTAGTTGTACTTTAAATTGTGCTGTTCTTAATTTTTCGAACACTTCTCGTAATCTTTCTATATGCTCCACTAATGATGTTGAATAAACTATTATATCATCTAGGTACACAAGGCATTTTTCGTTGTGTATCCCTCTTAGTATGTTATCCATTACTCGTTGAAAAGTTGCGGGTGCGATCTTCAATCCAAATGGCATCCGTTTATATTCATAATGTCCTCTAGGTGTGCTAAAGGCTGTTTTCTGTGTATCTCCTTCTTCCATTTCCACTTGATGGTATCCTGATGCTAAGTCTAGCGTCGAAAAATATTGGCACTTGCCTAACTTGTCTAAAATTTCAGTTATATTCGGTAACAGGTATTTATCGTCTACCGTTTTTTCGTTTAATTTGCGGTAATCTATTACCATTCTGTATTTTCGTTTTCCTGATGCGTCCAGTTTCTTGGGTACTATTAATACGGGGCTGCTCCATGGTGAATTGGAGTGTTGTATGATATCTTGATCTAATAGATCGGCTACTTGTCCGTCAGCTTCTTCTTGACTTGCTTGGGGTAATCTGTATGCTTTTGTGAATATGGGTTTGTTGTCTGTTAGCTCAATGTTGTGCTTAACTGTATTTGTAAAGGTTAGGGGTATTCCTTCGCAATGGAATATGTCGCGGTATTCGAAACATAATTTTTGTATTGCTCTTTGTTCCTCTTGATATATGTCGCGGTTAAATCGGATATTACTTAAATTTTCTCTCAACATTTCGTCGTTTTCTAAGGGGTTATAATTTTCGTTTAAGTTTTCGTCTATTTCCATGTCGTTATAATTTAATTCTTCTACGTTAATTGGATTTGTTAAAGATAGTTCTACGGGGTAGTCGTTTGAATTTAATATTGTCGTTGTGGCATAATTATCTTTGATTTGTACTAATGCGGTAGGGGTTTCTACTCTTTGTTGAAAAGTTATGTGGTTTGTTATTCCTAATCTATTATTTGAATTTACGGGGATTTTTATATTTTTTTCTGTTCGGGGTTCTATTGTGTATTTTTCGTCAATTTGGGTGTTTTGAAATTTAATGGGGATTTGTCCATATTTGGTTCTTAATAAACGGTTTTTTATATCTATGTTGGCTCCTAATTTTCTTAGAAGGTCCATTCCTAATAGTCCGTCATATTTGTCATTAAATTCAAATATGCAGAATTTATGTTTCATTTTTACGTTAAAGGTGTTTGGTAAAGGTATGTTTGCTACGAATTGGTACAGGGTTGTTTGATGGGCGGTTTTAGTTTTGAAGGGTTCTCTTTCCACATAGTTTAAATAATGTTTCTTTACTGTTCGCGGGCTTATTAATGTTTTTGAAGATCCGGTATCGAGTAGTAATTTAAATTTAGCGTGGGGTATCTCGATATAGGGTAGTACAAGGTGATTCATATTATTTGGGCTTTTACGTCCTTCTCATAGGTTTCGTATGATTCTTCGCGTTCATAATGATTTGATTGGTTTTGTTCGTTATTTGTACACAGTCGATTGCAATTATTCTGGTATCTTCATATTGTTCTACTTCTTGATGAAATAGCTCTTATGAGGTGAAAGTGCGGTTTTGATTGGGGTTTGGTCTTATGTGCGTTATTTTTGTGTTGGGTCTGGTGATACCAGATGAGGTATCCATTGGTGTGGGTTTATAATAGTTATTGGGATTATTATTGTTTATCATTGGTTAGTTTCTAATAGGATTCGCGTTGAATGCTGGTCTTTGCTGATTTACATTTTGGTTGAATCTCGGTTGAAATGCGGGTTTTGAAAAGTTCGAGTTAAATGTTGGTTGAAATGCGGGTTATGAAAAGTTTGGGTAAAACGTTGGTTTTGGAAATTGTTTGTATTGTTTGTTAAAGTTTGAGTTATTAAAATGTGGATTATTGGTTCGCATTGGTTGGTTTGTGCATTGAACGAGGTAAATTTTTGTTGTAGATTTATTTGTCTCGCGGGTTGTATGGTTTTTATTGGCGTATAGCTTTTATTCGCGTTGGGGATATATAGTCGGTTTCTGTAATACATTAGGTTTTCTTCTTCGATTATCATGTTCATTGCTTCTTCTAAACCTTGGGGATGTTGAAATCTAATTTTATCTGAAAGTCGTTCGGGTAGTACATAGATGGGTGTCTAATGTTATCTCGTCGTACATTTTTGTTTTTAAAAGTCTTACATTTGGGTCGGTTTCTTCAATTTTGAGTTTTGTCAAAATTAAACTTCTTACATTTTGGCATTTCATACCAAATTAATATGGGGATTGGTTGTGTTCCATTCTAAGATTCATCAAATCTCTCAATAGACATTTTAGGTTTCTCTGGTCTCCAAAATATGCTACTAATACGCGTTTGTGTTCGTCCCACTGATCTACGTCATCTCGACTAGCAATTAATGTTAGTACCCTTCCGGTCAGTTTACTTATTTTAAAGCAGATAAGCAAAGTGTTGCTTTCGTTATCACCGGGCTTATAGAACGTTTTTAGGAATATTTTACAGGTTAAAATATAGTTGCTTAGTAAACATTGATCACCATTAAAGTGGGGGATTATGTCCATATACAGTTTCATTTCATTACTCATTTTGGCCTGGGAAATGTTCTGGTAATTTTAAAATAAAAAAAATTTTTTTGACTGGTTATTTCCGATTTTTGAAAAGTTTGGATTTATTTTGTAGTTTGTGGTGTTATTCCTTGCTTGGATTTATTACTTTTCCATTTAGATTGCGTCGGGTTACTTGCTGTTTTTAGCTTGGGTCGTTTCGGATTAATTAAAAATTGCTTTGCTTAATTTGTGTTTACTTGCACGGTTGTGTAGTTATTTAATGGGTTTTACGCTTGGTATTGGTTTGGTTACGTTTATTTTTAATTTGCCGATGTTAATTTTAATTTCTGAAGTTTCAATAGGACTGAGTGGTTTTTGTGGTAATTTACCTTGCTTAAATGCTTTGCGTCAGTTGCATCAGTTAAAACTTTTCTATTTTAAATTGTCGGTTTTAGTTATGTGTGTAATAATTATCTCTTCTCGTGGGTTTATGCAATTGTGAGGTGTATGCAATGCTTACAATGTTGTAATTTGCTGCAGGATGTTGCTAGTTACTTAGTTGCGTTAGTGTCTCTGTTACAGGTTATTTTTAAATATACCGTAGGTGTTATTCAGTAATCGTTGTGATTTTATACAATGTCGTGTTTGGGAATAATAGAATTTTTGCGTCGTTAATTTACTAAAATATTTAATTAAAATTATCAAGTCTGAATGAGGTTGCAATATGCGTTTTTCAGTAGTAATTATTTATAGTTTTCTTGAGTTGGTTTTTATAATTGAACGTAATTTATATTGATACTTTATAAATTTTCCGCTCGTAATTTTATGATGCTTTAATTTACAATGTTGAAAAGTTTTTTCTGAAAGGATTTTGCGATGTTTTAAGTAGCTTTTGTTCAGTAATTATAATTAGATTTATGTGTGGTTTTCCAAGGTGATGATTTTAACCACTTTTGAAGATGAGACGATTGTTGGTTTTGCGTTTGAATAATCCTCGTACTAAGAATGTGGTTTTTAATAATAGATTTTCAAATTGTCTATTTATGGAATACGATAAGTTTACGTCTGGATAGTTGCGTTATTACTAGATTTGAGTTTGAAATTCGTAATTTTATTTTTGCCTCTACTTTCGGAGTATTGCGTTAGTTAAATGCCGGGTTGTTGAATTAGAAATTCTAAAAATTTCCTTGCGCCAGCTAAGGCGTAATATAGTCTCTTGCGCGCTTAAAATTTGAGACTTTTTAAGTATCTCATGTTTTTATGTCTCAGAAATAAAATTTCTCTCAGTTCTTATTTCTCTCTTTCATATACAGAGTGTAAAATATTAATGAAATTTCAATAACAGCTTGAAGATAATCTCTAGCAATTGCTAAGTAGATTATTTTCATAAAATTGCATAAAATAATGGTAACAATAGTCAATGTACATATATAAATCATAAACTACCAAATATCAAATATGTTTGTTAAAAATAAAAATAAAATTCAATTGGTTTAAAGGAAAATGAACTTACACTAGTTGCTTTGTTGATTTCATTGATTTCTTTCATTGTTTCGGTTTTGTTTTGGTTTTTTGGATTTGATCTATTCTTTTATCGCCTCCAATTTTTTTTATGTTGAATTTGAACTTTTTTGTTTTGCCTTCAACTTCTTTTGTTTGCTGGGATTGAACGATTCTTGTTTCGCTTCCAACTTCTGTTTTGGTTCTGTCAAATTCGGAATTGAAATTCCAGACCACCAGTTCCTCAATTTTGAATTCGCTAGTGCCCTTTTGACATCCGTTACGACTGCGCCAGTTAAGGTTCGTGGCTTGAGAGCGGCTTTTTTAAAAAGACTTCCAATCTTCTTAACACATTTATTTATTTGTTATACAAAAATTAATGTTGAAATTAGACAATCTTGAAATAATTACTCTAAGTCCGAAACTATTAATTAATTGTGCAAGTGAGTTACCTAACGAACTGCAATGTTAAAGCTGAACAATGAATTAACTGACTGCGAGTGGAGCTTCCCGGCTTTTTATAGTATCCCTACCCCCTCACATGTCTGTGGGAACTTGCAGACCTAATGTCTGCTTACACTTGACTCTTATTCATAATACATTGTTGCTATCTTAAATCTATTCATAACTACTTTGTTGCGAGCTTACTTCTCTGTAATCTCGGTACGTGACTGCCTGCGACCGTCTGTGACCTGACATCTGCAGTGTCACTTATCTCTGTGCTACAAAATAGCGTTTCCGTTCCCATGAACGTTAATAAACTGAAATGAATTGTTCTTCAATTACATTGTTGCGCATTTTCTAATATTTCTAATAATTCCTAATTATTAGTTTCTTTTATATGTATATATATATATGTATATATTACTCATATTTAGACCAGGGTAGAAAATTAATTAACGACATCAAATAATTTTAATCACCGTGTATAAGGAATTTTATTAGATAATACGCGTTATTAAAATCGTGGAGCTTAAAAATTTATTCGTTTCATTAAAAATAAGGGATTTAAATTATTCACTAGACGTTTTCTATAAAAAGAAGCAGAATTAAAATGCTCAAATTGTATTTAATTTAATTGTTCCAAGAAACAAATAGAAATTACGTGCAAAATTTATATTAATTAATTCAAGTTCTAAGTAACGGGTATTAAACAAAGTGTACAAATAATAATTAATATTTAATTTGTTTTCAGTAAAAATTAAAGGGTAGAAGTCAATGCCATTCATTATTATTTTAATTGGAGTTAATTGAACGATTATTAAGGTATAATATGCGCAAAAGCTTTTAAAAACCCAATAATATTCAAATCGTAGAAGTGTTATTTAAAGTATTACGATTGAACACCTGCGTATTTTTAAATATCAAAGTTCTAATTAATTTGTTTGGATAAACATGCAGCTTCTATGTATATTGGAAACGGTCGGAAGTTTTAACGGGAAGGCTAGATACGGGGTTATTATACTTACGAACCCACGTGGATTGAAATAACCAATAATAAAGAATATCGATTTGTACCACTTAGAACAGGGCAGATAGAGACGGATAATATGCGCAAGACAGAGACACGGATAATTAAAAGCGTGATTTGAGCAACGCCACTGGGTTTGCGATTGGTGGAAATAGGATGCAAATAAGAGAGGTGTAAACGTAACGATTTCTATACAAAATTTAATTAGTTGTTCTCAGACGTTGCGAGTCGTGTGGTAATTTCATAGATTTTAAACTTGGACGTGTGCAAATTTTGGAGAATCGCGTGCCGAGATGTCGAAAAGGGAACAGAGAATGCGAAATTCTGGAAATTGTCTGTTTGCGAGACAAAACCGACGTACGGACGGGCTCTTATATAAACCCGGACTTTAAACAGTTTCGCTCTATTAGATTTTTGATTATTCGATGCTTTAAACAGTGCTATTAGATTTTCGATTTTGATTCAATACTTTAAACAGTTTGCTCTTATATTTTGGTGATTATTGAATACTTTAAAACAGTTTGCTCTTTACGTGCTACGATACAAGTTATTATGCATTAGTGCACTTAGAAAAGAAGATACAAGGTAATAAAGTCTAGTTATATTTGCGAGTATTACTGTACCAATTATCCAAATTTGTAACGATAAATGAATAAACAAAAGTAGGCAGTTTTGGGGTATAGCGTGAAAGAATTAGGAACTTCTTTGCTATTTTTCGGGGGTGTTAATAATCAAATGTTATTCGTAATCGTGATTGGATCCACAAAACAAGATTTAGATATACATAGATGAGTTCCTGAGAAGCCCTGAAACAACTTTAGATGAATGGTGGTGTAGAAAATTTTAAAAGCGTTCAGAATCAGAAGCCGTAAACATAACCCAGTTGAAATGGTGTGATTAACATAACAAAGGACGATGTACATTGGAGCCACGAGTGCATTAACCTTTAGGTAACTTATGATTTGTTGTTCGATTTTTGATGTTTTGGTGTGTGTTGAATAACTTTATAATTTGTTTGCTAAAAAATGGACAGTAGTGAATTTGTACAAACAACAAACTTTTAATTTTAAGGAAAAATTTTCTTGTTTAAGTAGAAAGGAGTATTTAGCAGTTTATGTTCTTGATTATGATGAAAATTTGGGTCTGTCTTTGAGCTCAATTAGACTAACCTGTTTAATTAACGTAAAGGGGTGAAAGATGCTCTCTTTTATTCAGACTTAGGTCTGCACATATTGTTAAATTAATTAGTAGGCATCCTACCAGGACTTTAATTCTGGATGCATATTAAAATGATGACAAATTTAAACTTGAAACTTTATGATACTGATATTTATGCTGAAATTTAATTTTGAAATTTTAATGTATTATGAATATTGATGTAAATAGAGTTAACGCTGATGTTTGCGGTAGGAATGTGTTTGTTTTTTTTTATGAATGAGGATGAAAGTTTTAACTACGTGAGCAGCCGAGGCGGAAAGAGTAAAGAGGCGATTATCAGAAGAGATTCTACTAAGGAGAATCACAGCATCTATGGCGCCCAATCTGTGGGGCTCGAATGTTTTTTAGAGAAGACCATTCACCTGTTGACGAGGTTCACAGCAATATATATATATATATATATATATACATATATATATATATATATATATATATATATATCAAATAAGGGATTACATAACTCGCGTTATCTTTTAACAGCGCCTTTACCACATTTAACTTAGCTTGTTCGTTATATAAATTACATACCAATGTCCGAATATTATTAATGAAAATTTGTGGGTTCACCCCATTGTCACCTAAGAGTTTCATTAGTTGCTCAACTGAAATGTTGTTCGCAAAAAATCTTGGACTCTTCCCCGCTAAAGCTCTTATATTTTGTATAATCCTTGTCACCTCTCTCTCAACTCTGCCTATCTGGTCTCCACATGACCCACTCACCTCAGTTATTTTTACATTAATTGATTCCGAAGAACACGCCAGGTAACGAATTCTTTTTATTGAACTCTTGTGCTGGTATTGAATTATAAAAATTATGAGTGATTTGAATTACTTGGTGAAAAACTTATGAACTGAAAATTAATTTGATTAACATATGGAAAAGACATTTTTCTATTTTAAATCTGAGCATGTAAATAAATAAATAATATTTTTATTTGATGTAAGGAGTAAACGGGTTTCTAACGTAATTTGATGATGCGATATTTTATGCATACAGAATAAAAAGGGTTTATACTGAGCTCATCATAGACCTGGGAAAAATAAATTTAGGGTTTCAGGATAGGCCCATATACTTTTAAATGAAATGTTGAAGTGTAGAGGAACATAAAATTCACGAGAATTTTAGATTGAATTAAAGTGGGAAATGGTTTACTGTAAATAAATTGTAAATATTGAGATTGTGTGAAGCCTAATTTATGTCATATGAATAAACGGGTGTATGTTTTTGTCGAAACATTTTATTATGAATTTTTTATTTTTTTTTAATATAAAGGTGTTGAGAAAATGAGTAGCCGCTGAAGATCAGCTTAGGAAAGCATAAATTGTTTTATTTAAGTTCGAGGAGTTTGGTTTTAAGTTCAGCTAGGGTAAGTAGAAATTCATAAGAGGGGCACTTCAAAAAATAAGTGACTCGATTCCAAAAGGGAACTACAGCAATTATTATGACGCCCAAAGTGAGGAGCACGAATTAGTGAGCCGATTTCAAAGGATCCACTGCAATATATATATATATATATATATATATATCCACTGCAATATATATATATATATATATATATATATATATACATATAAAAGACAAGCTATTTGCAGTCCGCAATAAGAAATTGTGTAGAACAATATATAAAATAAGATGTATCTGTAAACAAACTCTTATGAAAATAATAAGAGCTTATTGACAAATACAAACCGGGCTAATAGTTGTATAGCCATTAACAAAACAATAGTTTTATTACTTTACAGGGGAGGAAACATCCACTAACCGGCCGATTTCAGCTTCCTTAAGCATCTTCAGAGTGAATTAGTTTTCAACCCTATGAAGTAATCGACGCTATTATACTGATATAATTTCGAAGCAATCTCTGTACAAAAGTAAATAATACCGCCATCAGGTAGTAAAACACCAACACTACTAAGCGTGGATGTACAAAAATTGAATCGAAACTTCATTGTCTTTCTACAGAGTTTATTTACAGATACATCTTATTTATATTGTTCTACACAATTTCTTATTGCGGACTGCAAATAACTTGTCTTTTATTATTATGAATTGCCTTTGGGGCAAGAACCGGGTGTCACCACGAGAAGGTTTGTTACGTTTGCAAATAAATTTTGCTGTAACATTCCGCAAATCTTAAAGGCCAGACATACCATCGTACGAGCGCAAAATACCGGTTTTCTTATGAGATTTATCATGGGAAATTCTAAGGTCCAAAAAGACAATTTTTCCAGATACAAAAGTCATTCACCCCAGGCGATCTTACATTCAAGGTTTATGAGACTTTTGCTTAACCATTTTATAAAGAATTCTGGTGCAGTCCGATCCATAATCTACCCCTCCATACTCTGCCTCACCCTTCCCCACTTAATTATAAATGAGGAATCATTAAAATGCTTTATTACACATTGCACTTACATACATTGATTTTATATACATATTTTTAATATTGCTTTTATGGATATCGGTTTATCTGAATTAACATATATTACACACATATCGATTGCTTATATCTAAGTTGACATTGGTTAAAGTAACATACTTAAATACTATATAATCAAATAACACTACATTTACAATAGGATTGGAGGTACCAATTTAATTTATATATAATACATAACTTTACACTTATTAGATATAAGTTAACACTTTACTTATATATTAACACTTATTTACTAGATGAACATATTTACACTTACATTCTACATGCATATATTAGAATAATTCAATATAATTTAAACTGCTTCCTCAATTTCCATTCTATTTATGGAATAATGACCTATGGGTAATATCTTGTATGATCCCGGAATCAAATATCTTTTATTGTCATGTGAACTTAATGCTATTTTATTCTGAATGATTGTATGAATATGATGTTTAGATGAGTGTATCAAATTTTGTGAAATAAACCCTTTTTTATGCTCATCTACACAACGAGAAAAGTCCTCAAATGTATTGTGGTTTTTTATGACAGACTTTTTAATTCCCTTGACTTTTTTAGTTACACCAAAATTAGAGAGAGCTATTGACGGCATAAAAGTATCTTCTTGTATACGCAAGCGTTCAGCTTCCTCCTCTTCCGATGTTTTGAAAACCTTCGTCCAATACATTTTGGATCTCAGTCCCATAAAGTTGGTCCTAATCCGTCCATTGTTCTCATCTTTCATCATTTCCAATACTTTTTTATTTACTAGAGGAATTTTATAGATGTTATCTTGGGAATAGTCTGAAGTATCACAATATTTGTGACAGTCCCGCCTCATAACCTCGTAGGGATCATGGTTTATTATTTTATAGATAAGGCTATCAGTATCAGTATATAAAATACAACAATCGTTTCCAAATCTGGCAGTCATATATTTGTAATGGAAATTATAGATCGTGAGCTTGTGTAAATCCAAGACACATATGCCCATATATATTAGTTTATTAAAATAGGTTTCTGATTTGTGTAATTCAACCAGTACCAGATTTTCATCAAATACCAATAGATTTTTGAACAGAGGATTGGATATACGAGCTTCGGCACCATACCTACCATCCCAATTTTAAACAAGCTTAACATTACAATGTTTTTGCTTGTTCTCCATTGTTTCACCAAAAATATCATTGTTCGTTAATTTGAACAAAATTTTTTCGAAATCATTCTTTGCACGTTTCCGAAGCAAGTATTCAGGTCAATGTAGAACTTTAACCAACAACTCTGTTTAAATTTAAGAACTCTATGTATGGTTTCTATTTCGCGCCCATTTAACAACACCTGCTTCAGATTCTTATAGTGGATCACATATTTACATTTAGAATTGAACGTAGCCATTAATTTAGTATTTTGAGCTCTCTCCACAGATGGTTCTCCAGTTTTCGGGTTAATGTGCTCTGGACAAAAAGGAATATCTTTATGTAGGTCATGGATATGTTCAGCATACTTCAAATCAACCTCCAAGATATAACCTTCTAGAGCATCATTCGAAATTAAAGCAACATCGAGATCAGTGGGCGCCCATTTAAAGTCACCATACAAAAGCGGTTGACTCATAGCCCACCCATACTGGTTCTTTATATCGAAATACATTAGATATTCATCGGGTTTGGATGAATAATAAGTGGGTAGATATTTATTGTTTGCAGAAGCACGTCGTTCCGAACACACTTGACTAAGACTTCCTCGTATACTCTTCTCAATGAACAAGAGTTGATCAATATCAGTTAGTAGTTCCAGTTCCTGGTCTGTATGTTTCATCTTCGCGTCCCAAGTATATCCAGGCAGTGTATAGTAGTGGGCAGGATCAAGTCCATAAGTGGAATGACAACTTGAACGGAATTGTTAAAAACCTTCATCCAATAACAATACGTCAGTTTATAGGTATAAATCCTAATATTGACCCAAGTTTTGAATAGTAAATGTTGTCTATATTCTTTGAGAATGCGCGTACTGTTTATTAGAGATTACCTTGTCTTCTAATGTATTATAAAATTGCTGCTGGCTAGGTAAACAGATATTGTTAAACTTTGCAAAAGAATCAATTAAATCATATGGATAAACACTTTTTCGGGTCAATAATAGAAACTGTTCATCGTTTAAATGTGAGAATCGGCTTTTTAACAGTGCATATTCAGTCAGATATGAGGCAATTGTGTCTAAGGAGGAACTCATGAAGCGGAAACTAACAATGAATCGAAAATTGACTAGGTTTTCTGGAATAAATTTAGTGAATGTTATTTACTTTTCTTTCGTTACCGGTAGCACATCTACACCGCCTTCTAATTAATAGCAATATCTTTGACGATAAAATGACTATCATATCCGTTTAAGTAAGTAACTGGCTTGGACCTAGTTTTAGTCAAAACTACTATTGGAGGATCCAATTATTATATAAGTGTGAATTATTTTCCGCCAGGTTCAAAAACTGAAATATACCAAGAGTATATTAGAATATTTACCGATCTGTATATGTCACATGAAGCCCAGTTATTACTACTAGGTGATTTTAACTTGCCATTGGTCAGTGGTAGAAAATTTAATTTTAAAACAAATACTCCGCCAGTTTACAAAAATGTTGGAGAATTTATTGATCTTTGTGGTTTAGTCTCATACAATAATATAGCCAATAACTCAATGAAAACATTAGATTTAGTGTTGTCAACTATGACTGTCAATGTAGTTTTATCAGACGAAAGTCTTATCCTATCTGATCCGTACCATCCTCCATTACTTATTAAATTAAACATAAACAAATATGTACATTCAACGTGCAATTCTATCAGCCAATTTAATTTTAATTTTAAGAAATCTGATTTTGTTGTGATGTACAGATTATTAAATAATACGGATTTTGCTTTTCTTAATAATTTCACTGATGTAAATAAAGCAGTTGATGCTTTTTATAACATTATTTATGCTGTGTTTAGAAAATGTGTTCCGCGTAACACTAGATTCCATCATCACTATCCAGTATGGTTTACTCGGAATATCATTAAAGATATTGAACTCAAAAACTTTCACCATAAATATAAACATTTATCAGCTTACCATAATAAAGAGTTTCGGCAATTAAGACAAAAATTAAAAAAAGATACAGCCGTGGCCTACCAAAAATACATCAGTCAAGTAGAGGAGGAGTTGTGTCAGATCCTATGTCTTTCTGGACATACGTGTCTAATAAGAAAAAACAATAACGAAGCTCAAAGTTTTATATATGAAAACAAAACCTTGAAAATTTAGGTGCAATCGTGAATGGTTTTTTTGAATATTTTTCCACTGTATATACTGAAAAATCAAGTTACAAAGTAAAGTATGAGCCGGAATTAAACAGTAGTATTTCAGATACTTTTAATTTAAAATTAATAACCGAAGACGACGTAAAATTGCCATAAAAGATTGAAAGCCAAGAGGTCAGCAGGACCAGACGGGATTCCAGCTTACATATTTAAAGGCTGTATGGAAATATTCATGCAACCTTTACTACTTTATTTAATCTGTCACTAGAAACAGGTATATTTCCCACTAAGTGGAAATTGGCAAAAGTGACTCCCATACATAAATCGGGTACCGTAAATAATATTCTTAATTACAGGCCAATTTCTATTCTATCCACGCCAGCAAAAATTTTCGAACATATACTGTACATAAAGATTTTCCATCATGTGTCGTCTGTATTAAATACTAGTCAACACGGCTTTATCCCCAAACGACCAATTCAAACTAATTTAACCGTTTTTGTAGATTATGTGAGCGAGGTACTAGACAACGGGGGACAAGTAGACGTTATCTATACTGACTTTACAAAAGCCTTTGACAAAGTTTGTCATGATGTCTTGCTCGAAAAGTTAGCATCGATTGGGTTTTCTGAGACTATGATACAATTTTTTAGGTCATACCTGCAAGAAAGACAGGCATATGTTTGCTATAGGAACACAATATCCAAACAGTTTGATGTGGCATCTGGAGTACCGCAGGGAGTAATTTAGGGCCATTAATGTTTTTGATATTCATCAATGATCTCCCACTTGCTTTAAATAATTGCAGGTATTTACTGTATGCAGATGATCTAAAACTATTTAAGGAAGTGATAGATATGAATAGCTGTAAAACTATGCAGGCTGAACTAAACAAAGTCCAACAATGGTGTGAAAGAAACAAGTTACACTTAAATGTTACAAAATGTTTTAAAATGAGTTATTCGCTTAAAACAAACAAGATTAACTATAATTATACATTGCTAAATAGTACATTAACTGAAGTGAATAACATCAAAGATCTAGGAGTTATATTTAGTAGCAATTTACATTTTGGCGGCCACATCGAAACAGTTTGCTCATCTGCGTACAAAACACTGGGATTTATCATCCGTAACACACGGCAATTTCAGAATACAGAAAGTATTAAAGTGTTGTTTGATACCTTAGTCAGATCAAAGCTTGAGTTTGCAATCACTGTCTGGGATCCAGGGACTCTTAAGCACTCACAAATGATAGAAACGGTGCAAAATAAATTTATTTCGTACATGTACTTTAAAAAATATAAAACATTCATCGGTTTCAATCCATATGCTTCTGCGAGGCCAATGCTAAATGTTACTAAGTTGGAACAACGAAGGATCGTGATAAAACTCACTTTTTTGTATAAAATAATCAACAATCTCATTGACTGCTCCGTTATTTTGAGTAAGACTAAAAAGTTATTTCATATTCCACAGTATCACACAGAGCTTAGGAAAAATTCTCCTATCATAAAAATGTTATCTCTATACAATAATTTACAACAAATCTCAAATATACCTTTATTTGAAAAATCATTGCGAAATTTCAAGAAAACGATGTATGAAGTTATCAATTAATTTAAAAGTACTTGCGTAATACAGGCACATACACACACACACACACACGCACACATACACACACACACACACACACACACACATAATTTGTAAATATAAGTAGTTTCAGTTTTTATTATTCACAAGGTGCATTTTTGTAAATCCAATTATTTATTACTTATTATTATTATTTAAGTCATGTTTATTTATAAAATATACATTACAATTAAGCATTATATCGTTACATGAAAGGATTATATAAAAATGAATAAACCATATTATTTATAATTAGCTTAGTGGAAATATGTAACTAGGCGTACGCCTGTATATTTCCAATAAATAAATAAATAAATAAATAAGTTGTGAAAAACGATAGGGATTGTTCGAGAGTCCTGATGATTTATATTACAACGCGAATGTGCTGGTCCTCTATAGTTGTCAGTTTGGCATAATATGATCATGATCACGAACCTTAAGGTCTCCGACACTAAATGGTTTATCACAGATATAACAGTGTGTTGCAGCTATGAAAACAGCTTCCTGTTGCAATGTTAACGGGGTCAAATCATATGGACACCTAAAAACGGTTTCAACATGTTCTGCAAACTGTTGTAGTTCTTATGAAAACCAATTTATGCAGTCTTCACCCCGATATGACCGATAAAACGATAACGAGTCATCGTACTCACATTTAACATAATACCTTACACTACACGGTATATGTTCTTGATATTTTTGAGCATCCCCAGTGGGCTTAAAAAACACCCTAAATCTGCATATATAACGAATGGAAATTTAACCTTGTTTCTAAAATTTCTAAAACGGAGGATTTTTTCTTCTTCTGTAGGCAACCGAGGTACACCCAATTGTTTCATTTTACAATCATCGATATGCTTTATTAATTTTTCCTCTGTAGTGAAGTAGTGGAGACAACGATCACAAAAATGTTTCTTGGCATGATCATTAAGTTAAGAAGGCACTAATCGACTTAAATCCTTGATCCATACATAATGAGAATTAAACGGTTCAATTGTGGGTTCATGGATTTCTAGATCATCACCATAGTACTGGTTGTGAAGCATCAAGAAATTGACATGTCTATATTTTTTCTTATCTTATATAAACAATGAAACGGTTGTAAAATTATTATTGTTTAGTTTAAGAGTATAAGAGATTCAAAATGTGCAACTTGGTTTATTGTCATAGGAAACTGGATATCTTTTAGATTTAATACAGATGAATAATGAGGATATTTAGAGAGCCTTTGAGGATTACGAACGACAAGTTAAGTGCAGATACTATAGACCATGCAAAACATGCATGGTCATTATTCCTTAAGTTAATACGCGCCTGTTTACGTTGTATTTGAGGTGGCAGCTCAATATGTGATAAACCCCGCATGGGATTGTACCTATTTATATTAATACCTAAGTTATAAATACGTCCAGCCACTATCACGTTCCTGGAAGTTTTCTATTTCCGTTGTTATTAGTTTTGTAACGTTAGTATCAAACCACTTGTCCAAATCTGTGTTCTTAAGTATTGCGCCGTTAGATGTTGTGAAGTATTTATACTTCCGTTTAACTTGAGAACCGGATGTAATTTCAAATTCGCCGGAAAAGGCCGTGTTCACATTAATAGCTTCAATTTGCTCGAGTGTAGTGTGAATTCTTCTCTTGAAAACACTCTTACAATCTACTAAAAAAGTATTTACATCTTTATGTTTCAGATTACTAATTACACCGGTTTGAATACGTCCTTTGAAAGCAGAAATCGAGTCCTCCCAACGCACTCAATGGTTGACGGTCTTCTTTTTTTTCAATCTATGCTCCTCGCTTTTGTGATACCTTCAATTCGGTACTCAGAGTTTTAATATTAGCAAATAATGTCAGTAACTGCTGTTTTTCACCGATAGACTTTACATGCTTTATAGCATCATGTAATCTACGTATTCCAACCCTGTATAATCGTAGCCCTTCTTCAACCTGTTCAATGCTATGATGATGTTGCACCAATCCAAGGAGGGCAGCAATATTTTTTATTACTTCCAAGAAACGATTCATTTTGGCAGCTCAACGTTCTGCAACGAGTAACACACGATCAACTCTTTACACTTAATAAAGACCGTTGTATGTTTTAAAGATAGACTTGCTTGTTACAAGGCTGAATTACAACTGACCCTGTGCTCGATATCAACGGTTTATATACCCGCGAACGCGTCCGAAGAAACAGCAATAAACCCACTCATCAAGAAATTTAATGCTGACATCCGCAGAAACAGTAATAAATCCAATCAGCAAGAAATTTAATGCGGACGTCCGTAGAAAAATAAATAAATCTATGCAACAAAAAATATAATGCTGATGTCTGCAATAATGAATAACCACAATCATCAAGAAATTTAATGCGGACGTCCGCAGAAAAATAAATAAAATGGTTGACAAGAAACTTAATGCTGATGTCTGCAAATATGAATAAACCCAGTCATCGGGAAATTTAATGCGGAGGTTATTATTAAGTAACAACAATAATTACAATCGACGGAATCATATTAATAACTATAAAGCTCAAGGTTCTAATTTTGCAACTAACAATGCCGACCTAACCAACAAACACACGGGCAAGCTATTTAACCTAGATCATAATAAAAATAGTAATTGGAATGCAGGCAAGATACGGTGGAAATCAGAGAAATTCTAATTTCAATAAAAATTACCGAAACACTAATTTTAGTAATCAGAGAACAAATTATTGTGGTACATTCAATAATAAAGACGGTATTTACTGTAGTAATCAAAGTAGAAAACGAAAATATTCATAGCGGGAGTCACTGGAACTACCACAACAACCCTATTGAAACGCAAACATTTTTTTGAGGCTCAACTGGCTAATGATTCAAAATTATTTAGTATAGGTAATCTAAATTTTGTTAGTGTAAATTACGGTTAAAAAAAAAAGATACGTCTTCCTCTAGATACAGGCGCATCCATAAGTGCAATATTTATAAATTATTTACTTAAAAAACAACAAATTAATAAGCATGATTCAACAGAAATACGAGGTGTGTTTGGTTCTATAAAATCCAGTGGATCACCAAATATTTCTCGATAGTTTAACGACTTGGAAGTAACCCATAAATTTCTAATAATAAAACCATTTCATGATGACATCTATGGTGTTATAGGAGCCGATTTCTTTGAACATTATTAGAACACAGGACACTTATTCAAAAGGAGTATTTTAACATGAACAAAACCATTTGTCTGTTTTTTCTTTTCAAGGAACCGCCTACTACTTTTGTTTTTCTTATGACCGTCATTTTGGATATTAAGTAAATATATTATATGCCTTAAAATTACCTTTTTCAATAATGTCACATGTATAATAAAAAAATGCATAACTATTCAGAATTTTAAAAATAACGAATTTTGTATGTTCTTGAACGTTTGGTAACCCTAACGCAGCAAAAATTTTATTTCCATTGTCAAAATAGTACTACATACTTTTTCTTTAGTAGAACTTAAAGTATTGGAAACAATATAAATAATTGCTGCTACAAAAATTAAAAAAGTTAGGCTGAAAGATGTAGTTATTGAAATGGTTCGTTTCGTGGTTATCTATCAAAGAGAAAGTGGTGTATTAGAATTGGGAACTACACTTCAGAAGCGTTAATAAATCCTAAAGATGTTCCACAGGGAAGTATACTGGGACTAGTTTTATTTGCCATATACAGGATAGATCTGCCTAATGTAATTAAACACTGTTTGTGCAGCTTCATGCAGATGACACGCAGCTTATAAACTGTTTCGAGCCATGCTTTATCGATGATGCTATAAAGGGAATGAATTGAGATCTACAAAGAATATTATATTGAACATAAAGAAATGGATTAGTAATGTTTTCTCTCTACAAGAAACATATTTACACTTTTTCCCTAAAATAATTTGGGGAACCAATATTTGAACATTAAGAATTTAACATGGAAATCTTTATTGCGCATGATCCAATAATTCTACAACCGGTAACTATAAGTCCTTCACATTACCACGAAACGGCATAACCAAACTCTCAGGGTCTCCATTTTCATCAAGTTTATTTTTTAGGCGTATTTGTTAAAAAAACGGGTAGTTTTTTCCCGAACAGGCTTAACTGCAGACGATGAGCTGTGAAAATAGTATTTTTACATTTGCACTATTACATCGAGGCTTATACGAAGAAGCCAGGAAGCTTCTTTATGGTAACGTTTTTCTGTAATGTCAATGTAGCAAATCAGCATTAAATTTCTTGCTGCCTGGGTTTATTTATTTTTCTGCAGACGTTAGCATTAAATTTCGTCTGATGTAAGGCCGGTCTGACTTTAAAGCGTGTCCACACGTATGTTACATTGAAAGTAATACAAGGCCGGTTTGGCCTCAACGTGTGCACACGTACGCTACGTTGAAAAAATGTAGGTGCATGCAAAAATATAGAGCTGTTTTGAATTCGGTTCTCTACCGAGAAATTATAAAATAGGTCAGATGCAAAATATTAAATCTAAGTCAATTGTATAAAAAATGCTGTATTTAATTAAAGTGGACACTGATTTATGTTTTTTACTTTGAGGTTACTACCTTGAAGTTCATAATTGAACTTGCCTTACCTTCTAGTGCAACTAGTTACAACGGTTCACTGTAGCAATTATATAAATTTATTCTTTTTAGAATTTGCCTATTTTTAGTATTAGCTTAAAGTATATTGAACGTTGAACTCTGAGTTGATATTGCGTATTCAAAGAAAGTATTAGAACATTAACAATAATAATTATACGCAACATCATAGTTCGATATACTTACTGGATTTTGTAACAATTTCTACCTTACAGTTTATTCATTTCTGTAGACATCAGCATTAAACTTGTTACTGCTTAGATTTATTTATTTTTCTGCTGACGTCCGCATTAAATTTCTTGATGATTGCGGTTATTCAATATTGCAGACATCAGCATTAAATTTATTGCTGAATGATTTATTACTGTTTCTGCGGATGTCAGCATTAAATTTTTTGCTGATTGGGTTTATTACTGTTTCTGCGGATGTCAGCATTAAATTTCTTGATGAGTGGGTTTATTGCTGTTTCTTCGGACGCGTTAGCGGGTATATAAACCGTTGATATCGAGCACAGGGTCAGTTCTAATTCAGCCTTGTAACAAGCAAGTCTATCTTTAAAACATACATTGGTCTTTATTAAGTGTAAAGAGTTGATCGGGTATTACTTGTTGCAGAACGTTGAGCTGCCAAAATGAATCGTTTCTTAGAACTAATAAAAAATATTGCTGCCCTCTTTGGATTGGTGCAACACCATCATAGCATTGAACAGGTTGAAGAAGGGCTACGATTATGCAGGATTGGAATACGTAGATTACATGATACTATAAAGCATGTAAAGTCTATTGATGAAAAACAGCAATTACTGGCATAATTCGCTGATATTAAAACCCTGCGTACCCAATTGAAAGTATCACAAAAGAGGGGAGCAGGGATTGAAAACAAAAAGGAGACGGCCAACCATCGAGTGCGTTGGGAGGACTCGATTTCTGCTTTCAAAGAACGTATTCAAACCGGTGTAATTAGTAATCTGAAACATAAAGATTTAAATACCTTTTTAGCAGATTGTAAGAGTGTTTCACAAGAAGAATTCACACTACACTCGAGCAAATTAAAGCTATTAAGGTGAACACGGCCTTTTGCGGCGAATTTGAAATTACATCCGGTTCTCAAGTTAAACGGAAGTATAAATACTTCACAACATCTAACGTCGCAATATTTAAAAACACTGATCTAGACAAGTGGTTTGATACTAACGTTACAAAACTAATAACAACGGAAATAGAAGACTTCCAGGAACGTGATAGTGGCTGGACATTGAGAAGTATTTATAATTTAGGTATTAATATAAATAAGTACAATCCCATGCGGGACTCATCACATATTGAGCTGCCACCCCAAATACCACGTAAACAGGCGTGTATTAACGTAAGGAATAATGACCAGGCATGTTTTGCATGGTCTATAGTATCTGCACTTAACTTGTCGTTCGTGATCCTCAAAGGCTCTCTAAATATCCTCATTATTTATCTGAATTGAATCTAAAAGGTATCCAGTTTCCTATGACAATAAACCAAGTTGCACATTTTGAATCTCAGAATGATACATCTGTAAATGTTTATACTGTTAAACTAAACAATAATAATTTTGCAACCGTTCTCTTGTTCATATCAGATAAGAAAAAATATAGACATGTCAATTTCTTGATGATTCATAACCAGTACTACGGTAATGATCTAGAAATCCATGAACCCACAATTGAACCGTTTAATTCTTATTATGTATTGATCAAGGATTTAAGTCGATTAGATTGCATATAGGCTATTACCAAACTGCTATATGTTCGATGGATTGCCGCGATTCAGACGTGAATATGCAGTCGACTTGTTTATCGATCCGCGCTGTCATGCGCGTGGGCTTCAAGGCGTCGGCCCGATGTACTTGATCCATTATTGTATCAGATGTAGTCAGCTAAAGACGAATATTAAAGAAACGTGGTAGGAAGTTCCCTACCAAGATGGGTGGATTAAATTTGGATTCGTGAGAGAGACACGTCGCTTGGTGCTTGAAGAGGACAAAGGTTATGATTATTTAAGACAATCAGTCACATAAACAACGTCGATAAAACGCAAGCAGTTTTTATCTATAAGTTTCATCTATAGGTTTCACCTTTAATTATAAATAAATAATGGATTTCTGAATTGATTAGCATAATTTTGGTTCGTATGGAAGTCGATAAGCGTTGGAGATGATCATCCATTCGTTCGTAATGTAGGTATGTTGGCACGTGGTTATAATCTGCAGGTGTTTTAAGTGTATGAACACTTAAGATTGGTGAGTACGCTATAATTTGTTGTATCAAACACCGACCCAAACAAAATTAAGCTTATTGTGCAACATGTCGACTTAGAGGATATATAGTTTTCTAAATAATTTTTTTAAAAAAAAATTCAATAAATTTCTGATAATTAAATATATTAAAGTTTTCTGGTATAAAAACTTTTTTATTAAAATAAATTATGCGTCATTGAATACATATAAGATAATCTGCTTAACGATTTAAAAATAGTTTTAGTTTTTCTGAACACAGAATTAGCAAGTTTTCCGGTAAAAATAAAATCACTTTATTTAGAATATATTAGATAATCTGGCTAAATTTTTTGCATTAATTGTTAAATTTAAATGGTCGATTAGGGCACATCTTGGTTTAAAATCTGCCAGATAAACATCTGGACTTGCATGTTTACTCAATCAAGTTAAATGTATGTTGTACAAATGAATTGTATGATAAGCTAATCTTTGACTTATCCTTGTGATCCGAAAACAAAGATCTTTGCTTGAAGCATTTGTTTAATGTAATGAAATAATTTTTTTTGATGTGCTTCACCCATTAACAATCGCTAGGTTTGAAGCGTTTGCTCAAAGTAATGAGATATTATTTTTATGATCGGCTTCACCCTCTAGCTACTGCTAATTTGTCAATTCAACATCGATAAGACCTTTCCACAGGTTCTTACAATTTTGATTGTCTTTAATTTATTTAATTAATTTTTTTGTATATACAAGAACTTCAAGTAACTTTATTACATATCTGCAAACTAAGGTAATAGTTTTATTTCTGAAAATTCTAGCTACAAGGTATAAGCGTAAAAGAAACACAGTTATGTTGTTGAGTATCTATCTTCAGGCATAAGTTAATTCCCTTAAGGTTTATCTACGTCTTTCCTTAAGAAGATTATTTTTTTGTTTATGTGTTTGACGTAGTGGCGCCTTAAAATTGTACAAAGACAGGTTAATTAATAAAAAACCCCCCATCTCATGCTTCCGCAGGGATAGGCCCCGAGACTAGTCCGCAAGCTTATATAATTCTTTTTAAAAACACTGCTTGGCTCTATATCATCTTAATTGAAGCCACCCTCTGCATTATATTATCCAAAAAGTTAAAATTTTATAACAAGTGTCTTCTCAACTTAATTCTGATCATGCCAACAAACATTTTTGTGATCGTTGTCTCCACTACTTCACTACAGAGGAAAAATTAATAAAGCATATCGATGATTGTAAAATGAAACAATTGGGTGTACCTCGGTTGCCTACAGAAGAAGAAAAAATCCTCCGTTTTAGAAATTTTAGAAACAAGGTTAAAATTCCATTCGTTATATATGCAGATTTAGGGTGTTTTTTAAGCCCACTGGGGATGCTCAAAAATATCAAGAACATATACCGTGTAGTGTAGGGTATTATGTTAAATGTGAGTACGATGACTCGTTATCGCTTTATCGGTCATATCGTGGTGAAGACTGCATAAATTTGTTTTCAAAGGAACTACAACAGTTTGCAGAACATGTTGAAACCGTTTTTATGTGTCCATATGATATGACCCCGTTAACATTGCAACAGGGAGATGCTTTCATAACCGCAACACACTGTTATATCTGTGATAAGTCATTTAGTGTCGGAGACATAAAGGTTCGTGATCAGGATCATATTATGCCAACTGACAACTATAGAGGACCAGCACATTCGCGTTGTAATATAAATCATCAGGACTCTCGACCAATCCACATCGTTTTCCATAACTTAAGCGGATATGATAGTCGTTTTATCGTTATATCTAATAATTTAGAAGGCCGTGTAGATGTACTACCGGTAACGAAAGAAAAATATATATCATTCACTAAATTTATTCCAGAAAACCTAGTCAATTTTCGATTCATTGATAGTTTCCGCTTCATGAGCTCCTCCATAGACACACTTGCCTCATATCTGACTGGATATCCACTGTTAAAAAGCTAATTCTCACATTTAAACGATGAACGTTTTTATGATTGACCCGAAAAGGTGTTTATCCATATGACTTCATTGATTCTTTTGGAAAGTTTAATAATATCTGTTTACCTAGCCAGCAGCAATTTTATAATACATTAGAAGATAAGGTAATCTCTAATTAACAGTACGCGCATGCTCAAATAATATGGACAACATTTAATATTCAAAACTTGGGTCAATATTCGGATTTATACCTATAAACTGACGTATTGTTATTGGCTGCAGGTTTTGAACAATTCCGTTCAAGTTCAATTCCGTTCCACTTATGGACTTGACCCTGCCCACTACTATACACTGCCTGGATATACTTGGGACGCGATGATGAAACATACAGACCAGGAACTGTAACTACTAACTGATATTGATCAACTCTTGTTCATTGAGAAGGGTATACGAGGAGGTCTTAGTCAAGTGTGTTCGGAACGACGTGCTTCTGTAAACAATAAATATCTACCCACTTATGATTCATCCAAACCCGATGAATATCTAATGTATTTCAATATAAAGAACCAGTATGGGTGGGCTATGAGTCAACCGCTTTCGTATGGTGACTTTGAATTGGCGGCCACTGATCTTGATGTTGCTTTAATTTCGGATGATGCTTTAGAAGGTTATATCCTGGAGGTTGATTTGAAGTATTCTAAACATATCCATGACCTACATAAAGATATTCCTTTTTGTCCAGAGCACATTTACCCGAAAATTGGAAAACCATCTGTGGAGAGAGCTCAAAAAACTAAATTAATGGCTACGTTCAATTCCAAATGTAAATGTGTGATCCACTATAAAAATCTGAAGCAGGCGTTGTTAAATGGACTCGAATTAGAAACCATTCATAGAGTTCTTAAATTTAAGCAAAGTTGTTGATTAAAGTCCTACATTGACCTGAATACTAAGCTTCGGAAATGTGCAACAAATGAATTCGAAAAAAATTTGTTCAAATTAATGAACAATGCTGTTTTTGGTAAAACAATGGAGAACAATCGAAAACATTGTAATGTTAAGGTTTTTCAAAATTGGGATGGTAGGTATGGTGCCGAAGCTCGTATATCCAAACCTCTGTTCAAAAATCTAACGGTATTTGATGAAAATCTGGTACTGGTCGAATTACACAAATCAGAAACCTATTTTAATAAACAATATATGTGGGCATGTGTGTCTTGGATTTACCCAAGCTCACGATCTATAGCTTCCATTATAAATATATGAATGCCAGATTTGGAAACGATTGTTGTATTTTATATACTGATGCTGATTACCTTATCTATAAAATAATAAACCATGATCCCTACGAGGTTATGAGGCGAAACTGTCACAAATATTTTGATACTTTAGACTATCCCCAAGATAACATCTATAAAATTCCTCTAGTGAATAAAAAAGTATTGGAAATGATGAAAGATGAGAACAATGGACGGATTATGACCAACTTTATCGGACTGAGATCCAAAATGTATGCGGCGAAGGTTTTCAAAACATCGGAAGAGGAGGAAGCTGAACGCTTGCGTATACAAGAAGATATTTCTATGCCGCCAACAGCTCTCTTTAAGTTTGGTGTAACTAAAAAGGTCAAGGGAATTAAAAAGCCTGGCATAAAAACCACATTACATTTGAGGACTTTGCTCGTTGTGTAGATGAGCATAAAAAAAGGTTCATTTCACAAAATTTGATACACTCCTCTAAACACCATATTCATACAATCATTCAGAATAAAGTAGCATTCAGTTCACACGACGATAAAAGATTTTTGAACCCGGGATCATACAAAACATTACCCATAGGTCGTTATTCCATAAATAAAATGGAAATTGAGGAAGCAGTTTAAATTATACTGAACTATTCTAATATATGCATGTAGAATGTAAGTGTAAATATGTTCATCTAGTAAATAAGTGTAAATATATAAATAAAATGTTAATTTATATCTAATAGGTGTAAAGTTATGCATTATATATAAATCGAATTGGTACCTCCAATCCTATTGTAAATAAACTGTTATTTGATTATATAGTATTTAAGTATGTTACTTTAACGAATGTTAACTTAGATATAAGCAATCGATATGTGTGTAATATATGTTAATTCAGATAAACCGATATCCATATAAGCAATATTAAAAATATGTATATAAAATCAATGTATGTAAGTGCAATGTGTAATAAAGCATTTTAATGATTCCTGATATTTATTTAAGTGGGGAAAGGTGAGGCAGAGCATGGAGGGGTAGATTGTGGATCGGACTGCACAAAAATTCCTATATAAAATAATTAAGCAAAAGTAACATGAACCTTAAATGTAGGATCGCCCGGGGTGAATGACTTGTATCTGGCAAAAATGGTCTTTTTGGACCTTAGAATTTCCCATGTAAAATTCCAAAGAAAACCGGTTTTTTGCGCTCGTACGATGGTTGCGTATTTACTTACTTGTATGGCCATCTATAGAAAGACGCTGTAGTTTCGATTCAATTTTTGTACTTCCACGCTTAGTAGTGTTGGTGTTTTACCATCTGATGACGGTATTATTTACTTTTGCCATAGTACCGAGATTACTTTGAAATTATATCAGTATAATAGCGTCGATTACTTCATAGGATTGGAAACTAATTCGCTCTGAACATGCTTAAAGAAGCTGAAATCGGTCGGTTAGTGGATGTTTCCTTCCCTGAGAAGTAATAAAGCTATTGTTTTGTTAATGGCTATACAACTATAGACATATATATGTATATATATATATATATATATATATATATATATATAATCATCATACTCAAGTCTTCAGTCCTAGAACTGGTTGGACGCGTACCCTTATTGTTTCCTAGTCTGAACCAACCTACACATTTTCCTGAAATTTGCACAGTCTGCATCTATCACTATTTGTGTGTGAAAGTCTGATCTCGGTCTACCTCTACCTACTTTTTCCTATCTCCGCTTGTAATATATCCCATACTATTCCCCAAAAATGCCTTAGAACGTATCCTGTCCTTCTATTTCTCCTATCTTTTTTCGTTTTCTACAGATATCTTTATTCCTCCACTATTTCAACAACCTATTTGCTATTAATTTTGTCTGTTCATGTTACCATTCTCATGCATCTAAAGCACAACATTCCAGAAGGCTTCTATCTCTTTCTGTCTGCTTTTTCTACTACCCCTATTTTATAGATGCTCTGTGCTGTGCTTCACACTATGCTTTGAACAGTTTTCTTCTTGTATCTATGTTCGTTGTCTTTGAACATAGTTGCTGTTCTTTCTTGTTTGATGCAGTTCGGTCACCTTCTATTGTTTTACAGTTATATACCTTACTTCCCCAATATTCAGTTGTATGTGAAGGGGGGTAAGCAGCCTTTGGCTGCCAAGTTCCCCCAGTACTTGAACCTTTGTTGAATTAATAGTTTTTCCAATTAATTCTTTCGCACAATCAACATTGGTTGAATATATTTCTCAACCAATTATAATAATCATCAGCTTTAAGAGCACTTATTTTTTTGTCATTGGGTTTTACGTCTTGAAACTGGTTTGACTTGTACCTCAGCTTATTTATGTTCTGAGTTAGCCTAAGAGTTTTCTGCAATTCTCCCTGCAGCCTATATACAACTCGATCCCTTCAATTGTTTTCTAATTATATGCCCTATTTCACCAAGATTCAGTCGTATGTGAAGGGGGTTAAGCAGCCTGTGGCTGCAAGGATCCCCAACACTTAAACATTTGCGTATTAACAGTTTTCCAGTATATCCTTTCGCACAATTAACATTAGTTGAGAGTATTGCAAAACCAATATTTGTAGCTGTTTATAATAATCACCATGTTTAAGTACAGTAATTACTATTGTCATTAGTTTTTTCATCTTGCGACTGGCTGGAAGCGTACCTCCATTGATTTCAATTCTGAGCGAGCCTACACATTTCCCTGAAATTCGTACAATCAACATCTTCCACTATCTGAGTGCAGTAGTCTAACCTAGGTCTACCTCTACTTCTCTTTTTTTCCTATCTCTGCTTCTAATATACCCTGCACTATTCCCTCATGTCTTAGTATGTGGCCTATCTTCCTATCTCTCCTATTTTTTACTGTTTTCCACATATTTCTTTCTTCCCCTACCATCTCTAGTAACTCTTTGTTCTTAACTTTGTCTGTCCATGATATCTTCATCGTACATCGGTAGCACCACATTTAAAAGGCTTCTATCTTTTTCTTGTCAGCTTCTCCTACTGTTCAGGCTTCACATCCATACAGTGTTGTGCTCCACACATATGTTTTAAGCAATCTTTTCTTTGTTTCTATGTTTGTGGTCGCTGAGCACAGTAGTTGCTTTTTCTTGTTAAATGTAGCTCGACCTTGTGCTAATATTTGTTTTACATCTTTAGTGCTTTTCCCATCCTGCGTTATTTGACTTCCTAGGTAGCAGAAATCCTTAACCTCTTGTATGTTCTCGTTACCTATTTGTATTCTTGTTTTTTATTTATTTTCCCCTCTTTTGCATACTAAAACTTTAGTTTCATTTTTGTTAATTTTCATACCATATCTCTCCGTTAGAACTGTTTCCATTTCATTATGCTCCGAATTTTGGAAACTGGATTACGATCTTCAAAAGGATTTTATTCTCTCTTGTGTTGCAAGCAAAGAACCTGCTTGTAGAAGAATTCTATCTGGTACTGATGCACAAAAAAATTGCAGGTACTATTATTTTCTTAAGGAGGGCACAAAAGTTCGATTTTGCAAGATGTTTTTTTAAGTACTTTGTGTATAAGCCATGGACCAGTAAGTAAGGCTTTTGCTGGGGTAAATGAGATAGGAATATTTGTTACTAGTGACAAACGTGGTAAAAAACGCCTGCAAATAAAACCAAACCAGAAATCACAGCTTCAGTCAGTGCTCACATAAAAAGTTTTCCAACTATGGCCCTCATTATTGTAGAGCATCAGCCAAACGAGAATATTTAGATTCTAATTTATCAATCGAAAAAATGTATGCTTTGTATGCTGAAGATAAGAATGTCAATAAGGAATATGTATCCCAAATAACTTACCGCCGCACATTTTGTAAGAATTTCAATTTGTCCTTGCCTAAAACGGATCAATGCTTGATATGTGCGAACTACATGAAAACAAAAGCAATTGATTTAGAACAAAATTACCAGTCTCATATTCAAAGAAGAGACGAAGCAAATGCAGAAAAAAATCAGATAAGGAGCGTGCACTGACTGATCATAATTTGATAAGCATCACATTTGATTTACAAAACATTTTGTAAACATTATCTTCAGGTGTCTGTCTCATGTATTATAGTAGAAAGCTTTGTGCATACAATCTCACAATATACGAACAAGCTTCTCACAAAGCCCATTACTACGCGTGGAGAGAAATTAACGGTCAGAGAGGCAGTGCAGAAATAGGCACATGTCTGTTTCAATGGATTCAAAATTTACCACAAAAAATTCGCCGAAATAAGTTTGTTCTCAGATACCTGTGTCGGGCAGAACAGAAATCAATTTATTGTCGCTTTATTTGTGTTCATAGTACAAAACAGCAATTTAAATATTATACAGCACAATTTCTTCGAGTCTGGTCATACTTACATGGAAGTCGCTTCCATGCATAGTGCAATAGAACATGCCAAAGGAATATTTCCGTATATACTATGCATGACTGGTTAAACATTTTTCGACTGGCTCGCTCCAATTGGGGCCGAAATAAAAGAAGTAGCCAATACAACGTACATCGGTTAAAGTACAATGATTTCCTTGACATAAAGACACTAGGAGCTAAGACTATTAAAAACAGAACTATAGACGAACTTGGAAACCGTTTTAATTGGTTGAAAATTAAAAGTATGCGATTTGAAAGAGATAAACCTGGGTATGTGCTGTGAAAGTACAATTACAGTGATCCAGCATTTCTTATGCTCAATGTAGCTGGGTGCAGTAGCAGAACTGCAAACAATATGCCAAAGGCAATAACGCGACTGTACTCTAAAGAAATTCCTATTTCTGATAAGAAAAAGCAAGATCTTTTGAAACTGTGTAGAACAAGAGCAATTCCTTACGAATTTTATGCCTGGTATCAGTCAATACCGACGGACAGTGCAAATAAAGATGTAGCTCCAGAGCCATCGCTATGGTCTGATTCAGTTTCGGATTAGTTCTCGTACAGTTTCTACATTGTGGTTATAATTTTTTAAATTAATCAATAATTATTTTCGTTTATTTTCTTTTATAGCATTACACCGTTAACGAATAACAATAAAGCTTATTTTCTCGTGTTTTTTTATTGGATAAAAATAATCTGCTTGATCATGACTGCAATATGAGTGTATTTGTACACGCAAATATGACCAAGTCAACTTTATTATGAAAACTAGCAGTGAATCACAAGTTGATGAGTTATTCTAAATCATGAACTACATATTTAATATCTGCATAGAAGAAACACGGAGTATATGTTTTAAATTCCTTAACAAAATATATTAAAAAACTGAAGAGTTTTTAAAATCAGTTATCCAGAAAGTATGGTTATGGATTTGGTCACTTCTGGTAGTAAGCCCACGATATACACTATTTACATTGTTAGTTTAATAAGCGCACTTGGAATGTTTTGTGCTTCTTCCAAACGAAAGCTTTAAGAATGTCGAACGTTAATAAGCTGTCGATGAAGTCAAAAAAAGCTATTCCGAATTTGAACAAATTTATTTTGTAGTATGTTTTATGCCGCCTAAAACTATAGCGTGTGGTGCTTTTCTTTCAGATCTCCATAAGTATCCCAAGATCCTTTCAATCTAATGCATAAACCGTAACCCCAAACTATAATACTTTATTCTATAGAAATAATTCTTATTACTTGTTAAGAGATTTAAGTGGATTTTCTAGTAACAGATTTGGTGTTTTTAAAATAGAACTACTCGTTGGATTTAACTAAGTCATTTAAATGTCACATGCCAGTTGGATGATAAATGCAACGTAGAAGAAAATCGTCGGACTTTATAAACGCTCCCCAACCGCAGTTTCTCAGCCAGAAATTATTAAGACTTATGATTCATCACTTATATTCAGCCACTCAAGCCAAAAGTAAAATGCCCTTTCATAATTTAAATTCTCTGTAATAGAGGTCTTGATTAAGAAAGTCATTAAGAGCGCTATTTGGCTATTTGAAAAGGCAGGATGACAGTTTCTTGTAATATTAGGGAAAACAAACCCAAATGGTTTAATAGTCTGAAGCTTTTATAAGATGACGTACACTTTATAAATACGGCCATTTTGCATTGCTTCTAACTGTATTTTCATATTTACTCTGAAATAATCTACCAGAAATACCAATATGTAAAAGTCCTCTGAAGTGCCAGTGAATTTATAAGAAATAGATTTTTATATATTATAAAAATATATTACTCATACTCTACTACGCTTTTTATCAAAGAAATGTCTACTTTAAGATTGAGTTCTTTAGATTGCATTATTATTGCTCAAAATGGGTTTCGAGACTTATTATAAATAAGATTCTTTCTAAAACTTTATACAGCTACAACCGATAAAATTTAGTGCTTAATAATATAATTCCCCAATTAAAATAATAAGGGCTGAACTACAAATTAGTTCACAATAAGATGCACGTTACCAAGCATCGAGGATCAAATCTCAAGAAAGAACAAATAATCACGACTCGTATTGAAGTGATAAGCACTAGTTTTATGCACGCTATCAACATACAAGTATTAAAACTTAAATTTATGAACGAAACTTGATAAATTACAATGAGGAATAAACCACAGGTGTCGTATTTGGGAACAAAGTATATCTAAAAATTGGGAAACGCGTTACGCAAAATTTAAACCGTAACATTCTTATTAAGCAACCACCCAGGAAATTGTTTGAATATCAACAATTCTATATTCCAACAATAACATATAACACATGCAGTGGTAGAGAGTTAAAATCTTTATCACCTACATATTTTCTTTGAAAACAGGGTTCAACCACCCTCTTTAAAGCAAGACAAACTTTGGTCTCCTTAATCCAGGATCCAACTAATGTTGACAAAACATTTACTGCTTAAACACTCCCCAAGTTGCGGTACAGTATATGAACCAGCTAATCACCTAGGTGTTCAAGAGCTTTTATTTACTACAAATTGAACTTATTATAGTCTCGTTACGAAGACTGACTGCCCGATTTATCTACTCCTATCGGAAGCGGTAAACTTGTATTCAACGATTAGACTGCAAGTGTGTGAATCATTTGATTTAACTTTTCATTATGCAATGGCGGTATTTATAAGCTATTTTACAGAAATCCCCTAATTTAAACTGTTCACACGGTTCGTGTGAGTTGCACTGAACTGCAGTTATCGTCAATGATTTCTTGGTATATAGAAAAATAAGCGTACTGGTAATTTCCATGTGGTCTGTTTACTAACACATCTGATTCACTGGGTTTATTTCTATGCATTTAAATAAATTTATTTCATAAGCATCTGCATAGTTAAGTAACTTATAATGATTTTAATAACTTTGAAATGCAAGAGAATATTTTCTATTCAACACTGGTAAAATGAAGTGTGTTGGTGTTTTTCGAATTTTGGTATGTTTACGCGAATCCCCGATTTTTAATTGCTGGCTGAGAAAGAATATAATACGTATTTTTCTTGTTATTTCGGTATTATATTTTAACAATATGATGCAATAGTGCCGTTATAAGCTGGAAACTACCCAAGCTTATATAAAATTTTTAGGTGTATTTTTTACCACAGTTCCTAAACTATGTAAAATTGATAATTGTTTTATATATATATATATATATATATATATATATATATATATATATATATATATACACTAGAAAGTGTATAAATTTGTCACGCGAAGTTTGAGTCATGTTTCAACAAAATCGGTTCGTATTTGACAAATTACCAGTAAATATTAAGGTTAGTTGAATATAGCATAAAATTATATTGTAAATATTCATTATTAATAAGTTAGGAAACATAATTTGAGGCGCATAATTGCGTAAATGTATATACAACGTAAATTACGGCAAGCATAATTAAGATTTGTTTTGATATTCTAAAGAATAAAAGCTTTCAGCATCTGTAAAGCGGCAGTCGTTATTTAAGTTGCACGTGTTATAGATTCTAAGAGCTTGTAAACAGATAACGAACATAAAATCTCGTCAACAAATAATAGCTGGAAAATATAATGAGGACAAAACACAGATGCAGACAGCACGTACGAAAACAATATCGACTTATAGAGAGAAAAGACTATAGTTGCATGCTTTAGTAAAGAAGGGAGCATAACAGATGTATAGTGAAACGTTCGACTTTGCGAGGCTTGATATTGGAGCGGGACAAAGACTCGCTGTATTTTCGGAATAAATCGAGCGGAAAAGGTATAGAAATCTGAGGTGGAATTTTACTAACAGAGCACGACGGTTACATTAAATAAACAAGAGTAGGATAAACGACGATAGCGGGGGATAGGTAAAACAGCGCTTGTGAACAAGAGGGAGAATAATGTTTAAAGATAAAATAAGACGGAAGATTTTGTTTATGAGTTGGAATAAAACGAGAGATATACGCGTCTACAGTAGGCGTATTGCAGAGGCTAGAATTTAAAACGACAGCTGCTAGGATTTCAGGGTATGGAGCTTGTTTGGAGCGAGAATTTCCTAGATTTGAAAGACAATTGATCACGGTAGCCTAAAAATACGTAGAATTTTTCAAGGATAATTGGATAGTTTGTGGAAGTGTTCAACCGTTGGCTTGTTTGTGCTGTGCTACCAAGAACAATGCGACAGGGGTGTTGGAAATTCATGTAGAGGGGTGGCTTTTGGAGCTGATATAAACCCGTAGGGGGTGGTAAATTGCTCTCTTTTCGTTTGTCTTTACCTACGATCGCCTACATAATTACTTAGCAAAGTGATTGAGTAAAGTTACAGTTAAGTTAGCACAAGTGGGTGTTTTTTATATCTTTGGCTATAAATAATCAAAATTATAACACAAGTAAGTACAATTTTAGTTCTGGGCGTTTAAAAGCGGCGTATGTACTCTGAGTACAGAGTAAATGTATGGATGGACCAGCAAGTGCACGAGAGCATAGTAGTACCGTGCACTTGTGAGAAAGAATTTAATTAGAAACGGTGTGTTTCTGATGGTGAGAGACCATCTGGAGACAGTATCTGAACGTGCAGTCGAGAAGGAGGATCACGTTGGAGATAGTGTCCATATAAAGAACCTGGAGACAGCATTTGAACGTGCAGTCGAGAAGGAAGATCACGTTGGAGATGGTGTCCATGTGGAGAGCACTTGAGACAAAATCCAGGTAACGCTACTTATAAGACTTTTGTTTGTTTTCGTTGGTGATCTTCTGGGTGACAATTTTGTGATTTTGTGTATTTATTATGGTATAAAAATATTTTAATTAATGAGTCAATTTAAAAAAGACCTAATGAAAAATTTATGTAATAATTTGATAATCTCACTTGAAGGTGAAAACTATAATTTTTGTTAAAGGTAAAAGGGTTTTAGGAAATTGCAGTGCCGTTCTTTGCACGTAGATAAAAGGAAGTTTACTATGAGCTTGTGTTTGACCTTGGAGGTATAAAGTAAAAAATTGGAAATAAGCCCAGTTACTTTGTTTCAGGATTGATGTAGTATGATTTTGAATTTATTTTCTTTAAACTGAGCTATTATTTACCACAAGTAATAAAATGTTTTCGAGCTTGAAATACATGAGGTATGTAAACTGAACTGATACGCAACTGATTGGATATGTTAATAAATATTTATGTACTTTTGGCGGTCAGTGTTGTTTTTAGTAGGTTAGGATTTTCAGGGAACAAGTGAGCAGCCGTGGGCGGATATGTCTGAGGAAGCTGGAGGTTTTGGCGTCCAAGTGAAAAGCATCTTCAGAAGATATTGTTATTAAATGGTATAAATTGTAAGTCTAGGTGGTACGGCTTCAATTTTAGGTAGGTAGAAAATTTTGTAACCACATTTAAAAATTTTTGAGGAGTTTTCGAAGGTAAGCATCAAAATTATTTTTTATGACAACCCGTTTCGTGGGGTTTCAAATAAGAAGAACACAGCATACTATGGCACCCAATTTGTGGGGCATGGGCATGAGTTAGAGGCGTTACAACGAACAAATACTGAGAGAACACAGCAATATATTTATATACATATATATATATATATATATATATATATATATATATATTAGATAGATAGTTAAGTACACAAGGTAGGTTCATAAATACTAACTTAGCCTTCTATGCAAAGTCTAAGTTATTATTTCATCTTATTAACTATATATATATATATATATATATATATATATATACATATATATATATATATATAACTTTTTATTGTAACGACCTTCTTTTTATACGATTGTGTTGAAATTAGCAGGTTTAGGTCGGCTGGTAATAAGAAAACTCTTTTTATGGCCCTATGCGAAAATTTAGGCCATAAAAGAGTTTTCTTTATTACCAGCCGACCAAAACCTGCTAATTTCAACACAATTATATATATATATATATATATATATATATATATATTGCTGTGTTTCCACCAAAATCCGGGAACTACGGTTTTCGAATTGTGGCCCACAGATTGGGCGTCAAGAATGCTGTGAATCCTACAAAAAGCTATTCATTAACTCAACTGTTCCGTTGACTTTCTTCTGTTCATCGCCTCGGCTGCTCCTCTAGATGACTTTCATCCTCAATCATAAAAAAAACAAACACATTCCTATCACAAACACCAACGTTAACTCTATTTACATCAATATTCACAATACATTAAAATTTCAAAATTAAAATTCAGCATAAATTTCAGTATCAGAAAATTTCAAGATTAAATTTATTATCATTTTAATGTGCATCCAGAATTAAAGTCCTTGTAGGATGCCTACTAATTAATATAACAATATATTGGCAGACCTGAGTCTGAGTACAAAGGGAGCATCTCCCACCCCTTTACGTTAATTAACCAGGTTCGTCTAATTGAGCTCAAAGACATACCCAAATTTTCATCAAGAACATAAATACTAAATACTCCTTTCGACTTAAACAAGAAAATTTCACCTGAAAATTAAAAATTTGTTGTTAGTACAACTTCATTACTGTCCATTTTAAATAAATAAATTATAAAGTTATTCAACACACACGAAAACATCAAAGTTCAAACAAAATAGTATAATTTACCTGAAGGTTACTGCACTCGTAGCTTCAATGTACATCGTCCCTTTTGTTAATCACACTATTCCAACTGGGTTATATTTACGGCTTCTGATTCTCAACGCTTTTAACATTTTCTCCACAACCATTCATCTAAAGTTGTTTCAGGGCTTTTCCGGAACTCATCTGTGTATATCTGAACCTTGTTTTGTAGATCTAGTCACGTTTACGAATCATTTAATTATTAACACCCCCGAAAAATAGCAAAGAAATTCATACTTCTTTCAAAAATATACGCCAAAACTGCCTACTTTTGTGTATTCATTTGTCGTTGCAAATTTGACTACTTGGTACCGTGATACTAAACTTTATTACCTTGTATCTTCTTTTCTAAGTGCACTAAAGTACATTCATTGTAGCACGTAAAGGACAAACTGTTTTAAATCACCAAAATATACGAGCAAACTGTTTAAATTATTCTATCAAACTCGGAAAACTAAAAATCACTGTTTAGCGCATTGAATCAATTCGAAAATCTAAGAGAGCTTGTTCATATTAACCTGGGTATATATAGCGGTTAGCCCGTCTGTCGGTCTTGTCCCCAAAACGGACAATTCTTCAGAATTTCGCATGCTAGGTTCCCATTCCGCAGCCCGGCATGCGATTTTTACGAAATTTGCACTCGCATCAGTTAAATCTCAGAAATTTCGACACGTTTGCTCAAGTTTGCCTCTTATTTTCAACCAATCGCAACCCCGTGACGTTGCTCCACTCACGCCTTTTACTATATGTGTCTCGGTCTTGCGCATATTATCTGTCTCTATCTACCCTGTTCTTATTGGTGCAAATTGATATTCTTTATTATCGATTATTTCAGTCCATGTGGACTGTGAAATAACCCACCTTTAGCATTTCCAGTAACTATTAAGCTACGGTTTCTCCAAGATTCTCTATAACCATTTGTTATCTGCCACATTTACGCAGAATGGGCCTTTTAAAAATACGCAGGTATACGTGCAGAATTAAATAGTAAAATTAATAAATTCTTTTACAAAATTTATGTCTGCGTGATGTTTCAAGCATAAATAACAACACTTGTTAGCAAATCCCAATAAAAACGTTGAAATAGGTGCAAAGTTAAATGAATGGTGTACGCAATTTTGAATAAAACCCAACAGGTTAGGAGATAGAAGGAAATGAGCTCGTTCTATATAATTAACCGAAACTGATAAGAGTCATTCATTCCATTAACGACGCACGGCTGTACCAGTCTAGACGAATTTTTATGTGAATCTGAAATTAAGTGAAGTTAAAGTGACAAAATAAAAATCAAGTGAAAAATAGTAGAAGTGCGCGTGAAGTACGAGTTAGTGAAAATTTGCCGTTAGTATTAAAAAACTACTCTAAGTAATGCTCCAAGTAATGTTATAAGTAATGTTCTAAGAAAATATCTGAGTAAGAATCTGAGTGAGGATCTAAGGAATTCTCTAAGTTATAAACTAAGAAATTATCTAAATAATAATATAAATAAGGATCTAATGATGATGTTAAACTAAATAAGCAACTAAAGGATTCACTAAAGAACGTCTACAAGTTATTAGAAAACTGTGGATTACTGGATTAACAGCCAAGCTAAGAATCGACTGAAACTAACAATCGAACTGGGTCACGAAGTTTCCGTAGGAGTCAACAGAAAGGTACAAGGTCAGAATTTAAATTTATAATTCCTTGAATATTGCATGTTTTATTCCAAATATTTCGTAAGAATATAGGTAATAATAATGTAATATAGGTAATTTTGTGTAAAAGTCAACAAAGAAATCTTGGTTGGTACGTAAAAATTACGTTTAAAGGGGAATAGCTTTTTTGAACGTTCAACCAAGCTTTCAATATAAAACCTATTATTTTTGTTGGCTTTAATTGCTTAAAATTTTGCTAGTGAAGAAATTTAATACAAATATTTATTTTCATATGATTCAAAAGTTTTTATAGCTAATAATATTACAAGAACATCGAGTTATAAATTGTACATTTCTTTAGCCTATTATACAAAATTTGGTCAATTTCGTTTGTCTTATTCAGGTATATGAAGTGTTAGTGGGGAGTGGGTAAATATTCTTTGTTATCATATCGTCGTTCACTCTGTGCAGGGTATAACTGAGCTAGTCGGGGCATAAATCTAATTGTGTTGATTTTAAGATTAATTTAGATTAATATTGTAGAGGCACAGACAGGTGGAGAGCAGCAAGCAACTGAGCGTTAAGTAGACCGGACGTTCGGCAATATCGTAACAATTAAGCGTTATTTTTACATCATATTCTACAACGTCGGTTATCGTTCATCCTTGTTGAACCAATGCGAAAAAATAAATATATCTAGTAACCTATGAAAAATTTTTGAAATTTGAAAACCGATCTGAGATACTCTCATGATTATGCAACTTTTGTCCAATATAACCAAGATCATATCTCCTACAGTTTAAAAGATACCCATGTATTGAATTTTATACTGTACACACTGTATATATATATATATATATATATATATATATGTATTATATATATATATATATACATATATATATATAATAATTATATATATATATATATATATATATATATATACAAGAACCGCACGTTGTGGAGCCACTAAAGGCGTGCTGTGATAACGTGTCGCTTTGTGGTGTTACTGAAAGGGTGCTGTGATACAGAAACAGTAATGTGTAAACTTAAAATTGTTCGCTTACCTTCCTTTTTAATTTTGCCTGGCTAGCTCAACGTAATTGACGGAGTTTTTTAAATGAAATAATACACAGCAGTATCACAAAGCATTTGTACAGTATAAAATATTTTCTCTCATACAAAACCATTTACTACATTGTTTCTTTCAAACATAAAACAATTTCTAAGAAGTAGTTGTTATATAAAACTACAATTGTTCATTATATGAACTGTTTACGATGCTGAAATGTTTCATGAAAACTGGGTGGTGTTTCGCTCCGACCGTAAGTTTGCGCTCACTAACCGTGCAACTGGAGGAGGTGTATTATTAGCACTAAAAAAGGATTATATTATTACGCAATTGGAGGTATCTGAATTATCTTCTCTAATACCTACAGTTGACATAATAGGTCTGAAACTATTAATTCAAACATGTAACTTATATATATTCGTCGTATATTTTCCTCCTGCTACTAATTATGAAACTCGCGATGTATTCTATAGCTTTATTAATAACTCTGAATGGACTCACTGTGAAAACAAATTATTAATATTAGGTGATTTCAATTTACCTACTTTCTACTCTAGTCGTTTAAACAAATCAATGAGTACTTACAACATTACTGCATTAGACAACTTTTGTGCGTATTTAGGTCTACACCAAGTTAATTCTATTATCAATGCTAACGGTAGGCTGCTTGACCTGGTGCTCAGTGAATTGGATACTGTTGTCACACGGTCGCTAGACCCATTTCTTCCTGAAGATGGTCACCATCCACCATTGGACATAGTGCTGTCCCTGTCTCAGGGGCAAAAACATTTTCCTGTGTTACATAAACTTGTATATAACTATAAGAAGGCAAATTTAGTTCAATTGTACAGTGATTTTTGCAACATAAATTGGGATAGTTTATCTGAATTTAGTGATATTGATGAAGCTTGTAATATGTTCTATTTACTCTTAAATTCGGTGATTGCTGCATATGTACCAAAATTAGGTTACCGTGGTAATGCTAACCAACCACCCTGGTTTAATCGACAAATTGTATCGAAAATCAAAATTAAAAATCGTTTTTTACGTTTGTACAAAAGAACTCTTGACAGGAATGCTTATGATCAGTTTAGTTGTTTGAGAAGTAAAATTAAACATGACATTTCCGTGTGCTATCAAAACTATTTAATAAAAATAGAAAGCAGCATACCAGGTAACCCCAATCGCTTCTGGAGCTATATAAATGCTCAAAAAAAAAACAGCAGAATACCTAATACCATGAGCTATGGCAATAGATCTCTTAGTAATCCGCAACACATAGTTGATGCATTTGGTTCGCTTTTTCATGCTTCTTATATCAAGTCCACATACTTTGAATCTAATTCACTGGACGATACCACTAATGTTTTTAGCTGCGGAATTCCATTTCTTAATGAAGCTGATGTTTTAAAGGCGCTAATAAAACTAAAACCTAAGGACACTAGGGGAGTGGATGATATACCTGCCTTCTTAGTAAAGGATTGTGCAGTGATTTTTGTTAAACCACTTACCTTACTCTTTATTTTAGCTTTTAAAATGAAACAATTTCCGCAATGTTGGAGGGTCTCTAAAATTTGCCCGGTTTATAAGAAAGGCTCAAAGTTACAAATTGAAAATTATAGGCCTATTACAATTATGTGTAATTTTGGACAAGTCTTTGAAATTGTTATTTATAATATACTTGCATCTCATGTTAAGTCTCTAATATGCCCTGAGCAGCATGGATTTGTACCAGGTAGATCTACAGTTACTAACCTTGTTTGCTTCACTCAATATGTTGCAGAACAACTTGATAATGGAGGTCAAGTTGATGTTTTGTATACTGACTTTTCAAAAGCCTTTGATAGAATTGATCACGGAATTTTAATCACTAAACTTTCTAAAGTTGGACTCACGTTATCTTTCCTAAGATTTTTTGAATCATACTTAAGTAATCGTAAGCTGTGCGTGGAATATCATGGTCATCAGTCGTTTGACTTTGTAGCTTCATCCGGTGTACCTCAAGGCTCCGTTCTTGGGCCTTTGTTATTTATAATCTTCATTAATGACATCGTTCGTCATTTGTCTTGTTGTTCTCTTCTCTATGCTGATGATTTAAAATTGTTTACATCTATATTATCAACAGATGACTGCAGGAAACTTCAAAATGATCTAGCTAGCTTGTATTATTGGTGTAGTAACAACAATCTACCTTTAAATATCTCGAAGTGCTTTACCGTTAGCAATACACGTAAGATTAATCCTATTTCTTACACATACACCATTGAGAATGTTTCATTTAGTAAGTGTAGTGTTTTAAAAGACCTCGGTGTCAAATTTGACTCAAAGCTTACCTTTATTGAACACATTACAACCATTCAAAAGAAGCGTACAAAATTTGGGATTTGTACTCAGAAATGGTTATCATCTTTCTCAATCTATAACTATCTCTGCCCTGTATAATGCATTTGTGCGCAGTAAGATGGAATATGCCTCTGTTGTTTGGAGCCCAGGATATGAAGTACACAGTTGGGTGTTAGAGAAAATTCAGAGACGATACGCTAAGTTTCTGTGGTTTAAGTCTGATGGTACTTATCCTCAGCGTGGCCTTCCTCAGGATGTTCTTTTAAATAGGTTTGGATTAAACGATCTACGTACACGTAGAAAATTCTACTCAGTCAGTATGTTGTATAAGTTACTTAATAATCTGATTAACTGTCCCAATTTATTAGGTCAACTTTACTTTCATGCACCCAACGTTAAAACTCGCTTAGCGTCTTTATTTTATGTAAAAACTCCTAGAACAAATATATTGAAATTTTCTCCTGTTAATGTTATGGTTCTAAATTATTTTGATATTCGGGACAATTTTGATTTATTTTGTGACTCTTTGCCACAATTAAAAGCTGGTATGCTATAGATATAGGCACTTATTATAATTTGTGTTGCTGCATATGAAATGTACCATATTTTGTTATTTTTTTTTTGGTATACATCCTGTAATTGGCTTGTCTGTCGGATGTATTTTTTTCTATAAATAAATAAATAAATAAATAAATTATCTTATTTTAAATTTACAGAATTAAACTTATTCTTTTGAGCAAGGTTTACCTGGTTATACTTATTTTCACGCTGGTGAGATTTGTTTTAGCCAAAAAATTCTTGACAAACAATCTTTAAAAAGTCAGAGTATTTCGAACTTAGAACGCCAACTTTCCTTGTAAAAAAATCCTTTACACAAAAAAAATTAATAGGACTATCTTAAATTAGATAAAAATACTCTAATATTAGTTAAAATAAATCTAAAACTAATACTTGCAGAATCCACAAAAATGTTCATTGTAATTAAAGATCTTATTTTAAATTGACGTCAAATCAGCTTACAAGTTTTTCCATATTTAAAACAGCAATTTCCAAAGTACATTTCTAGTTAAATCTTTTTTCGATTATTTAATAAAATTTTAAAATAGCGTTCTATCGAAAAAATTTTCTTATTTGTTGTAATTAATAATTCCAATTTTGTATGTAATTTGTGTTTTAAAAAAAACCTCACTTCTATATTCATAACTGGGTCCTTTCAACAAAAAAAAATTCTAGTCCCACAGATTGGGCGTCATAAACGGCTGTGATCCTCTTTTCGCCTCGGCTGCTCACCTAATGTTATAAACCTCCTCATTCATAAAAAAAACAACAACACATTCCTACCAAAAACATCAACGTTAACTCTATTTACATCAATATTCAGAATACATTAAAATTTCAAAATTAAAACTCAGCATAAATTTCAGTTTTAAAAAGAATTTCAAGATTAATTTTATTATCATTTTAATGTGCATCCAAAATTAAAGTCCTTGTTGGATGCCTACTAATTAATATAACAATATAAGCAGACCGAGTCTGAGTATAAAGGAGCATCTACCACCCTTTACGTTAATTAACCAGGTTCGTCTAATTGAGCTCAAAGACATACCCAAATTTTCATCATATTACCGAACATCAAAACTAAATACCCTTTCTACTTCAACAAGCAAATTTCATCTTAAAATTAAAATTTTATGGTTAGTACAATTTCACTAATGTCCATTTAAAGTAAATCAATTATAAAGTTATTCAACACACACAAAATGTCAAACAAAATAGTATAATTTACCTGAAGGTTACTGTCCTCGTAGCTTCAAAGTACATCGTCCCTTTAGTTAATCACACCATTCCAACAGGATTATATTTACGGCTTCTAATTCTCAACGCTTTTAAAATTTTCTCCATCACCATTTATTTAAAGTTGTTGCTGGGCTTTTCCGGAACTCATCTATGTATATCTGACCCTTGTTTCGTGGATCCAAACACGTATTTGAACCATTTAATTATTAACACCCCCGAAAAATAGCAAATAACTTCATACTTCTTTCACCAATATACGCCAAAACTGCCTACTTTTGTGTATACATTTGTCGTTGTAAATTTTGCTAATTGGTACAGTGAAACTAAATTTTATTACCTTGTATCTAAGTGCACTGAAGTACATTCATGTTAGCACGTAAATAACCAACTATTTTGAATCACTAAAATATACGAGCAAAATTTTAAATTATTTTATCAAACTAAAATGCACTGTTTAACATCTTCAATCAAGTCGCGGATGTAAGAGCTTTTAACGCATCGAATAGTCAAAAGTCTAAGAGGGCTTGTTTATATTCATCTCGGTATATATAGCAAAAAGCCGGCACGTCGCTTTTGTCCTCAAAACGGGTAATTCTCAAGAATTCCTCATTCTATGTTCCCAGTCTGTCGCTCGCGCGTCGATTTTTACGAATTTAGTACTCACCCCAGTTAAATTTCAGAAATTTCAACACGGCACGCAACGTCTGGAAATAACCGATTAAATTTTATACAGAACTGTTATTTTTACCTCTCAAGTTTGCCTTTTACTTTTAACCAATCGCAACCCCATGACGTTGCGCTACTCACGCCTTTTACTATATGTGTCTCGGTCTTGCGCATATTATCTGTCTCTATCTAACCTGTTCTTATTGATGCAAAGTGATATTCTGTATTATCGATTATTTTAGTCCACATGGAGTGTGAAATAACCCACCTTTAGCATTTCTCGTAACTATTATGCGACGTTTTCCCCAAGATTCTCTGTAAACATTAATTATCTGCAAACTTTTCGCCGTATGTGACATTTAAACTACGCAGGTGTTCAACAGAATATTAATTCTCAGAGCTTTATTTTCTGGTATTATAATCTTGGGTTTTTACAAGTTTCTATAGATATTATCTGTTACTAACGGTTCAATTAACTTCAATTAAAATTAATTTTTAGTGAATCCTAATTAAATATTCAATTATTATTTGTACATTTCGTTTAATACTCGTTGCCCAAACTTGAATCAATTAATATAAATCTTGCACGTAATTTCCATTTGATTCTTTACTTTGGAATAATTCAATTACACGTTGAGCATTTTAAAACTGCTTATTTTTATATAAAGCGTCTTGTAAATAATTTTAATCTCTTATTTTTAATAAAACGAATGAATTTTTATTCTTCACGGGTTTTTAATAAAGCGTATTATCTAATAAACTTCCTTATACACGGTGATTAAAATTATTTGATGTAATCCATTAATTTTCTACCCTGGTCTAAATATGAGTAATATATATATATATAGTATATAGTATATATATAGTATATATATATATATATTTATATATCTGTGTGTGTGTGAGTGTGTGCGCTCTCGCTGCACTATACTTCTGGCATTTTATGTGTGCTCTATCCTGTACTCTGGAACGTTCCAAAATTATGGCATTTTACACGGAATGCCACAATTTATAAATCGATTTCTACCATTTTTTTCAATGGAAAGGGCTGTAAAGTTATGCAGTACTTTTACAGCGTAATGTTCTTTTTTGTATAAAAAAGAAATGCTTTCAGAGAATTTATTTATTTTCATTGGGTCTGTTTGTGGTGTTATAATTGACGATTATAATGTGTGTATACTCCGTAATTTATATTGTGACATTAAAACATGCGTCTTTGCGGGTTGCATACACATATCCTACATTGAATTCACGCAAATATTGCAATGTTGCCGCATGGCACTTTACTGCTTAATCGGAGCTGCCTATCACACTCAATGCGATTGTTCCCTTCTATAATTAATACACACTAACAGATTGAATTGTACCGCAGATCTTAATTTCATGCATCATACGTATTATGTAAATTAATCTCACGATTTCGAAAATGCACATTACAGAACTGGCACGTATTAAAAGAAAAATTCTTTTAATTATTATTTTAATTTATTACAGGACTCTGGAATAGTAATAACAGCATTATAAATTTTTGGTCAACTAGTTTCGATTTAATAAAAATAATGTGGGACCAACTGACTTTTTTACCATTTATTTTAGAATAGGTTATGCTTGATGAAGCGTGTATTACTAAAAACAAATTTTATAATCCTATTATCCAAAAAAATTTTGTCATGCCAATTTAATTACAGGTATAGAATGCAAACGCATTTTCCTAACAAGAATAATCACCTTGAATAAAATAATTTTAATTTCTGATTTAATAAATTTAATAAAATCTGACAAAGTTATGCCTGTTAAAGTGACAGCGGTCAAAGTGACAGCTGTAGCCTTAAAGGTTGTAGGAAGAAACAGCAGAGAGCAGAGAAGAAGGGATTATAATTCCTGTTTTGCGTCTTCCTTTAGATAATGCAATCATTATATATAGAGTGCCTTGAAAATATATGTGTAGAGTTTTGTATATGACGTTGAGATTCAAAACTAATTTGTTTAATATATTTACTAGTCGTTCAACTGTTACATATTTACAAACTCTGCTAATTTTGTGTCACCGTCAGATGCCAAATCTAATTCTATGTTTATTTTTGTGACAAACAAAATATTATATGTGAGTACTTTAGCATGGCTCGTCATTACTTCATAGTAAGCTTTAATCTTTGTCAAATCAATACTTGCATACCTAAACATTTATTACGTAATAACGTTACCTTATTAATTTTTGTTTAAATAAGACGATCTCAAATATTTAACACGTATCTAAGAAGATTATATTAATATTGACATGTATTTGCAATATGATGCAAAGACGTATACGCATTTCTGGTTGATAAAGACGGTAATTTAATAAATCGTAAACAGTATGAACATTTTAAATATATATATATATATATATATATATATATATATATTAGGTTGTTAATTACACAAGGTAAGTTGATAAATACTAACGTATTACAGTTAATTAGATGAAATAATAACTTAGACTTTTATGCAAAGTTTAAATGGTCATTAAAAAATCGAGCTAGTAATTGAAAGATGGAAAATATAAGGTCTTGGACAGGATTTGAACCTGCATCTTAGTCTTTCTAGAACCATGGGTTTTCCAATAACCAATTATGCCACAGAACGATGACGATAATTGAAAAATTTACAAATCTAAATCGTGTACATAACTATACATCAACCTATCTTTGAATTACGTTTGCAATTTTTGTCAATCATATCTGGCATCATTAAGTTTTTGACTTATGTCAGTTATAGACATGAGGCTACGCTCAAAATTAAGACTATAAACCAAGTATTAAATATATAAATATTTTAGGTAGTTAATTACACAAGGTAAGTTGATAAATACTAACGTATTACAGCTAATCAGATCAAACAATATCTTAGACTTTTATGCAAAGTCCAAATAATCATTTCAAATCGAGCTAGTAATTGAAAGATGGAAAATATAAGGTCTTGGACAGGATTTGAACCTGTATCTTAGTCTTTCTAGGACCATGCGTTTTCCAATTACGCCACCGAGACCTTTTCTCTAAACATGAATTCCGTAAATCGATCTTTCGGAAAACGTTCTTATTACTTAGTCTTCACAAGATACTATCTATTGACGTTGGACAGTTATACAGTTTATTATTACATCGCTTAAAACTTTGCACACTTAAACATAATTTTATACAAACATTGCTTCTTTTTACTATAATTAACCGATTCACAAGACACGTACTTAATTTCTCACTGATATCCTTATTCAAATCTTTGTGACTCTCATTCGATTCTTTCTCAAACTCATCTTTTTCTGGTCGTAACTTGTAGGAACACTAGAATCTTAATTTTCCTATCTCCATCTTTTAATTCCGAATATTTAATCAACGATGACTATACTACATCCTATACTTCAGCAGGATCCTTAATACTCTTTACCTCTAGTTCAGTTACTTCCTCCATTGCTTCCTGTAATTCACACTGACCTAAATTAACACAGTGTCCCTCGACTTCAACATTTAGTTTATCATACCACTTAATATACTTCTCACAACATATAGCCATCTTTCCTTCTGCGTCGTTCAGCAACTTCACTTTGTCTATTAAAATCTATGTCAAATATAGCATCCATCCTCAATCCAGGTATAATCATGTTCGCTAATTCACATTTCAAGGTTACCATACTATCTCTACTCATAAATTTTCTGTTTTTGGGCGGTACCAAGTTACGTTTCTTTATGAGTACCAATTCATTATTTAATCTTTCAATATTATTTTTAATAAAATTTTTCGAAATCCACGATGTCTTAGTTTGTATCTATAAATATTTTAATGATTTTATTTTCTATATTTAAATTAAAAATAGGTAACGAGCTTTTTTTATTTGCTTTATTGTCAACTTCTAAATAAAATTTCATAAATTCGTGTTGACGTTCGTATTGATTAATTTTGACGAGTGTGTTAGGTCTGTCTTTTATTAAAAATCCTACTCTGCTGTCGAAAGTCCCGCCCTATTTCTTGTTTCTGCGTTTATCCTGTTATTCTCCCATGTTGAACTAGCTTTTGTCAAATTTTTATTGTATCTCTGTTTATAGTTATATTTTCAGGGTTCTCGCCTCAATATCTCTTCCCACTTCTTTTCTGGGTGTATAGCTTTGGCACCAATTGGCCTTATTAAAATTTCCCCTATTAAAATATCTGCCGTTGAAACGTTCAGGTCCTGTGTCGCTTTGGTGTATGACAAAATGTATCGGTTTGTTCCTAGTCCTACTCTCTGTTCTTCGGGGTTGACTCACTTCGTCATATCTTTACAAGTATTCTGAAAATACGTCCCGAATTTGCTAGGTATTTTGCCAGATGCTAGGTTGGCGAGTCAATTGTGCTAAATACCGGACTGAGAGGGACATCAGGTTTATGGACTTTAGGAAGGCCGTACAAGCAAGGTGGTTTAGATTCGCAAGGTATTATGCGTTTTTGGATGTCAAAAGTCCTAACAAAAATATAACAATCAGGAAATTACAGCCTTAAAACACCTACGAACAAACAAGAAAATTGTTATACTCCCTGCAGACAAAGGTAATGCGACTGTAATTTTAAACCGTACAGAATACAAAGAAAAGAGTAAACAATTATTACAAGACAGTTCCTACACTTCTATAACAAAACACCCCACTTGAACGGGAAATTTCAGCACTTGTCAAATCCTCTAATATTCCCAAAACTATCCAAAAACGCATAATACCTCGCGAATCTAAACCACCTCGCTTATACGGCTTTCCTAAAGTCTATAAACCTGATGCCTCTCTTCGCCCGATAGTTAGCACAATTGAATCGCCAACCTACCATTTGGCAAAATACCTAGCAAATTTCTTAAAACCTTATTCCGGTAAAACCCCTACTAATGTTTTAAACTCCACCCATTTCATAGAACTAATTGCAAATATTGAGCTAGGCTCTAATGATTTACTAGTCAGTTTTGACGTAACATCCCTATTTACAAACGTACTTGTCATAGACACTGTTTCCATTATTAAACAACTTCTACCTCAAGAAAACGAATTTAAGTACCAGGCCATGCTCATTGAAAAATGCTTAACTTCTACCTATTTTGTTTTCGACGGACAATTTTACAAACAAGCCTCGGGCACACCAATGGGCTTACCTCTATCCCCTATTGTAGCCAATATATTTATGGAGCCTATGAAATCAATGGTTCTAGAATCCACAGACCTTAAACCAAAAACTTGGCTTCGTTACGTAGATGCCATTTTTGTAATCTAGCCACATGGACTCCAAACGCTCAGTAATTTTCTAGATCACATAAACAATCAACATAAAAGTATTAAGTTCACTATAAAAATTGAAAAGAACGGAACTCTGCCATTCCTTGACGTTCTGGTGGAGCGCCAACCTAACGGACGACTAGGTCATTCTGTATATCAAAAACCCACACATACAAACAGATACCTGCATGCGTCGTCACATCATCATTTCTCACACAAAACATCGGTGATCAACTCTCTAGTCCACCGTGCAATTAAGATTTCACAACCAGAACACTTATCTAATGAACTGACCCATTTTAAAACTAGCCTTATAAAAAACGGCTATCGTAACTCAGATATCGGCAGAGTAATAAACCTACCTGCATCTGCATCCTACACGAATCCCCAAACCACGCTGTAATCCCGATACACGATCTTTAGCAATCCTTCCAAATATACACAGTAACAGACCGAATTGGCAAAATTCTACGTAAACACAACATCAAAACAATAATTTATAAACCCACTCGTAGAATTTCACAAATATTACCAACCCCAAAAGGTTCCGAAAATAGTTTTAAAGCCCCAGGCGTATATAGTATACCTTGCACCTGCTGTTTAGTATACATAGGAGAAACAGGACGGTCAGTACAGACTAGATTAAACGAGCATAAACGATGCTTAAGAACAAGCAAGTACAATCGCTCAGCGGTGGCCGAACACCAACATGAAACACGCCATACCATTAACTTTGATAAGACGAAACTAATTACCAAAATTCCATTTCTCTACAATAGAAAAATTAGAGAATCCATAGAAATCAACAAAAATTTTAATAATCTAAACAAAGACGATGGCTACTACCTTTCCCCCATTTGGAAAATAAGCCTATGTTTACAACAGCGAAACCGTGATGTTCACTAATTCGCTACGACACTCCTCTCTATTCATGATCACTCGTGCTCCAAGTTCTCACCCTATATAAACTACCACTTTCGCTACTTTCACCAGTGGTTTCGCCAAAAGACACCTTTTAGCTTTGAATGGGCTAGTGAGTCTGCTAGTTCAGGAGTAACTCTACTCTTTACACTTTAACTTGTCTACTTAATATTATCATACTTATCTTTATTATTATTTTTTATTTTATTACTCATTCTCTTTTTCTTGTCCTGATAAAGTCCCTTACAAAAGTGGGCGAAATATCGACCTTAATCTATAAAATGACACTGTCCCAACTCGGAACCATAAATATTTATAATGACTCCGGCCGCGAAAGCCTCCGACAATATCTTCAATTTTATTTGCTTTCTGATCTACGTGCTTAATTTTTCCATTCTCTTCTTTTTCACGCGCTTGTTGATTAGATTTTATTTGTAAATATCCTCTTTATCATCATCCATATCCTCCAATATTAGTACCACTTTTTCCTTAATTTCGATTTTTATTTCCTTTATGGTTAAATTTGTTTCTTTTAAACCCAAAGTTAATTTATAGCTTATCTCCTTAAACGTTCTTCCCATCTTGTCGCTTTCTAAATATAAATTGTCCGGCAAATTTGCTAGATTCTCTCCAAACTACGGTGGTAACCCCCCCAGTATTCCTATAAAAATTTTCACTTATTCCTTTTATGTTCTCACTTTTTTCTTTCATGCCTTTTTAATTTTTTTCATTCACTTCCTTCATATTCTCTCTCACCTCCTTGATGCCTTTTTCATTCCTTTTACTTATTTCTTTTTGTTCCTACATACTTTTATTTAAACTCAATAAAAGAGTCATCACTCTCGATTTCCGGGTATCTCCTACGTTTTGTTCTGTTTTTCTCCGTTGCTTTCCTTTCGGATCTTCCAAATAGATACCCTCTTGAGAGCCTATCTCCACATCTCCTGTTCTCAATCCTTCACGAATTTATTTCATTTTATCGTTCATTACGGAAACCAATCAAATGTACTTCACAAGGAAGTTCCTACAAAATTCAACAGTACATGGGACTCTAATTTGCAAGGGGCCTGATCGATCACCAGGTTGGGACATCAATAAAAGTTGCTATGGGCCGTAGATGCCCTACGTTGGTCGTTAATAAACCTTGCTGTGAACTGTAGATGATTTTAGTAAGGGTGTTGCTCTAAGTTTCTTGCTAGCTGAATTTAAAATAAAACCACTACAATCAGACATCAAAATTATAATGACTCGATAAATTTTTTAACAAAACAGTTTTTCAAATAGTAATTGCTACATTTAAAACAGCTTTCCTTTAACAAATAATATCTTACATATATCGTATAAGGAATATACTTTGTCAGAAATATTTTCAACCTATAAAAGTGTTTAAACAAAATATACTATATGAGGTGTTGTGGAACGTTTACTTCATTTTGAGTTTGATTACACTGGTTTTCCTTTCCTTCTAACCCCATTTTTCAAAAAGTAGGTAAGTGGATCCTTCATTTAATACTGCTTTTATTTTTCAGTTTATGATTCCACATTGTCTTATATCGGCGAGTGTCTACGTGATTAATTAAATGCTTCAAACGTGATTTAAGGAAGTTTTACACAATCTATTAACGATTATAAAAATACAATATATACCTTATGCTCTATTGATATTAACCTGTTTTAGTTAAGTTGCAGATGGTTTATACTTAACTTTACATTTGTTTTAACAGCACTTTAAATTATTAAAGTATTGGAGATTTGAATCAAGAATGCCAAGTCCATTACCATCTAGACACGGTTGAAAATCTATTAGCTGTGATTTTTATTGCGCCTTCGGAAACCAAGAAAATAAGGTTAAAGTCAAGTTATGAATGGGAATTGAGCTGATGATAATTATAAAATATACTTTACAGGTAACAACGGTCAGACGCGAGCACTGTTTAGAAAATGGTGGCAGTATGGACTAACAGATGACTGCACGGCTTGAAAATTGTGCAGGCGAACTATATATTGCATAGCACAGCTAAGAATTGGTGTATGTGGTAGGCAATCCAGCGTGTTTGTATAGCGTAAAATTTTATTACTAAGCGCCTCCCTGTTGAAATTATATGTTGGAAACTAAAATAAGTGGTATATAGTTTGTTAGCCGTCTTGCAGAAATTAAATGAGGGCAAGTATGCCATGTAAATATGGAGAATGCATACAAATATAGGCTACTAGTAGAACTTATGTGGTCTACGTTTAGATATATTAATAATTATTAACGTGCTTTTAATGTATGTAGCAAGTATGTTATTATTGTGCTAAATTAGACTCCCTGGTTTTAGTATATAAAATTTTTAAACTTTTAAACAGGTCTAACAATGGAGTTAAAGACTTATGGTTTGCAAATATTGAGACGTCGCCCGTAAAATTCTAAACCGGTTTGTATTGAAAGTAAATGTTAGCAGGTTGTATATAAAAAGTAACAAACATCCACTCTAACACAACAAGTTAACAATATTAGTCTGTCTGGAGAAGAAGACAAACGATTCATAATTCCAAGTAATACCCAAATCTATTTGTGGAGGCATAAAAACATAAAAAAGTTCTATTTTACTTAGTTCTAAGTAGGCTAAGTACATATACATATGTAAAAATTTTAAGGATCTTTATACTTAAATTAAATCTGCAAATTTGCTGGCACAGTATTACTTGTGTTTTTAGCTTTTAGATAAGTGCTGCATGTTTAGGAAGGGTGTATAAACGTTTTGGGGGAGAACCACCTCGGGCATAAATTTAGCGAGTACAATAAAATCTCATTGTTATAGTGCACAAGGAGCTCTAGTTATTTACCAAAGACACGCAATATATTTTTGCAGCTAAATAGTGTCTATATACAATCCGTTACAACTTTATCATTACATACCTCGACTGGATGCCACGTTAAAATAAATTGCTTCTAGTGCACTACCTCATGGGTAACGTGGAGAAGTGTATGCATATATTACTAAATCTCTATCTTAGCACAAATATAACACTATTCTGACATTTTTTGGAAGCCAAAATTTGACAATTTTTGTGGGATCAAAATTTGGCAATTTTTAAGTAAAATATTCCACAATTTTTGGGGTCAATCTAACGTAATAGCACTTCCTATAGATATGAACGTATTGACGTTCCTAATGACTAGGACTATTTATTTTTCTGCAGAGGTGTTATTTCTACATTTGTTATTATTATTATTATTATTATTACTATTATTATTATTTTAAAATTAATATCCATTTTTAATTTAGTTTCAATTTAGTTATACATTATCTTAAGGTACTTACAAAAACCGTAGAATATTGAAGTGTAAAATAACTTTAACTAAGCTAAAATAATATTAATTTTAGCTAACCCTAACTAACCTTAACATTAACATTAGCTTTTAATAATTATATATTAGTTAAATTAAGTACTAGAAACAATCGACAAATCATAAAAATACACAAGTATGATAGTTGATACATTCTTTACTTATCTTATAAAAATTAATACAAAGCAGGGATCGATTATAAATTATATAATAAAGGGTTGAGCCAAAACAAAATAATACAGAAATTAAAACAATGTGTATAGTAGGTTGTACTATTTAGATTTGCTTAGACAATTAATCAGTTAGACAACTCTACAAAATTTATAAAATATTGAAACACCTTGTCAAGCAATGTTGAGTTAGCTTAAGGTGTACTATTTGTAAAAAAAAAAGAAATAAATGAATTTGATTCGATTTGATTATTATTATTATTATTATTATTATTATTATTATTATTATTATTATTATTGTTATTATTATTATTATTATTATATAACAACAATGTCAGCATTCAAATTCTTGCTGACTGAATTTAGTTATTTATCAGTTTATTAGGCTGTACTGCTATCTAGGGCGGTGTTATCAAAATTTTGCACCACCAGCTGTTTTGCATGCCTATTTTGAATTCACAGTAACGCCGTTTTAAGCCGACTGTACTGCTAACAAAGCAGTTAGCAAAATTATGCGCCAACAGCAATTTTTGCTAGTCTACTTTGAGTTCAAGATAAAGCCGTTCCTAGTCAATTGTACTGCTAACTAAGCGGCTAGCAAAATTTTGCCTCACCAGCAGTTTCTTGCTGACCTACATTGACTACAGCGTAACGTACTCCTAACTAGGTGGTTAGCAAAACTTTGTAACACCAGCAGTTTTAATGATCTACTTTGAGTTACAAGTAACGTTGTTTTTAGTTGGCTGTACTGCTTCCTAAGTTGTTGGGAAGATTACGCACCACCATCAACTTTTTTGATCTACTTTGAGTTCAAGGTAACGCTGTTTTTAGTCAGCTGTACCGCTAACTAAGCGGTTAGCAAAATTTTGCATTACCAGCAGTTTCTTGCTGACTTCTAAGTTCAAAGTAACTCTGTACTGCAAACAAAACGGTTAAGAGAATTATACACCATCAGCAGTTTTTCTGACCTACTTTGAGTTCATAGTAGCGTTGTTAGTCAGGTGTGATGCTAAATAACCCGTTAGCAATTATGCACCAGCAGCAGTTTTTGTGACTTACTTTCAGAAAAAATTACATTGTTTTTAGTCAGCTGGCATACTTCAATTTCAAATTAACGCTCTATTCTAGTCGTTTGATTTTAGCCAAATTATGCGTTCCAACAGTTTTGCCGACCTACTTTAAGTTCAAAATAGCGCTGCTTTAGTATGTTGCACTGCTAACTAGGCGGTTAGCAAAATTATACTGTATCAGCAGTTTTGTCAACCTATTTTGTGTTCAAAGTAACACTGTTTTTGACAGCTGTACTGATGCTAACTAAGCGGTTAGCAGAATTATGTACCACCAATCGTTTTCCTGACTTACTTTTATTTCAAAGTAACGCTATTTTCTAGTTGTTTGACTGTAACAAATTTATGTATTTCCAGCAGTTTTACTGACCTACGTTAAGTTCAAATTAATGTTGCTTTTAGTCGGCTGAAATACTTTAAGTTTTTCGTCGATTGATCTACATTGAATCCACAGTCGTGTTTCTTTTAGTGGATTGACCTGCAAACCAACGTAGTCACGTCGTTTTTAGTCGATTGGACTACATTGAGTCCAAGGTTGCATAGCTTTTAGTCGATTGACCTACATTGCGTAAAAAATCGCATAGTATTACTACCGTTCTTTAAATATAATTTTCTTTTAGTCTGATCTATAAATTTATGAAAACATCCTGATCTCGAAAAACTAATTTCATAATTCCTGCTTTTAAACTTGCCTACCCTGTATTTTGATCTACCCAATACAATTTTAATATCTGTATGTCTCAAAACTGTCTTCAATTTAAAAAACCAGTTTTAGAAAAACTTGGAGAAACTGTTACGAGAAAAATTAGCTTCAAGACAAATTTGTTTATGCTCTGATCAGAAATTCATGTAAAAGAGAAGTTCGAACACCTCACAAACCCTATTAAAATATTGTAGAAGAAATTGTTGCCATCTGTGGCACTTGCAGATATACTGTTAATAATTCTCCTAAAACATCAAACTCAAAAGCTGAAAGCATAAAGCATACATATATTCAAATTAGTATATAGAAATGGTAATAAGCTGCAATTTGATAGCTATATAAAACAATGACCGATAACAGTTTACAAGATAAACTGATATTTTTCAGTTATACAGTTACAAGATTATTGAACTTTCTTTTAAATTGAGAGAGGATTAGTAAGGAACTTGCACTTACTAAACAAATAATAATGCTCCTTTCACTATAATGTTGGTAATATTCCTAGAAAATGTACAAACCAAACGCAAAGCAAAAATGGAGAACGATGCGTACGAAAGCGTTGAATACTTTATAATCAATGATCAGAATCGTTTGTAATTTTTTAAAATAAAAAGGCCTGTTGTAAAACACAACCTAATTGTGGCCCGTTTTTCTCTCATTTTACGTTAGTGCATAGATTTATGCAACATTTTAATATAGAATTTTTCGTCTGTTGGCTAGCATGTGGCATTTGTGCACAGTATAATATACGGTCTTATTTATGAAATATTACTGCTGTCACTCGCAAACTGCTTAAAAATCCAAATTTGTTTTAGGATTTAAATTAACCGTTAAACAATATCATTTGTCTTCTCAGGCATATTTAAATTACTTAGTTCGGGTATTTATAATAGGAATAGGATTCCAATTTGCCCAAGTATATTAAAAGCATATTCACTTAGTCTAGATGCAAATTATCTTCAGACGACACTAAATCCGTCTACATAATCAGTTGGTGAACCTCAAGTTTGCCGTCGTGCATTATTATACCCACATTATCGTTATACATCCCGATGACACGTGCTTGCTACCAACATAAAACTTTCTAACCGAGCTTACGCCGAGATCCAAATGAACCCTATTATCCTTTATTGTCGATTTGGCATCTCATTAAAACAGGTGAGCGTGAATTTGTTTTATTAAAACTTTTGCGCAACTAAGATGGTTTTTCAAAACTAAGTTTACGACTGCCTAATTTTATTAGAAGGATGTGCTGTGTAGTTTTTTTTATGTTACTCTAGCCCTCATTTTTACAATGCGATTAATTTTCAGATGCTTAGGTACAGTGGCGGCTTGTCGGGTAAAGTGGGTGAGAGGCATTGCTTCACCTTGATTTGAAAACTCAAAACGCAGAAAAAATACTGCACGAATTCTCGTATATAACGTATTCCTCAAAAAATAGCAACTTTTAATAAGTTCTAATATTCAGAGCTATACGTTTGTTAAAAGAAGCTTTTAGTCTGTACTATCCTGGAGACCTGCAGTTTTTCTCACGTTATTACATATTTTCGATAATTTTATTGAAGTTGTAAATACATAACTACAAATTGATTTTAAGATTTAGATTTAATTATTAAATTAATTAATTTTTTAGCGTTTGAATATGCTACCAATAAAACTGGCACTTATACAAGTGAAATAGCCCCTAATGAGTAATGCAATGCACAGATAGCTAACCCCTAGATCCTTAACGGCAATAGTAAAGCTTCGGACTTTGCACACCACGCCCTCTTACGGTTGGGAGCAGAATCTACCGTAGCGGGAATTTTATATTACAGGCAACTCAATTACCTCAACCAAAATCAGGTTCAGATATGAATACTGCCGTATTTTAAATTTTGAATATAGCAGTACTCAATCAGAACCCATTCAGCAGAACCCTAATCTTGTAAAACACAAAAAATAAACTCATTAAATGTATCTATTTAATTTATTACAAGTACAATACATAAACTTATATGAGAATAATACATTTATAACTAAAATATATGTACAAATTACTTCACAATTGTAAAAGATAAAAATTAGACATTGGTATAACATGGTGCTAAGTAAAAGATGATTAAATTACAAATTTAATTTACAACACTTTGAAGCAAAACTCTTAATTGTTTTGCACTTAATAAATCGAATTACTGAATATTTCAATTCGAATAAATCTAGAAAGTAAAGTCCAAGATAAACATGTTGGCATTTACACAATTCAAAATGGCAAAATCTACATTTTTCGATTTAATACATAGAAACTAATACCACCAATTACAAAATATATTTAGTTCAAATGCTTAACCTAGGTGCACGTTGTAGAAAATTTTATGTTTATTTACTTATTCTTACAACATGTATAAATCATATTTATCAATCATATTTAGTCGCAGAGTAATAATCCAAATGAGAAGCTATTAAGAATCCAAAAAAAACGTAGGTATTTAACTTCATACTAAAAGGAAGCATTATAAAGAAGACACTTTTTGTTTGTCTTCTTGAATTTTTCAGACATCTCTATAATACTAGCGTGTAAAACATTGTACAATTTGCATTCTTAATAATTAGTGCAAAAGTTGCTTCTTTTTAATTTGTGATACAGCACGACTGCTATATACGGACTTAGTATACGCTGTACAATTAAGTTGACAGACATTTTTATATTCAATTATTTAAAATATTACTTTGTAAATTTGAAGCAACATTGGTAGATTAGGAAAACCAAAGTTTCCTAAATGATTATAGTTGGTTCTTCAGCACATACGTTGCTACTCGCAACTGAAAGAATTTCTGATATATGATGGAATTAATGGTAAACCACCAGAAGCATACCCTTAAGCTAATCAGTTTCTTGGTGTTAGATAAACGTAAGAAGATCCACCTGATTCTTAATAAATTCAGAGAAACCACGGAAGAAAGGGACTTAACATACAGTCTTATGGGCTTCTATACCTTTGATTGTATAGTCAGTGTCCAAGTTGGTGCACCGAACAAGCCTCTGTAGCAGAATGTAAGTTCATAGAGTTTTACTAACCTTAGTTTAAGTTATTGCTTCTAACCACTTCATACAAAGTTTTCGAACTTATATGAAACTATATTTTATTGTTAATTAGATGTGTAAATTATGAATGAGTCATTATTTTAACAAGTAGTTAGGGATTTACGTATTTCCTCTGTCGTGATACTCTTGAACACATTAGCAATTCCAAAGTTCCTATTTGTGACTGCTCTATGTAACACCTCTCGTTTAACCAAGTGAGTGTGATTGAGTAGTCATGGCACCCAACTTAGCTAAAACCACAATGTACAATCACAGGTGTAGGCCTTACTGTGTGTATCAAAATTATGAAAAACTGCATGATTGGAAACGTTTTTTTATATTTTTATGTAAATTATTAAACGTAAAATATTAAATAAGGTAATATAAGAATTTGAAAATTTATAAAATATTTACAATAGTCATCACGATGCCCAATATTTGTCATTACATGTATAACATGTCACTGTAGGCAATATTATATCCCCATACCTCAATTGTATAAGCCAGGCAACACTGACATTTGGTTAGATTATTGCAATGCAAAGCATAGGAACAGGAGTGGCCCAAGCATTGATCCTTGTGACTCACTGAAAAGAACTACCAATTTGCGAAGGACCTCTCATTATAATATACAATTTGTATTCTATTATTTAAGTAAGTTTTTATAAGTTTAATAGTAATATGAAAGTGAAGTTTATTTATCCACTAATAGAAGAGCTTGATGTAATCAAATGCTTTTCTCCTGTCACAAAATTTGGCTAGTAAATACACATTTTTAAAAACGGTCAATATTTTATCCACCAAGGTGACAATAATGTTTACCGTTATCGTAGACCTATTTTTACAAAAACCAAACTGCTGTTCACATTGCATCTTTCGGACCCTTTTTCTGTATCTGGAAAAGTAAATGCTTGAACAATATCGATTCAAAATATCAAACCTTATGAATTGTTAACTCTCTTTTGACTTCTAGATTTAGATTTAAGTAACGCATTAATCTTTACAGAATCGGTACCATAGTATGATCTTGTGTCTCTCGCTGTGATTTTGCGATTAATGTCACTGCATAGTACGCATGAACCACCACACGAATCGCAATTTTAAATACAGTATTTTTAACTATAGCACAGTGTCCTGTACAGTTTACGAAATCAAAACTAATACTGCTATGTAACTCAATATTCATAAATACTTGCGGTCTTTTAAACATTTAGAAATTAATTGATGAACTTTATAATATTGTTCTGCAAAAACAACAGTAGGATAACACAAGTGCCTTCCTCAAATATCAGTAGTGTATTCCCTTGCCACGATAAACTAGTTAACATGATTATCATGACAGAACGAGTTATATTTACATTGCTCACAGGAAGCAACAATCATCTCAATTTTTTTTAATACAACACCAGCCACGTAGTTGTTTGATAAACTATTGACATGATGTAAAAGTTTTAAATTAGTTGAATGTGTTGTTGGTATTTGAGGCACACTTTGTTGCACTGACTGCGATGGAGATAATGGAACTGTCAAATCTTTATCATTTACATTGGACATTTCACCAATTTCACCTTTCAATAAAAACTTAATACTGCGAAGTACGAAAGTACATTTATCGTTTTCACAACTGAAACTTGGTTTGTATAAATTTATCACAGTAGGAGATAATTGGGAATCCTGGAACCACATTTCCACCAGCATCCACATTTCCACACACACCTGGACCAAAACAGTTTTCTTCGACTAGCCATTTCATCTTTCGCGGTAAATGTACCTTGTTTGGTATCAATTAATATTAGATTTTTCTCAGCTGCCTGAATTTCTAGGAATGTTTTACGTAACATCATCCCCCAGAAAGCTACTCTCATTTTAAGATTTTTTGCTAGTAGCGATTTCTGACCGTCCTTATAATTTCTAAACCATGCGGATACATCAAATTAATCTAGAATTTTACGCAGAATCCGAATCTGCAGACAGATTTAAAATAGGACTACCCCTTACCGTTTTACACATATACCCTCTACGAGATAAATCTTTCTCCACATTTCCACCCACGAGATAAATGTACCTTGTTTTGTATCAATTAATATTAAATTTTTTTCAGCTACCTGAATTTTTAGGAATTTATTAGATAGCATCATCCCCCAGGGAGCTACCCCAATTTTAAGAATTTTTACCGGTAACATTCTGGACCAAGTAGTTTTCTTCGACTAGCCATGTCCACCCACGAGATAAATGTACCTTGTTTGGTATCAATTAATATTAAATTATACTCAGTTATTCGAATTACTAAGATTTTTTTAGACAACATCATCTTTAGGAAGCTAGCCCAATTTTAAGGTTTTTTTTATCAATATCGATTTCTTTTCACCTCTACTTTTTAATATCTAGAATTCTTTAACTAAACACTTAGAGGTATAAACACAAAGAAATTATGCACGCAAAAGTTTAATAATTTATTTTATCCGATTTACAGTTTAAGAAACTAATAGAATACAATTTTTACATTGCAAAGTATAACATTATTTTATTTTATTCGTGTAGCCGAATCCGAGCAGCTGAAAGTAACCTGTAAGAAAAAAAAGACATTAATGTGTTGTTTAAAAAGAGAGTAAGTGTGTTTTCGGTCGACAAGACAAATTGTCGTTAATCTAACAATATGTTTTACCGTCCAGCGACACCGCGTGGAGGTAAACATATGTCGCCAGGAGCGAAGAGATTATTAAGGATGGTGATGGTGGGTCTTATAACTAACTTACATGCTACTATAAACAAAAACTTAAAAAACAACCTATATCTTTATGTCCCCCATGCGTAGGTTACTGTACTATTAGGGATGATGTACCTTTTTTGTCCTCGCCCGACAAACTAATTTTAGTTATTAATTGGGTATAAAGTTGGTATTTATGACTTCGAATACACACCATGCTATGCATAAGGGTACCAGAATTATTATGTACAATGTCCTTAAAACTATCTACATTAATATTGACCCTTTTAATTTTTTTAATTGTGTCTTTTTCGCTTACAATACAGTAGGACTACTAACAAATTTTAATACTAGACCCACATTAAATTTGTCTTTAAATTTCCCTAAAACTTTTCTTGTTGACAAGCGGTATATTGTGTTTATTATCTGCGGGGTTCACCACTTTACACCTAAGAATAAAAACAAGATAGTTTAATACGTCTATTAATAATTTTTGCTTATGTTGGCGATACAAATAAGTAAAACAAACTGTATCAATAAATATTATGCTTTAATAAAATATATACATGTATTGATAACATCTAAAAACTGCTGTGGTAACCAGAATCTGGCAAATCTGGGATAGCCAAATCTCTAAATATTTGGGCAAGCGATTGCCTCGCAGTCGCATCTTCTAAGTATTGGATGGGGTATTATTTTATAATTTCCAACACTGTTAAGTAATTTAAATTGCTGCAATCATTAGACAGAGAAATACTGGCACGGTTCCCTTCCTCTAATAACTTTTGAATTTTTTCTTCGTCCGTCGTATTTCCACATGCATTTTTTATATCACGTACAAACTTTTCGTAAAAATCTGGAAAGTTTCTACACCTCAACTCAGCCATTTTAAAACAGATTAATTCTCGCAAATTTAATAGCTTGATGCACTCGTACGCAGGTTGCACAATAACATTCCGATCTTTTATAATTTCTATATTATATAAATTCTCTTCTTCAAAATTGTTCAACAGCCATATACTTCTATTAAAGGCTGTGCTCAGCTGCAATTTGAAATCTTGACCCAATTGTATGTCAACAACGTCGTTTTCAGTAGTCAAACCATTTAATCTGACTTGCTTTGAGTCTTGAGCAAATTAGTGATTTAAAATTCTACTTGAAGAGTCACAATTTCTTCCAATCGAAGTATAGGAATGCTATCGTAGAATCTGCACACATACCACTACAGCATATAACTTGGATAACAGGTTGAAAGCCACCATATAAATCAAAACCAACTTCTATTATATGGTGAGAATTTGGTGGAAATTCGCCTAACGTATACGTTGTCTTGCCAACAAGTTGGTTGATATTTAATTGTGGTATTCGCACATCACTTCTAACGTCAAAACAAGAAAAATCCATCTTTAACTTGTAATTTTAATCAAACTCGACGATACTTTGACGACTAATGCACTGGAACATGGCTCCCTCGCTTTTTATGCCGATGGTCGATCGCGCGCAGCTCCTTATTATGTTAACTGGCGTTATATGCAAGTCTTGATTGGAAAAGTGACGCTTATAATTGTTTTAGAGTGGGTTTTGCCTGTATGTATTTAACCACCAACACCATTTTTAGAATTACTCTTAGCAGTCTTTTTAATATCAATTATTATTGTGTTTTCCTCAGGTTCTCAAATCTTTCGAAATTCTTTTCAAATCGAACGACCCCTTGCTTATTTACAGAATAACCTTTTGCAAACCATATGGGATTCATTTTTAATCTGTTTCTGAACAGTATTGGTCTGTCCTTTGAGATAAACCCATCGTGTAACCTATCAAATTAGCATAGAATTTTCTTGGAAAATTCAAATCAATTATCACGTTTTTAAAATTAGCTCCAACAAATATCCGCATATTGTTTTAGTATTCAAAAGCCTAACAGCAAAACACCTTTGCATTTTTATTTAAATTCAGCTCAATAAAAGAGTAAAACTCAAAAAATATTTATTGATATCTAGGATTATTAAAATTTTCAATTAGTGCATCCACATTCAAATAATTAAACCAAAAGGTCAAATAGTTATTAATTCTGTACGGTGGGCTAGAAAGTGGTTTGATAACCTATTTTAAATATAGTTCAAAATAAAATGTATTTTTTAAATAAATTTAGTGAAATGTATAATCATTAGCCCTGCATTGTTTTGTCAATGACGTCTGAGTATCAATTTAATAAAAGTACTTTTTACAATTATAGTTAATATAAGGAAATACGCATTCTATAATTAGATTTAAATTTGGTGAATGTAAGGACAAATTATACTTATACTTTCTCTATGTACATATATACGGTGAAGTGATACCAAAAGTTTATTTTAAGTTTATTTTTGTAGAACGTGAAGTCGGTCAAAGTGTAATTAATAGTATTATAGAATTTTCCGGCTTTGAAAATTTCGTGTGAGGACTATCGACAAAGAAGAGTAAGTCTTAATTTGAACTTTTCAAACGTAGAAGAAATTGATATTTACATGTATAATTCAAAAACTCTTAACCATTAATTTTTTCTAGAATGAACAACTTAAGTATTGCATGCAGTGTGTGTGAAATCGTTTTTACTGGATGTGACGCCATAAAAAAACACAGCGGGAGGCACATCGAGATGGTTTATTTCCAGGAGGAACTCAAAATTACAGACAATGAGTGGGAACAAACTAAGGATTTGGAAAACCAGTTGACCGCAGCGCAGAAAGAATGTATAAACACCGCAATTCAGTTAGAGCGAACCAAATAGCTATTTGGAAAACTATACGCCATAACAAAATCTTCTTCCAAAATCATAATTGTAGGCCTAAACCCGTTCGACGATTATAAAATAATTTTCAGATTTGTTGACATCATTTCGCAGACAGTACTTGATGTATCCCTCAACGTATTTAGGAAGTTTATATCAAATCTTCCATACATTATACGCACTATGGAAGTCGGCATGCGAACTCAGATATGCAAATTCGATAACTTGCGCTTTTATTTAAATAAGAATTGTTTAGTGAAGATGGTGACATTTGATGAGAATTATATATTATTTACTAAAGGAAAATTGTGTAGAAAATTGATCTTAAAAACAGTGACACAACCTTAAATAATAGCATGTATCTGGACACTAGAGGTCTAAAGAGGTACAATTATTTTTAAAGTCCTTGGCATTTTCCTAAGGAATGTAATAAATTAGTTCATAGGATACATTCCCTACCTGATGTTTCGTGCGTGCACACAAATCGGGTGCAATAGGTACATATCCGAATAAGTGTAGCTCATATAAAAGGACTGTTTGCGTAGAAGTTATTATTTGTTGATTGTACAGCTTAAAGAGACTATTAAACAAATATGTATAAAGACATTGGGGAGGTTAATCACAGATTTCGCAATGCTCTACGAATAAAAAAAGCAGAATGTGGGCAACGCTTTACGATAGAATGAGAAAAATGTCTTATGTGTCAGTCATACGAGGAAGCAGTACAGTACTGTACTGCTGTGTCAGTAATGCCCAAGGATTTGGATGATTTTATGGAAATAATCGAGGAGATTGGGTTTATATAACTGTTGGCAGATATTTAGATGGAATATATACTAAATTGTAAGTTTTAAAGTAAAAATTTAACCACCTCAACTACTATCATAAGAAATGAATGATGTGCATTTACAAATTTTCTGTTGGATATATTAGCTTGTTTATGTTATAAAATATAAAGTATACATTGGTATTGTTTAATTTTTCAAATGTTCACATAACTGAAATAGTTATCTAAGTTCTTATGAAAAGAACTATAACAAAGATATGTATTTTTTAAAAGGGTGTTATAAACGTTTTACAAAATTATTAATCAGAATCGTTTTATTTAAAACTATAACATAATTTTATTTACAGCGATTTATATCTGTAGTTGAAATACAACAATTTAGAAACGTATAAGAGAACAAAGTGTAATTAATAGTGTTACAGAATTTTCTCTAAAATCGATGGCTTAAAATTTAAACATCGCTCGTAAATGCGTGGAATGGTAACCTGTTGTACTCTTTCATGTACTCAACTTGTCTACAAATACTGTTTTCAAACAATCTTGAATAGGTTCTTATAAATTAGTATAATATGACCCCAATATCACTATTACTGTATTTGCTTTTAATTACACTATGTGCGAGATTCTGTAAGACATCATTCCTATTATACCTTTCCATTGCTACATCTAACAGAAACAGATCTATATTAGAAGTGCCGTTTTCCGTTAGTTCTTTTAAAGTATTAGCATGGTTGAAAACGATCTGAGATACCCCAAAAAAGTGCTTTAAAGTTCCTTTGATAAATAACATATAATTCACATCGAAGGTCACCATCTTCACTAAACGATTCTTATTTAAATAAAATCGCAAGTTGACGAATTTGCATATCTGTTTTCGCATGCCAACTTCCATTGTGCGTATAATGTATGGAAGATTTGATAAAAACTTCTTAAATACGTTGAGGGATACATCAAATACGGTCTGCGAAATGATGTCAACAAATCTGAAAATTATTTTATAATCGTCGAACGAGTTCAGGCCTACAATTATGATTTTGGAAGAAGATTTTGTTATAGCGTATAGTTTTTCAAATAGCAACTTGGTTCGCTTAAACTGAATTGTGGTGTTTATACATTCTTTATGCGCTGTGGTCGACCGGTTTTCCAAATCCTTAATTTGTTCCCACTCATTGTCTGCAATTTTGAGTTCCTCCTAGAAATAAACCATCCTGATGTGCCTCTTGTTGTGTTTGTTATGGCGTCACATCCAGTAAAAACGCTTTCACACAAACTGCATGCAATACTTAAGATGTTCATTCTAGAAAAAATTAATGATTAACAGTTTTTGAATTATACATGTAAATACTAATTTTTTCTACGTTTGCAAAATTCAAACTAAAACTTACTCTTCTTTGTCGATAGTCCTCACACGAAATTTTCAAAAACGGCAACTTTTGTAACACTATTAATTGAACGACTTTACGTTCTACAAAAATAAACTTAAAATGAACTTTTGGTATCATTCTACCCAATTTATGTACATAGAGAAAGTATAAATATAATTTGTCCTTACATTCACCCAATTTAAATCAAATTATAGAATGCGTATTCCCGTATATTAACTAGAATTATGAACGATACTTTTATTAAATTAATAGTCAGACGTCACTGACAAAACAATGCAAGGCTGATGATTCTACATTTTACTAAATTTATTTGGAAAATACGTCTTATTTTGAACTACATTTAAAATAGATTATCAAACTACTTTCTAACCACCGTGCAGAATTAATGTATATTTTACGATTTGGTTTAATTATTTGAATGTAGATGCACTAATTGAAAATTTTAACAATCCTAGATATTAATAAATATTTTTTGAGTTTTACTCTATTATTGAGTTGTATCTAAATAAAAATGCAGAGGTGTTTTGCTGTTAGGTTTTTGAATATTAAAACAATATGCGGGTATTTGTTGTAGCTAATTTTAAAAGACGTGATAATTGATTTCAATTCCCCAACAAAATTCTATGTTAATTTGAAAGGTTACACGATGGGTTTATCTCAAAGGACAGAGCAATACTGTTAAGAAATACATTAAAGATGAATCCCATATCGGTTTGCAAAAAGTTGATCTGTAAATAAGTAAGGGGTCGTTTGATTTGGAAAGAATTTTGAAGGATTTGAAAACCTGAGAAAAAACACAATAATAATTGATATTAAAAATACTGCTAAGAGTAATTTTTTTATAAAAATTCTAAAATTTCTAAAAATGGTGTTGGTGTTTAAACACATACAGGCAAAACCCACTATAAAACGATTATAAGCGTCACTTTTAGAATTAAGAATTGCATATAACGCCAATTAACATACTAAGGAGCTGCGCACGCTTGATCATCGGCATAAAAGGCGAAGGAGCCATGTTCCAGTGCATTAGTCGTCAAAGTATCGTCGAGTTTGATCAAAATTACAAGTTAAAAATGGATTTTTCTTATGTTGACGTTACAAGTGATGTTCGAGTACTACAATTAAATATCAACCAACTAGTTGGTAATACAACCTATTGGTTAGTCGAATTTCCACTAAATTATCACCACCATATAATAGAAGTTGGTTTTGATTTATATGGTGGTCTTCAACTTGTCATCCAAGTTATTTGCTGTAGCGGTATGTGTGCAGATTCTACGATAACATTCTCATACTTCGATTGGAAGAAATTGTGTACTTTTCAAGTGGAATTTCAAATTCATCAATTTGCTCAAGACTCAAAACAAGTCGGATTAAATGGTTGGACTACTGGAAACGACGTTTTTGACATACAATTGGATCAAGATTTCAAATTGCAGCTGAGCACAGCCTTTAATAGAAGTATATGGCTGTTGAACAACTTTGAAGAAGAGAATTTATATAATATGGAAATTATGAAAGATCGGAATGTTAATGTGCTACCTGCGTGCGAGTGCATCAAGCTATTAAATTTGCGAGAATTAATCTGTTTTAAAATAGCTGAGTTGAGGTGTAGAAACTTTCCAGATTTTTACGAAAAATTTGTAGGTGTTATAAAAAATGTATGTGGAAATACGACGGACGAAGGAAGGATTCAAACGTTATTAGAGTAAAAGTACTGTGCCAGTATTTCTCTGACTAATGATTGCAGCAATTCAAATTACTTGACAGTGTTGAAAATTATAAAATGTTACCCCATCCAGTACTTAGAAGATGCTACTGCAAGGCAACCGCTTGCGCAAATGTTTAGAGATTTGGCTATCCCAGATTCGCCAGACTCTGGTTACCACAGCGGTTTATAGATGTTATCAATATATGTATATATTTTATTAAAACATAATATTTATTGATAAAGTTTGTTTTACTTATTTGTATCGTCAACATTAGCAAAAATTATTAATAGACGTATTAAACTATCTTGTTTTTATTCTTAGGTTTAAAGTGGTGTACCCTGCAGATAATAAACACAATATACCGCTTGTCAACAAGAAAAGTTGTAGGGAAATTTAAAGACAAATTTAATGTGGGTCTAGTATTAAAATTTGTTAGTAGTAGGGCTAAGTCCTACTGTAATGTAAGCGAAAAAGACACGATTAAAAAAATTAAAAGAGTCTCACGAAGTGCAGTTAAGAATATTAATGTAGATAGTTTTAAGGACGTTGTACATAATAATTCTGGTACTCTTATGCATAGCATGGTGTGTATTTGAAGTCATAAATACCAACTTTATACCCAATTAATTACTAAAATTAGTTTGTCGGGCGAGGACGAAAAAAGGGACATTGTCCCTAATAGTACAGCAGCCTACGCATGAGGGACATAAAGATATAGGTTGTTTTTTAAGTTTTTGTTTATAGTAGCATGTAAGTTAGTTATAAGACATACCCAACCTCCCCATTCTTAATAATCCCTTCGTTTACCTCCATGCGGTGTGGCTGGACGATAAAACATATTGTTAGATTAACGACAATTTGTCTTATAGAACGAAAACACGCTACCTCTCTTTTTAAACAACACATTGTCTTTTTTTGTTACAGGTTACTTTCAGCTGCTCGGATTCGGCTACACGAATAAAATAAAATACTTTGCAATGTAAAAATTGTATTCTATTAGTTTCTTAAACTGTAAATCGGATAAAATAAATTATTAAACTTTTGCGTGCTTAATTTCTTTGTGTTAATACCTCTAACTGTTTGGTTAAAGGATTCTAGATATTAAAAAGGAGAGGTGAAAAGGAATCGACATTGCTAAAAAAATCTTAAAATTGGGGTAGCTCCCTGGGGATGATGTTATCTAAAAATTCCTAAAAATTTGAGTAGCTGAGAAAAATCTAATATTAATTAATACCAAACAAGTGTACATTTATCTCGTGGGTGGAAATGGCTAGTCGAATCAAACTATTTGGTGCAGTATGTTACCGGGAAAAATTTTTAAAATTGGGGTAGCTCCCTGGGGGATGATGTTATCTAAAAAATTTCCTAGAAATTCAGGTAGCTGAAAAAAATTTAATATTAATTGATACCAAGCAAGGAACATTTATCGCGAAAAATGAAATGGCTAGTCGAAGAAAGCTATTTGGTCCAGAATGTTACCGGTAAAAATTCTTAAAATTGGGTTAGCTCTCTGGGGGATAATGCTATCTAAAAAATTCTTAGAAATTCGGGTGGCTGAGAAAAATCTAATATTGATTGATACAAAACAAGGTATATTTATCGCAAAAGATGAAATGGCTAGTCGAAGAAAGCTATTTTAGTGCAGGTGTGTGTGAAAATGTGGATGCTGGTGGAAATGTGGTTCCAGGATTCTTAATTATCCCCTACTTATCACGCTGTTTATTAACACTGGTTTAAAAGTCCCTACATACATTGCTGCAGTTGAATTAACATTTCTGCTGCCGTGACTACTGGCTTGTCCAAAGAGATTTTCAACGGGATCTTGACTCAAATGTCGCCCCAAAAGATAATGAAATCTTTGCACTTTTAAATGATTCCATATGTTTATAAAATTATTTATTGTAAATATCTGGTTGGTTTAACTTGGTCGTTCTCTTCTGTCACTATGTTTGCATTGCTTAAACTCCATGGACAAGAGCATCGGTAGAGCTTCTTGTGTTCAAAAGGGTACGTGGTTACTGGTCTCAGAAATTCCGCATCGTAATATTTTTTTTTGCAGATTTGTTTCTGTTACCATTAACGGAGTCAAATAGTCTATAAAAAATAGCACTAGACGAGCAGTGTGATCAGTGTTTGAATCCATACTGTTAGATGAATCTGAAAGTACAAAATAATATATCAATTACTTAAAAATTTTTATTTACCTAGAACACTAGCAAGTCGCAAGGCAGTTGCAATTCGCTGGCTGAAGATTTGTGTAGCATATTTAACCTTCATTTTTGGTCTTCTCAGGATAAACATGCTCATCACATAAATGTTATAACACTCTTAGATCATCACTAATGTTCGGACCATTATCCAGTTTGTATAGGGTAACAATATGCTTCCATTTTGCAACGCACTTATCGTTTCTTATCGCAAATGATATTTCTTTATCAACAAAATTATTTTTAACTTTTTTTAACAGATGTGGTGGATCAAAAATGGAAAATATTTTAAGATCATCAATTTCAAAATAACTGTTTCTATACTCTGAGTTTCTCTTAAATACTCTGCTCTGGTTTCGTTTAAAAGTGAACGAATAACACGACAATTGATGGCAGATTGATCACAAACAGTCACAGTAGGTTTAAAACCTATTTGTATTAATGATGATATAACATCTACCAGACATTGTTTAAGTTGGTCATATTTTGCACCACCACGACTAGAAAATACATAGCAAAGAGGCTGCTTAAAAGGCTTTCTAATTCCACGAAGCATAAAAGCAAGAACATGATCTGCAAATTCGATTGATCTATGACCATTTTTCATGTCTTCAAAATCTTCAATAAAACCTTTCTGGGCAAGAAAGGGGGTATTGCTTCACAAATAGGATTGGAAGTCGACTCTTTCTGATATTGATTTAGGGTTTAGTTTATTAGCAATAATTAGCTTAGTAAAAGAAAACACTTCGATTGGACATGTATGTAGAATAAAAACAAGCGTGCTCGATTAACGTAGGTACATTTACTTCATTTATTAGTTTAATTAGAATAGTACAATAGCCGCGCAAAGCGAGGCATTTTTAAACACTAGAAACCATTACATATTCATTTAGAATGATTGCTCATAGGGAGCAATGCGAATAGTAATATTGCGCGACCGCTCTTGACCGCTTTTATACAGAACTGTTCACATTAACGAACGACGTTACCCCTATGAGGTCTAGTCCAATTAAAGGTGGGGTGCGTTGGGATATTCCTAAATACTAACCGCTTTTACGGTTTAACCCAGGTGAAGATAGATTTGTAGATTCGTAGAAGCGGCATAAAATCCTAACATACCGGCCGCCTTGAAATCTCCAAGATTTCGAAACAAGTATAAGTTTAAGTTAGCAAAATAGTAAATATAAGCAATACATGAAATGCTATAAACATTTCCAATAAGTAAAATACAAATCAGTAAAACAAGAAAATTCTTAAGATAAACATCAAAGCAATAAAAAATCAAAGATCAAAATTTCACTCTGTATTAGGTAGCACGCACAGCTTATGCACTGAACGATTAATTAAATTTCCATTAGGTACACGCACAGTAACATTTCGCAGAACACCATCAGTAGCAGGATGTAGTTCCATTACTCTACCAAGGGACCATTTAAGTGGAGGTTAGTTATCTTCTTTAATTAGTACAAGAGAACCAACCTTTAGAAGTTCAGGTAAGTTTTTAAACCATTTTACTCTACGTTGCATCTCAGGTACAACTAGTAAATTCCAGCGTTTCCAAAAATCTTGCGTAATCTTTTGAATACGCTGATATAGCGACAATTTATTTTCAGCTAGTTGCAGTAGATTGTGCTCAGGAAGAAGGCATAAAGGTTTGCCTATCAGGAAGTGACCAGGTGTCAAAGGATTGTGATCAGAAGGATCGTTAGATAGTGGTGAAAGAGGGCGTGAGTTCAACGTAGCCTCGATTTGCACTAAGACAGTCTGCAGATCTTCGTACGTCAAGTTAGTGTTGCCTAAAACCCGTTTTAAGTGAGTCTTAGTCGCCTTGAAACTGTTTTCCCACAATCCATCTTGATGAGGCGAACGAGGGGTAATAAATTCCCAGTTAATTCCATGACTAGCCAAAAAATTGGAAATTTTAGTGTTATTATTTTTTTAGTAAGGAAGTCAGAAAGTTGTTTTAGTTCTTTAGATGCGCCAACAAAGTTAGTAGCATTGTCAGACGTAATTAAATTAGGATTGCCCCTGCGGCCTATAAATCTTCTTAGAACAGCTAAGAACGCAGGAGTAGACAAGTCGGTTACTAAGTCCAAGTGGATAGCTTTAGTGACCATGCATATAAACAAGCAGATGTACGACTTTATAAGTTTAGCGCCGCGAAGCTTGCGATCTTTTATTAAAATGGGTCCGGCATAATCAATGCCAACATTATAAAAAACAGGAGTATTAGACTCAAGTCGCTTAGCTGGTAAGTTGCCCATAAGAGGGTGGTTAGAAGTAGGTTTAGCTCGGAAGCATTTAATGCATTCATGGCAGACTTGTTTAGATGTAGTTAGTCCGGTTATAGGCCAATAGTGTTCTCGGACAAATGCTAACAATTGCTGCGGTCCGCAGTGCATTAGTTTAACATGAAAATGTTGGAATATTAATTTAGTTAGTTTGTGTTTTTTAGGTAGTAAAATAGGAAATTTTTTGTCGAAGTTATAAGTGGAATTTTTTAGGCGCCCACCAACTCTAAGTATGTTATCTTCATCTAGGAACGGATTCAATGATAATATGCTTGAATCGGCTTTAATAGTACGCTTAGTTTTTAGTTGAGTTATTACCGACCCGAAGGCCTCGGCTTGACAAAGTTTAATAAGGATATTAAGACTGTTTTGCAGTTCTCTGGTAGTTAGTACACCAGTAGTTAGAATTGTTCCCGGTGTAGAATTTTTTACAAACCTGAAAATCCAGGCTGTAATACGCTGCAGCCGGTTTAGTGAGGAATATTTATGTATTAAGTCTGAAGCCTGTAAGTTTAGCAAAGCTACAGTATTATTTGATACAGATTTAAGTTCTGAATCAACCAAGATGTTAGTAATAGCACTTTGAGTAGGCCAATTGTGGCGTTGTTCCGTAAGGAAGTTAGGACCATTCCACAATAAGGGGCAGTCCAGTAACTCATTTATAGTTAGCCCGCGAGACACAAGATCCGCAGGATTTAGTTTAGATGAGATATGAGACCACGAATTTATATCAGCTAGTTCTTGAATTAGAGCTATTCTGTTAGCAACAAATATTTTAAATCTATTTGGTGCAGACTTAATCCAATGCAGTACTATCATTGAATCAGTCCAAAGTTGTACGTGCGCAATAGGGATAGTTAGAACGGATTTTATCTTGTCCACCAGTTGGGCTAGTAACACCGCCGCGCACAATTCCAATCTTGAGATCGTAGCACCATGTAGAGGAAAGACGCGAGGTTTAGAGCATAGTAAGTTAGAATGACAGTTACCATCAGTATCGATAACGCGAACATAAATGCAGGCGCCGTAGGCATAGCTGCTACTATCACTAAATCCGTGAAGCTCTATGGAAATGTAATTTGTAGGAATTACACACCGAGGGATGTGCAAATTTTCAAGTGCACTTAATTGTGTTTTAATCGGAATTTAAATTTTCAGGAATACTTTCATCCCAGGATGTCCTCAACTGCCATAGCTTTTGGATTAGAAGCTTACCTGTAGCTGTGGCTGGCGATAAAAGACCTAGTGGGTCAAAAATTTGCGAAACCATTGATAGGATGGAACGCTTAGTATTTTTAGTTGTATTAGATTTAAGTTGGACGTTATACAGTATAACGTCTTGTGTAGAATTCCCAACGATACCTAAAGTTTTGGCATTCACACGTTCGCCCAAAGGAATATTGTAAAGTTCAGTATTCCCTGAGTAGATTAGGTTTTCTGTAGAATTAGATAAGAATTTTCTGATAGGAAAACCAACACTAGCTAAAACAGTAGTGAGGTCTGTCTGCAAGGATAGCATTTCCTGTACAGTATTAACGCCAGTAATTAGATCATCCATATAGAAATCAGATCTTAGGATAGCTGAAACCTTAGGATGCGTTTTACTACAGAGATCAGAGAGATGAAGTAGGCATTTTGTAGCTAGGTAGCTAGCACTAGCCGTGCCATAAGTCACAGTATTAAGTTCGTAGGTTTCTAGATTTAAAGTAGGATCATCACGCCAAAGTATGCGTTGAAACTTACGCTCAGCAGGCTGCACTAGTACCTGGCGATACATTTTTTTGATGTCACCAGTTAACGCAATTTTATGTTGACGGAAACGTATAAGTATAGAAAATAGGTCATTTTGAATGACAGGACCAACAACTTGTGTATCGTTAATAGATACATTAGAATGTGTAGGTGCACTACCATCAAAAACTACTCTTAGTTTTGTAGTTAACGAGTCGGACTTAAAAACAGCATGGTGTGGTAAGTAGTATGGAGGTATGTTAGAAACATTTAGTTCGGCATCCAGAGCCTTTAGCTGCGTTGGATTTGTCGGTTCGGTATTAGTTGAAACCTTAGACATATGATCCAACGAAATATATTCATGAATAAATTTTGAATATTCGATTTTAAGTTTAGGGTTTAAAAGAAATTTCTTTTCTAAGTTGAAAAATCTTTTCTTTGCTAACTCCAAAGAATAACCTAGTTTACCTAACTTCGAGTTAAAAGGTATAGAAACCACAAAAGGTCCAGTATTGTTTTGAGTGATTGTTTCCGAAAAATGATTTTCACGAAACCGTTCTTCGGGGGATAGTTTAGATAGTTCGCTAAGAGGTTCTATGCCCTCGAGCTGCCAAAATTTTTCTACAGAATTGTTTAAGCTCTTAATAGTAGGTCTTGCACCATTAATAACCAAATGTGTGCAAGCTAAATTATTAGTGTGTGGTGGGGCTGGACAATTTCCAGAGATCACCCATCCAAGCAACGTTTTTTGCAGAGTAGGTTTACCCTTACCTAGTGAAATTTGTCCTACACATAATAGAGAGTAAAAATTACTAGCTCCAATTAGAATCTCTATAGGAAGAGATTTATTAAAGTTTGCGTCGGCAAGCTTGATCCCGTTAGGAATTTCCAGCTGCGACTTATCGAAAGCTACCAAAGGTAGGTTTTCGGCAATTTTGGGAATGGTTAAACACTCCAAGTTTACAGTGTAACCACAAGTAATAGATGTCAGTTGCAAGTTAACTACAGAATTAGAGACAAAAGAATTTGAATTTAGGCCAATAATTTTGGTGTTAGTGAGATTTAATTTTAAACCCAGTTTTTTAGCAAACTCATCTGTAATGAAATTAGCATGTGAAGCGGAATCCAAAATAGCTCTGGCTGGTAGCCATTTATTTTGAATATTTTTTACTTTAACACAGGCAGTAGCTAGCAGTACTTGCTGCATGCTAGCAGGAAAACAAGAAAGTGTGGTACTAGTATTTAGTACAGTTTCTGTGGAGGCATTTTCGGAATTTCTCCTCTGTTCAGTGGGAGAAGCACCAGCATTAGCTTCCAAATGCAACAACGTGCTGTGTCGTTTATTACACCGCTTGCAATTAGATTTGGATCTGCAAGTTATTTGGTTTGAATGACGAAGGTAGTTTTTACACAAGTCAGTATTCGAAACCTTGTCGAAACGTTGTTTTGTAGTTAGTTTTAGAAAGTCAGGACATTGAGTGATAAAGTGGTTTAGTTTGCACATAGGACATGCATTACCGCTTTCATTAGTAGTAATAACCGCCTGTTTATAGTTAGTTTTAATTTTAGGTTGTTGATTTTTAGGAAAACTCTGACTAGTACATGTTTGTTTGTCGTGCTCAATCTCCTCTAGTAATTGGGAACGATTTTTTAGGAAGTCGTCTATTTCATTTAGACTCAGTATAGCGTTTCGCTTATATTTTAATAATTCAGTTCTAGAACCATCATCTAGTTTAGTCATTAAAATGTGCGACACAAACATTCCAGTCTCGTCGATAGATGTGTCTAGTTTTCGTAACGCTCTAATGTGTTTGAATAACGTATCATACAAACAACGTAATTCGGAGCCGTTAGATTTTAGAATAGGTTTAAGGTCAAAAATAGCCTTTATGTGATTTTGTATAATCAATTTAGGATTATTAAATCTATTCTGAAGTAGATTGAATGCTATATGGTAATTCTCGCCTGAAGGAGCAATATTTGCAATAAGTTCGCTTGCAGAACCTTTTAGACTACCTTTTAGGTGGAGAAAGCGTTCTACGTCGCTTAGATTAGGATTATTATGAACGAGTGCCATAAAAATTTCTAGGTATGATGGAAACTCAGTGAAAGTTCCAGAAAAAATAGGAATACTTAATTTTGGTAGTTTAGCATTTATTTGTTTGGTAGATGTAGTTCTACCTGGACTCGCTGCAGAGCTTAAAGACTCTGACGAGCTTGCTCTAGATAGCTTAGAAGTACTTTTAAGAAGCTAGTTGCTTTACTTATAAGATCAATAAATTTATCAAAATAGTCATCTTCAGAGATTATTTCTTTGGATGTAACTGAATTTGCAGTCAGCTCAATAGATACTTCTCTATATTTTGCTGCGGCTGGTTTGATAGTATCCAACCGTAAGTTCAAATTAGTAATAATAGTTTGGGTAATTGCTACACTAGTAATTGTAGCAAGAAACCGCTCAAAGTTTTCTAGTTCGTTAATTAGCGATTTGGCTGTAGCCAACGCAATCTTAGCTTGATATTGTTTAGGCATTGTCTAGATTAATATGCCGAAAACAATAATCAAAAATTTTAGAAATGCAGTAAGAAGCTCAAACGCAATAAATATATTTAGTAAATATAATATTACGCTTAGTTCACGTATTAACTAGTTACAACTTCAACATAATGAAAGTTGCAACCCTTTAGTAATTATTGATTAGTATTGTTTGCTTAGATACGCAAACATCACCAACAAGCATTAATTTAAATAATAGTAGTTTAAATTTTTTGTATGAAAACGACTAGCACTCACTCATATTTCAAACTGTGGTACTTGAATAAATTGAAGGCTCTTTTAGTAAAGCTAAGTCAAACTCAAGGTAGATAATAATGTTAATTTTATATAAAGGGTGAGCAGTCGCTTATCATTTAAAGGTAGAAAGATGTAACTGACCTTAAGCTGGAAGCGTAGCATAAAGCTGTTTAGCCTTGAAGCATTGACGGGCTGTTAACCATTAGTAGAATGCGCTACGCGATACTTTGGTAGGGTGCACATAACGATAACGTTTTTTGCAGTCGAACACACTTCACGCGTTTATAGAACACGTAATTAATGTTTGAAATAATAATTATCCATTATTTAGCACTAATAGAATCTCGATTGAAGGACCATGGGCAAGAAAGGGGGTATTGCTTCACAAATAGGATTGGAAGTCGACTCTTTCTGATATTGATTTAGGGTTTAGTTTATTAGCAATAATTAGCTTAGTAAAAGAAAACACTTCGATTGGACATGTATGTAGAATAAAAACAAGCGTGCTCGATTAACGTATGTACATTTACTTCATTTATTAGTTTAATTAGAATAGTACAATAGCCGCGCAAAGCGAGGCATTTTTAAACACTAGAAACCATTACATATTCATTTAGAATGATTGCTCATAGGGAGCAATGCGAATAGTAATATTGCGCGACCGCTCTTGACCGCTTTTATACAGAACTGTTCACATTAACGAACGACGTTACCCCTATGAGGTCTAGTCCAATTAAAGGTGGGGTGCGTTGGGATATTCCTAGATACTAACCGCTTTTACGGTTTAACCCAGGTGAAGAGAGATTTGTAGATTCGTAGAAGCGGCATAAAATCCTAACACTTTCTTTTCATTAAATTGAAGAGAAGACATGAGAGCCATCTTATCAAAAATGATTGATACATGCTTATCAATAGGGTCTAAGTCCTCACAAACTTTCTTCAATGAAGCTAAAGCATGTGGAATTATGCCTGGTTCATAATGAATTGTCGAAAGCAGCCTATCCAATGGTCTTTTACTTGAGAGGATAAATAACTTAGATAAGAATCTATAACATTTTGGGCTTTGTTTGTATACAGTTAAGGTTAAAATCTATTGGTCTAATAAAAATCGTCGTTGTTTAACTTTCTTTGCACCTTCTCTAATCAGATAAATAAACTGGCAAGCAGAATAACTTAATTTTTGAAAACCTCTTGTAAAAGCAAACTTTTTGGCTGCAGCTAATCTTTTCTTAAAATTATTTTTTGCGGATAAACTTCTTGTGATTTGCTTTTTCAAATGCTTAATATTAGCATATAAAACAGCTTTCTTGAGTGAGAGATGCCTAGCACTTCTGTAACCTATGCTTTTCAAAGTGGAAGTAGGCTATATATCTAAAGCAATTACTATATTTTAAAAAAAATTTAATCATACATTTGCTTTTCCCATTCTGTTTTTTCTTTACTATTTCACTGGCACCTTCATGTAGTAATCCTGGTTGCAGCATTTCTGTTTCAACAACTCCTTGCATTGAAACACCCACAGATATAGCGTCATGTGTTTGATAATCATTGCTTGGTTGTTGATCAAGATTTCGTGAAGTTTTGGGCTCATTACACACAGACGATTCCAAAATGATAAAAGATGCGATAGAATCTAAAAATTCAGTTATCAGCACCTTTTAAATATTGTTCTATATCAAAATAAAAAATTATTCCAATCACTTAGTATTTGAACAAAACTGAAATATTGTTTAATTTGATTTAATAAACGCATCAGAAATCTTGATTGATTTGGTGAATTTATATTGAATATAAGTTAATAGTAATGCCATTGCAACAAACTCCCAATGTTTAAAAGATTAAACTAATGTTAAATGCAAACATTTGTAAATATTTACCATCACAAGTGCAGGTATAGATTTGAGATTATAATGCAAAATAATTTAGTAATAAAAGTTTATAACCGGTTACAAGAATGTGCGCAGTGATAAGACATAATTTATCAAGTTTGTTTTAGTTAGCCGACATCGCTCCTAAAAAATACTGTACACTAAAGTATTTACAAACAGCAACAATAACATAGCATCTAATATAATCTAGAACAGGGCACTCCGGCTGATTAAATAGAATCAGTTCCAACGATTAATTTTTATTTCTTAATTTCCATTGTGCCTGTGATTCTTACCAAATTTGATATGTGTTGCACATACACAATACCTACTTACTCGGCTCCCGATACATGTCATATATGATATACTAGCTTGCAAATACTGAGTTGCGATACGAAACAGCAAAGTTATTAAAAACCTCATGTATTCTAAATTGTTTTTATGTTGCACTTAAATTATTATTTATTTTCCTAGAATTTAGCCCTAATTGAGTGAATGGAATGGCATAAGCTTATAGCATTTTATTACTCACAATTCTACATTATCCGTGAAAATCTAAAATCATAATATACTCAGACCTAAACAAGATCTTTGTCGTTGAAATATGATTTTGAATAGCTGCGTAAACCAGTGCATGATTCATGAACTGATCTAGCATAAGTAATCCCATGTTTACAGTTAGTGCTTACTAGATAAATGCAATGTGGGTACTGCATTTGCATGTATGTAGATCCTTCACTATAATAATCTTCGAAATGTATATGGCAAATTTTCATTACACTGTATAAGTAAAATGGATCCAGATTAAAAAGGTCTTTGTTGTTAATGACATCCAACCACAGTTTAAACCTTTCCTTATCTTTTATCGAATTAGGAAATCTATGCCGTCTATAAATCTTGTTCTTACAATTTGGAACACAGCACTTAACATAACCCATTTTAAGTACACTGACACATGTATAATAATACTATTGTATAAAGGAACATAATAAATATGTTTACTATTTTTTCAAAACACAGATATTTTTCAGGTTTTAACAACTACAAATAAAACCATATATTTCTTAAAATTATAATCAAAAACTAATATTTATAAAAGCCAGATATAACATAAAATAGACGGAAATAAAACCTTCTAACAAGTATCCACAGCGAAAACGTAAACAAACCGTCGCAGGTAACTAACCTGAAACATGAATAATACTAATGTATAAAGCAACTTAATCAATATGCTTACCAGTTACCACTTCTTCAAGGCACAAATATATTTCAGATTTCAACAACTACAAACATAACCATATATTTCTTTAAATTATAATTAAAAACTAATATTTATAAAGGCCAGATATAGTGAGAAACCTTCTAACAAGTAACCACGGCGAAAACGTAGACAAACTATATCAAAATAGTGAGGTTAAGTTTAGTTCTATTCCTCCTACCATCCGATCGAAACCGAATTTACCCGAGTATAGTGTTGTAGCGCTCTTCGAAAATAGGAGATCCAAACTAAATTGTCACGTGACTACTATTATTAAGTACATTAAAGTGAAATATCTAGTGTTAGTTATCTGTGATGCAATGTATGTATCCATTTCAGGCTACTGCATCAGTACGGATACCATTACAACAGTACGCACGATGCTGGAATTCCCTTTGTATTCTAACAATCACGCGATAGGACTGTAGACTATAGGTGAAACGTTTGCGAACTTGTACTCACCCTGTGTTGTTTGTGATTTTTATGCGGTTGTGTACTGTGCCACCAAGCAAACATAGAACTTGGGAGATGTGTCCTTGGTGTTACTGCCTGCTAAGAAGTACACTCAAAGTAGAATGCTTTTATTTGTCAAATTGAAATATTTGTAAGGTTAGGTTATTTATGTTCAACATTAATGGCATTATTGTATTTTTAATCTTCAATAGATGTTTCTACATAATTATTTATCTTATATAGAAAACCAAAAAGCAGCAGTTTTGAAAAAAACTATTGAATAAAAAGGAATAAAACAAACGAATGATAAAAAATTAAAATAACGTACTAAAAAGCTCTCCGACTGTCAAATAGCAAAGTACACAATACGTTCTACCGCGGAGTGCGTTCTTACTGCTGCTTTTAGTTAGGACCACAAAAAAGACGATCTAGCGAGAATATTTCTATTCGTCTGAATAAATATGAATTCCTGAAGTCAACCACCATCACTTATATTAATTGAGAAGTTTTATAGAAAAAAGCAACATTGCCAATTCAATTTTATTTTCAAATTCATTTCAATTATACATAATCAAAAATAAACAAGCGTTTTAAAAATGACGAGAGTAAGGTTCTGGTGACATAAATGAGGACACATTATTATTACTGCCAGGAAAGCAATTAGTTCTTTAAATTTTTAAACGACGTTGAAACCCACAAAATAGGGACTGTAAAAGCCTACGACGCTAGAATGTGTAATAAAATAAATACTCACAAATGAAAAAGAGTTGTTTGGCCTTAGAATGCACATTCGGAACACACCATGGAATTTTAAATTTGCTTAAAAATGGGTTTTTCCCGCAGTGTGCTTTGAAACAAATTGCTTCTGATTGGTTTTCCAAATCCTATGTTTGCTTGGTGGCACTGTAAGTTGCATTTGCTAGTTAGTTAATCTGTAACTATGTATTTGTTTGACAATGTATCCTCTAAATAATGCGTAGTGCTTTCTATTTGAAACACCTTTTTGTAGACAGAAAAGCCATGACAATGAACACCTTTTTAGTAAAATACTTGCCGTGTAAATTACGATAACTAATTTGGAAGAGAGGTGTGGACTGTATAAAATTTAAATTGATAATGTACAAACAACATAATTAATGTCTTTAAACAAATCAGTTAATCAACGCGTTTACTATGAGCACTTACCTTGTTAATGATGCGGCCGTGCGAATAAACAAACCGTTGGAACAAATACGAGTCTTCCTTTGGCAGATGAAGCGGAGCACATTTAACGATAGCGGTTTAGAAAAGCGGTTCCTATACAATTGCGATGCGAACTGTTTTAACAACGAAACGAAACTCTCAACAAAGCGGTTCATACGTAATTAGTGCTACGTATAACGAGTACAAAATGCGATGCGGTCAGTGCGAGAGACGAGACGAAACTATATTCTTCTTCGTGGTTTTTTCAATCGATACTTGTTTGCAAATGCGCACTAACACACGGAGCTTTATTACTCACGGCACTTGGCGCGTGCTTAAGTAAACACCTGGGGCTATTGCAATAACAAATTTAAAATATACACGCGGTGAATTTAAAATACCCAACGAACACAAAGAAATAAAATTTAGCTTTAATTATTTACATAAAAAGGGAACATACCGCTTACCAAAATGCAAGGCATTTTAAAGAAAAAATAATTATAAGCCGGGGGGGAGGGGGGGGCGAATAACCAAGCGAAAAAAAAGCGAACAAGAAAAATATCATCTACAAAAACAAAAGAAAAAAATGAAAATTCTTTTTTCCACATTGCGGACAAAGGGCAGAGCTTTAACATAGGACGCTTCAGCTCGCTATGAGCGGTTCTAAGTGTGACCACCCCAACAACACCATCTGTCCCAGGATGCACAGCCACAACACGGCCGGGAGGTCAACGAAGGGGAGGAACATTAGCGACCTTAAGTAGTACTAAGGTGCCCAAATCAACTTGAGGAGATGGGGTGTGCCATTTTGAGCGTTGTTGTAGCGAATGTAAGTATTCTTTGGACCAACGGGACCAAAAATCTTGGTGAATGCGCTGGAGCAATTGCCAGCGAGAAAGGCGGTTCAGCGGTAAGTGAGAAAGTGTGGGCTTCGGGATGGGGGTTAACGGGGCCAAAGTTAAAAAACGACCTGGTGTAAGACAGCTCAAATCATTGGAGTCAGTGCTCAAAGGTGTGAGGGGACGTGAGTTCAAGATGGCCTCAATTTGGATAAAAACAGTGGCCAACTCTTTAAAAGTTAGCACTTGCTCGCCAATAGTACGTAATAGCAGGGTCTTAACAGATTTCACTCCCGCTTTCCATAAGCCTCCAAAATGAGGTAAAGTTGGCGGTATAAAATACCACGAGATATGGTCCTTAGAAGCAGCAAGCTTAGCGAGATGAATTAACTGTTTATGAGCAACCACAAAATTAGTGCCACAACCACTATAGAGGTGATCACAACGACCACGCCTGGGAATAAATCGGCGCAGAGCCGCGAGAAAGGCGTCCGCTGACAAGTCACATACGACTTCAAGGTGCAGCGCCTTGGTAGGCATACAGATAAAAAAACATTAATATGATTTGAAAACTTTAGCGCCCCGTAATCAAGACACAGTAGTAAAAAAGGGACCAACAAAGTCGACGCACGAACACAAAAAAGGTTTGACTTGAGTAACTCCACATGAAGGCAGATTGCCCATGGGCGGTTGTAATGCGACCGGATTGGTTTTCCAGCACGTTAGACAGTGACTCAAAATACGACGGATAGATTGCCTTCCAGAAATAATCCAGAAGTGCTGACTGGCGAGAAAATTGACCATTTGAGCACCCGCATGGAAGTATTTTAAATGAACGTAAGTAACATACAGATCAGTGAGTCGACTTTTGCTAGGTAACAAGGCTAGAAATTTACGGTTAGAGGACAAAGGCGCGTGAGCCAGGCGACCTCCGACGCGCAAGATTCCATCAGGAATAAAAAGGGACAATTTGCGAGAACTCTTTTTTAAAGGGGATCCAGAATGAATGGCTTCAAGCTCGATAGCAAAATGAGATTGTTGAGTATACACAAGCAAGGGGATCAAAGCAATGTGCAACTCAGGAGGTGACAAAGGTCCGGAGTACCGTTCGAGTGGGTGACTTAAATTATGGCGAAAACGGAGAATCCAAGCAACAATGCGAGTAATAAATGGAAAGAAAGAGTGATTTTCTAGAATTGATTCAATGTAGGAGAATGTTACGACAGCGGATAATACAATAGAGCGTTGTTCATTGAGAACTTCAGGAATATCTGAAGGCGGAATATGTGGAGTGTAGTTTTCGAAAGAACCATACAAGGTTGGTGAAGCCGCCCACCATAGAAAACATTGGCACAAGTCGGTAGGGGGTAAACCACGGACCCGACATCGGCAGGATTCTCGGTGGAGGGGATGTGATGCCAAGAGGCGCGAGACGTGTTTTCCTGAATGTAAGCAACACGAATCTACGAAAGGACTACCATAGAGTCAGGCCAACAATAAATTTTATGAAAAGTAAGGTTCGAATCAAAAGTTTTAATGCCAAAGTGGCGGCCAACAATTCGAGACGAGATAAAGAATAGTACGAAGAGGTGCGACCTCAACGGCGGAAGGAGTAACAAAGCGAAAATAAACAACAGCACAGTAACCACGTTCGGAAACGTCAGCAAAACAGTGAACTTCGCACTGTGGCGGGATAAGCAAGCGGGGTAAAGCAAAATCCGAAAGGAGCGGTAACTCATGCAAGTATCTCTCCTACAAACGGTGGAGGTCAGGGGAAGGGGAGCATCCCATTCTAATTTGAACGACCATAAACTTTGAATTAAGTGTTTTACCAGAAAAGTAAGAGGGGATAAAAGTCCCATGGGGTTGAAAATACGAGCTAAGTTAAAAAGTAGGTTGCGTTTGGTACAGCTGGTACTTAATGGCTGAACAAGAAAACAAAAGTTATCTGAAGTGGGATTCCGTTGAAGACCTAATACTTTTAAGGGTTGGGTATCAGAATCCTCAAAGGAGCGGGGTTGAGCGAATTGCTGCGTAGCGGAAAGATCTTTTAATAATTCGGGATGGTTATTTAACCATTTATGAAGTTCGAAACACCAATTTTTAAAAGAGTAATTAGTTGATTACGTAGAGCGAGGGTTGATTCAATAGAATCTCCACCAGCAGCGATGTCATCAATATAAGTATGGTGGCGATGTGCGAGGCGGCTAACGGATAAGAATTCCCTTCGTCTACGGCGAACTGTTGAAGTGTGCGTATGGCAAGAAAGGGAGCACAATTGATTCCATACGTAACGGTATTTAATTTAAAATCCTGAATGGGCTCCTCAGGGAAGAAGCGCCAAACAGTTCTTAATAGTCACACTGAGCGGGATTTACAAGAATTTGTCTGTACATCTGACGAATATCGGCAGTGACAACATAAGGATGTAAACGATTTTGTAGTTACGGGCAAATCAAATTTTTAAGCGCTTGTAAATTATCCACAAAGGTATCAACTAATTTTTGCAAACGGACGGGGTTATCGGAGTTTAATTTAGCAAATTTATCTATATTGTTCCGTAGAGCAGAGGTAATGTGACAAATATTACGACATTTTTCACGAAGTTTTGTGTATGCAAGACCGTAATTGGCTTCGGTAAGGTCGAAGTTTTTAATGGTTAGGCGTACGGAACTTTTTAGTGATGATTGAAGATACGAAAATTTATCTATGTAAGACAAATCGTTATTAAAATGAACAAGACTATCAAAACGATCGATAAAACTTTCAAACAGAGAACTTTCCCCATCAAATGTAGGCAGCGTCAGCGGGGGTAATGATACTTTAGACCTTAAAGTATTTAGCGGCGAGGACACCTCAACCTGGGGCGAAGATTGGCTGGTAAACAGCTTAAAACAAAACGCTTTTATTTTAAAATAATTGTTGTCAAAACGTTTACGGATAGCATCTTCGAATTTAAATTCTTCATCAGCGTCATCGGCTGAAAAAATTGCACCTACTATCCAATTGTGAAGTGTGAAGAAATTTTCTCTAACGGTTTCCAACGATTCATATTGAGCGCAAAATAAATCTGAAAAAGCGGGTTTGACCGTAGATTTTTGAGAAATCTCAAACATTTCTTCTAGCGAATTGTAGGCGATGTTACGTAAGAAACAATTACGCTTTAGCTTTTCTGCCGTAGTTAAATATAAATACAAAACAAACGCAGAGGAGTTATGAACGAAAACTTGACGATTTATAATAGCTTAGCGGCGATAACGCATAAACCTATTGCACGGAAGATAAGAAATGGTCGTAAACTCAACGATACAAATAATGCTAATTAGCTGTCACTGCTTTGACGAGCAGTTCGAAGAACCAAATGTAAAATACTTGCGGTGTAAATTTTGATAACTAATTTGGAATAGAGGTGTGGACTGTGCAAAATTTAAATTGATAATGTACCAACAACATAATTAATGTCTTTAAACAAATCAGTTAATCAAAGCGTTTTATATAAGCACTTACCTTGTTAATGATGCGGCCGTGCGGATGAAAAAACTGTTGGAACAAATACGAGTCTTCCTTTGGCGGATGAAGCGAAGCACATTTAACGATAGCGGTTTAGCAAAGCGGTTCATATACAATTGCGAAATGCGAACTGTTTTAACAACGAAACGAAACTTTCAACAAAGCGATTTATACGTAATTAGTTTTACGTATAACGAGTACAAAATGCGATGCGGTCAGTGCGAGAGACGAGACGAATCTATATTCTTCTTTGTGAATTTTCCAATCGATACTTGTTTGCAAATGCGCACTAACACACAGAGCTTTATCACTCACGGCACTTGGCGCGTGCTTAAGCAAACACCTGGGGCTTTTGCAATAACAAATTTAAAATATACACGCGGCGAATTTAAAAAAACCAACAAACTCAATGAAATAAAATTTAGCTTTAATTATTTACATAAAAACGGAACAGAGCCTATGCCTTTTTAAAGTGTTAATAAGATTGTGAATGTTAGAGACGAACAATATACTAGAAACTTTAAAAGATCGTGGTATTCGGAGTATGAGCGGTTATGTGCTAGTTATTATTTCAAAAAACTTTTCTTTTTTGTTGTGTTTAGTAATTGATGATAACTTAACTACTTGAGATAAAACGGGTTTTAATAATTTTGGAAATGTGGCACGTGCTTTTCAAAAACATGAATGTTCTTATGAACACATTCATTCGTATTATTTTATGTTTTGTTAAATTAAAAACAATTAACTAACATTAAGGATATTTTAGAATACAATTCCAGGCTTAATATTAAAAAGTTTAATAAAAATGTGCTTCTAAATAGGTGGTTCGTGCAACTACTTATTCGTGCGGTTCTTTATTTAGGTAGACAAGAAGATTTCGTGGTCATCGTGAGAACCTTTCTTCAATAAATCGTCAAAATTTAAAGAACTATTGGACGCTTCTATTTTGATAAGCCCAGTTCATATTCGAGAACAATATAAACTGCCCTGTTTTTGCTGGCAGCTCCAAAACTACACAAAACCAACCGATAGATTCCATTTTTCAATATATTAATGAACACGTAGAAAATTAGATTAACAGGTGCAACTTTTTTCTATTCAGGTAGACTATTCCATAGATATTGTATATATTGTAGAAAAATCCCAATGTAGTATAAAAATTAGCTGTGTTAGCCCCGGATAAAAGTTGGTTAAACGATTTATGAGATTAGTCGATGTTAGTGAAAGTAGTAACAAATTGAAGGTGCATCGACAAACTACAGAAAAGTGGGAGTGGGTCACTACACAAACAACGAAAGAAAAATAAAGAAAGATCGCTAAGTGGAAAGGTTAACAGCTACAATCACGTTACCACTAACACTTATCTTTAAAAACTTTTTATGTACTAAACTAATGGTCGCCAACTCGTCTGGATTTTGGCAGATCCTTAGAAAGACGAGTTTTTCAAGGGGACCTTAATTTGCTCGGCTTCCTGGTGAAGTAGGGCTAATTTTACAATAAATCTGTATTTCTGATAAAACGAAAACCACTTCTTTTCAAAGTTTCACCTAAATCTATGTAACTACAAGCATTATAATTGTAGTCCTGTAAACATGTACACACAAAATTTTTAAAATATCATAGATCAAAGCACTTTTAATTACTTATAACATTACTATTTAATTATAGCCATTGCTACAAGTCCTCAAGCTTTTTAAATTAAATTTTAGTATCCAGGTTGCCATATCTAATGAAATAAACACTATATTTTAAAATGATGGTTGACGCTTTATAATTCTATGAATGTAGAATTAAAAAGCTTTATGCATAAATTCCACTATAGAAACAATAATAAAATACATATAAACAACTTGTTACTACAAATTACAGCGGAATTTCAGTGTGAAAAAACATTTCCGTTTAGCTAGGATTGTATTTTCTTTCCAACGGGTAATTTACATCTCCCTTAACTAGGTTTGTAAGTAGAAGGTCTAATTTTGATATTTGTTTCTGGGTCGTTGTTGCCTTATTCGCATTTATTTCCACATTTAACTCCAGTAGGATACTTTCATAGTCCAAGGAGGTTACTTTTGCTAACCTGTCAACGTTACCCTGTACATGTGTTTTCGTCAGTAACTCGCTAGTAATTAAATTCCTTGTTTACTTCAGCTGTCTAGCTCTCGTCTTTTTCCCCATCTTCTATACCTTTACGGAGTATTTCCTTGCATTTATATTAGATCACGTAAAAACTGCGAGATTTCATATGTTTTAATACGTGATTCTGAGATGGGTACATTGTTGCATTTAACGCTGAATTTCACTTTATGTCTGGTTGGATTATCTGTAAAATGATGTGTAAGTTTCATTAAGTCATCGTCTGTATCTAAATGATTAAACTAAATTAGTATTACTTTCATATCATCTAGAGTTCTTGTCTTATAACCTTAAAGTTAATTCTACCCCTCTCTATTAAAAATTATTGGAAGCTCTCTTATTTATGTAACAATTATTATATGAAATATTAATATTGCAATCTCAATGTTGTTTTGCTGACTAATTATCTTAAAACTTTATTAAAACAAAATAATTACTTAAAAAAATTACAACTTCAAATGTTGTGCTTTCACAAACTAACTACAATAATTACTCATGCTTGCAACTTTGTATTCGCATCTGTAACACGCAATATTGAAAAACGTTTTTTTTTGCTTGCAATGAGCTATTGACTCGAGTTACGTTTAAATATGCCTTATACAACAACCAATTGCTATAGTTTTGTGGTTGAAGTTTATTACCTTAATTTCCTTTATAGAACTAAAAATTATTAAAGTGTCATGCTTACTGAAGGCTACTGTTTGTGAAATCATAATATAAAGGGTACCTCCGTATTTACTCTGCCAGTTTAAAATATAAAATATAGCAGCTTGCATATTATCTAAAATTGTATCAGGCTGCCTAGAAGGGTTTAATCATAAATGAAAGCTTACTGGCCAGTGCTTTGAAGCAGCAAGCGCGATGTCTGTGCAATTAAATGTTCTCTAATCAAAAATTTAAAAACAGCACCACAGATAATTTTTATCCATTGTTAAGTGCAGCACTTATATTAATACTACAATAAAGGTGTCTCAATATTTTAAATTTACCTTTTTCTCAGTCTTCTACTAAACAAAAGTATGTGGTTGAAACAATAGCTGGAAGCCGAACACCTGCTTCTGTTATAATACGATGAACATCAAACTCTTAGATTTTTAAGGTAATTAATCACGAGCGGGATTCCCTAAAAACAATTGTTTATTGAAATTCGAATTCTGATAAAAAATTTCCTAGACAGAGTGATGACCGTTTATTTAATATATCATTTTGAAAAAACAGACTTTGAAAGAATTCTTCTTTACCTGTTCTCGAGGGCACGAACCGCTACTGCTTAAGTATAACGTTGAAATAACAATGAGCGATACAGCGTTTATAGGCTACAGCTGGTTTGGAATATAAATAGGCAGATCTACAATCTTCTTTTATTTTTAGCGAAAAAAATTGAAAACGTTTCTTTACAAATAGGCAGAGATGCAAATAGCTGAAAGTTTGTTTCCTTGATTATTTACAACTAAGGGTTTAAATATATCAGCTTGATTTTGCCATTTAGAGAGAATGCTACAAATAGCATTATTATAAATTATGAAAAGCTCTACACGCTTCATAATATTCACAACACGATAAATTTCATACAATAAAGCTTATCATTAAACAGTCCACTGTAAAGTAAAATGCTTAATAATTCAAAGGTTTGGCAAGGTTTGACATTTCAACCTATCGTTTTGTATCTATGTATGCATAACAGACGTACAGAAACGACTAGCGGAGAAGCCCAAGTAGGATCTTGGTAAAATACTATGGTAATTACTCATGAATTTTGATACTCTCCTTTATAAATTGTGTATCTACATGTATGGAAACTCGTAAAGATTATGAAAATTTATTGATTTCTAAATTAATAAGTTGTATGGCGTGTGGATGATGTAATGTTATTAGCTACTACATGGTGACTAAAAACTGCGACACGATTCAAATTAGATATAGTAAAAATTAACGTATTTACACACTAATTTAATAACTACACACATATTTCGATTTCTTATTTGAGATCGTCGAACGTTAACAAATTGTACGGAGAATATGAAGAAGCTTGCAATGAAAAACAGCTTATCGCTCATTTTGGCTAATTTGTTTATGTTGCAGAATGTAATTGACTTTAGATTAGTAAATTTTCCAATTATCGCCATCGGTCTCGGTGGCGTAATTAGAAATCGCATGGCCCTAGAAAGACTAAGATACAGGTTCAAGTCCTGTCCAAGACTATATATTTTCCATCTTTCAATTACTAGCTCAATTTGAAATGATCATTTGGGCTTTGCATAAAAGTGTAAGTTATTATTTCATCTTATTCACTGTAATATGATATATATATATATATATATATATATATATATATATTTAGTTAGTTAGTTAATAAAACTTATAAAATATTAAGTGTTATTTAAATTAATCTAATATTATTATTAACTTAGCAGTGTACTAAAATGTAATGAATGGTGAAACTTAGAATAGGGTTAATATGTCCAAGCAGTATCAGTTATAGATAAGATTATTTTAATATAAAATTATTTAATACATATTTAATACATTTTAATACATTTGTAAAAGTTTAATAAACATTAGTTTAATAAACATTCCTTTTCTAATATATATATATATATATATATATATATATATATATATACAAGCTGAGTGTTATTTAAATTAATCTAATATTATTATTAACTTAGCAGTGTACTAAAATGTAATGAATGGTGAAACTTAGAATAGGGTTAATATGTCCAAGCAGTATCAGTTATAGATAAGATTATTTTAATATAAAATTATTTAATACATATTTAATACATTTTAATACATTTGTAAAAGTTTAATAAACATTAGTTTAATAAACATTCCTTTTCTTACATATATATATATATATATATATATATATATATATATATATATACAAGCTGATTTACTTAATTTATCTTAGTTATAATCATAATATTCATATTAAACGTCTCGATTATTAATGTTAGTCATATTTAAAAATTATTTTTAAAGTTGTGTAAAACCTTAAAATTTTATTTAACGTATTACAAGCATATTTAAACATAATTATGTTAGCTAATCGTGTATATTTCTACCGTTCTATATTATTGTTATATTGATATGTGAAAAAATTAATAAAGTAACTATCATCACCACTGCCAAAATAATATAATATAAAAATAAACACTCAAAATGAAAAATTAAAATTTAGAATAAAAATTTTGATTTAAAATTCACAAATTAATAATTAAAATTTAAATTAGGATTAAAAAATTTTAAAAATTAAAAACTAGAGCGTTTTTTTCTATTAAAAAATTAATTTTTTTTTATTTTTATTAATAAATTTCTTTATTATTTTATTATTTTTTAAATTAAAAGTTAACAATTAAACATTAATAATTAAAGTTTATATAACAATAACAATAAGAAATAAAACAAAAATAATAATAAAAATTAAGTACATGAAATGTAATATAAATATAAAATATAAAATGTAATAAGATAACATAATAAAAAAACAAAAATAACAATAAATATAAATAAAAATAAATTTTAAAATTAAACTATTAAAAATTCAAAAGAAAATGATAAATTTGTAATGACACGACGCATGTTAAATTGGACTAGGAATATATAAAGCATTTAATAAATTTAACATTATTTGTGTATAAGATTGTGTGTGAAATGTTCATGATTATGCTATTGGTTTGTCGTTGGATGTGAATTATTTCCAATGTGTTTCGTTTGGTATCATTTCTTTCCGTGTCATTTATACTAACGTTTTCAAAGTCGAATTTATGCATTTCATCTATCGCGTGCTTAGTAAGGACTGTATCTCGTTTATGCGTTCGAATGGAGTATTTATGTTTACAAATTCTTTCTTCAAGATATTATTTTATATTGCCGATGTATAAGCTATCACATCCTATACAGTCTATTTTGTATTCACAATCGATTCTATTTTCTATAGGAGTTGTTAGTTTGAATTTTTGTATATAGGGCGTTGTTACTGTTATTGGGTTTATGAACTTATGTTATACTAATAGTGTTTTAAAGAATTTTGGATTTTGTGTGATAGCTGCTTATAGTATTTTATGCTTACGTAATTGGTTTTTTTGTTATGTTTTATTGTTATTTTTTACCCTTGGTATATTATATATTAAACGTATGCATCCTTTTACGATAGGATTAAAAAATTTTGGTGGGTATCCAATTTGTTTTAATATATGTTTTATTAATAGGAGTTTATTTGATCTATTGACGGGGTGTGAACATTTCATAGCTTTGTTTGTTATGTTTCCAAACATGTTTATTTTGTAAATAATGGGTGTATTAGAGTTGTAATTTATATATCTTCCGGTTCAAATTGCTTTATTATACCAACTGATGGAATTCTTCCGTTGCTATTTCCTTTTATTTCAATATCTAAGTAATGAATGGTATTATTAATTTCTTGTTCTGTTGTAAATTGTAGCCTCGGATAGAAGTTATTAAATTTGTTTAGGGTTTTATTAACTTTTGTTTGTGGTATATATAATAATATATCGTCAGTGTATCTTTTACAAAATTGTGGTTTATATGAAAATGATGGTATGCCCTTCCATTGCAAAGTTAGCTATTGTACAAGATAAGGGCGATCCCATAGCAGTTTCAGGAATTGAAGAATATATTTGATTATCAAAGGTGTAGACATACATACATACAGCTGTAGACATACATTTATTACTTCTATGAATTCTTTTTGTTTAATGGTAGTATATTGTTTGATAATATTCCATTTGTTCTTTATGATATTGAGGGCGAGATCTATAGGTGTATTTGTAAAAAGTGATATGACATCGAAAGTTATTAGAATGTGTACATCTGGTATTTTTTGCTTATAAATAAATTTATGAAAATCCCAGAAGTCCTTAATATGAAATTCAGTTTTACCAATTATATTTTGTATTATATTTGCTAGAAACTTCGATAACTTGTACGCTTGCGAATTAATGTTATTTATAATCGGTCGTAAGGGTGTTATGAAAATAATAAAAGTTTATTCACCTATACAAATTGAGCTAACAGTTGTATAGTCACTAACTAAACAATAACTCTATTATTTCACAAGGGGAGGAAACATCCACGGACCGGTTTCGGCTTTCCTATGCATCTGACGAGGCATTCTAGTATTCTAGAAGTCGATGTTGTGACCTGTACTGCTAAAGTGCTGGGCTAGTGATGAGGTCTTTTGTTCTTCTTTATTGCGTTTTTATGTTCTTCCTTTCTTACACTAATTCTTCTGTTTGTCTGGCCAATGTAAGATTTGTTGTAGTCTGAGCATGGTATTTCGTGGACTCGTTGGTCTTCTAATAGGATCTGATCTTTGGGATTCCGTAGGATTGCACCGATTTTCCTTTGAGTGTTGAATGTAGTAGCTATTTTGTATTTTCGTAGAACTCTGCTGATTCTATCTGTTGTCCTTTTAGTAAATGGTAAGTATGTTGTAGTTAGTGATGACTGCGCTCTGGTTTGGGTTTACTGATAGATTGTGACTTCTGAATTGTTTGGTGTGAGTATCCATTCTTCTGGAGTGCTTCTCGTAACGCTTTTATTTCCTCTTGTTTATTTGTAGACCGTGTAACTAAGGTTTCCACAACAGAGTAGAGTTATGTCGGACGACGATGTGATTTGGCGTTTAAGTATCTATCCGTGTGAGTTGGCTTTCTGTGTACCGAGTGGCTAAGTTGTTTGTTATCCAGCCAGCTATGCGAAATATACCAGGAAAGCTGACAAAGAAGACAAGGTCCGCAGAAACCTCCAGATGAACTTTATAGAACTCTACGGGGAGGGTATATTCCATCAAACCAGAATCTTCAAGAAGCAACAATTAAAAAGAGGTAAATTACTATGTGACTTAGTTTTCCTACAACGTTGCAAAGACAATAACATTGTACCGACGTGTATGGAGATAACGTTTCACAAAACGAACTACTCTACAAAAAACTTACTCGGAAGAACACGCCTTACGCTATCACGGGAAGCCATCCATGGTACGCGTAGAATTCTAAATCTGGCTAATGAAGAACCGATGCAACTACACGTACGCCTGAAAAAACCATCCATGTAAGCTTATGGAACATCATTAACCAATTGGTCAAGTTCCGAACAGAAACGAACACCAATCTAACAACACAGAATCAGAGGAAGAAGTTTCTACATCTACAACAACAACAATCACTAATTCAAGAAACCAAAACCGTAGAGCGCGCAAAGGTAGTACAAAATCTTTCCAACCATCCGATAGACAACGCAACAGAGAACGTCCTTGCCAAAGTATTTAATTTTGTTATTGCACCGACACGAATACCTGTAAAGGACATCATCTGTGGCATAGAAACAGCAATCCACAAGTTAGACAACGTTATAGATGAATCAATACGTCAATAAGTTTCTAATATCTTCAGAACATTTCATTCTCCAAACAAGAATCTTACAAAGGAAGAATGGGTTGCGTTGAAAAGTATACGACAGAATGAAGATACTATTAATCTACCTGCGGATAAAGGGAACACAACAGTAATAACGAATACAGAAAATTACCACATCAAAATAAACGCTCTACTTAATGACGAAGCATACCAGCCTATCAACACCGATCCAACAACATATCTGGAAAAGACCACAAGAATGAAAATCAAGAAAAGTTCTATAGACAAGGTGAAACAAGAACAACTTATTCCACGAGAAAAACCATCAAGGTGCCCAAAACTATATGGTCTTCCCAAAATTGATAAAGAAGGAGTACCGCTACGACCAATCGTGAGTTCTATGGAATCGACATTACAGCCACTAGCAAAATACTTAGCCAAGCACCCACAGCCATTTACTGAAATGGCGGCTTCATACGTTAAGAATGCAGAACATTTTATCCAACTACTGAGTACCGAAGGAGTTCAAACACAACATCTACTAGTGAGCTTTGGTGTAGTATCATTGTTTACAAACGTGCCGATAGAGGACACACTCATATTTTTGAAAGAGGAGTGCAACATTGAAGACCATATCATCGACTTAACACAACATTGTCTCAGCAACACATATCTTACCTTTAACAAACAACCCTACAGACAAGTTGAAGGAGCACCAATGGGATCACCATTTTCATCAGTGATTGCTAATTTATTCATGGAAGATATTGAGGTGGGTGAATTAGAAACAGCGATATATAAACCAAAATTATGGCTAAGATATGTTGACGCACGTTTTTCGTGTGGACACATGGAAGAGAACAACTTAATAGTTTCCTAGAACACCTAAACGGTATACATACAAAAATAAAGTTTACCATGGCAGTAGAAGAGGATAACCAATTACCGTTTCTGGATGTACTAGTGAAGAAAAAGGATTACGATTAACTTAGCCACACGGTCTACAGAAAACAAACTCACACGGATAGATACTTAAACTACAAGTCACATCATCACGCGACACAACTCTACTCTGTTGTGAAAACCTTAGTTACACGATCCTAGAAACTAACTGACGATACAATTAAACAAGAGAAAATACGAAAGTTACGAGAAGCACTCCAGAAGGTTGGATACTCACACCAAACCATTCAGAAGTTACCATCTGCCAGGAAACCCAAACCAGAGCCGGAGTCACCACTAACTATAGCATACTTACCATTCATTAAAGGGACAACAGACAGAATCAGCAGAATTCTACGAAAAAACAAAATAGCTACCACATTCCACACTCATAGAAAAAATGGTACAATCTTAAGGGATCCCAAAAGGTAAAATCCCATTCGAAGACAAAGGAGGCAACGAAATACCATGCTCTAGACTGCAACAAATCCTACATTGGACAGACAAAGAGAAGAGTTAGTGTTAGGAAGGAAGAACATAAAAACTATATAAAGAAGAACGAAAAGCCCTCATCGCTAGTTCAGCACTACATGTCACAACATTGACTTTAAGAATACTAGAACGATAGCTAAGATTAAACACTACACTTGAAAATAATCCGAGAAACCATTAAAATAGAAAAACGCCTACATAGTTTCGACACAAGGGATGAGGCCCAAAAACTGACGAAGGCATAGAAATCAGCAATTACTAGTCTACGCATCTTTAAACAATCAGAAAGGAGCATTTTGTTAAATCAGCCGTGTAGAACAACTAAACAGCACGCACCAGGACTAATGACACTGAGCCGCACCAGAAATCAAGAAAGTGCACCCGAGCATGTATTTTAACTAGCATATATAACAGGAGAAAGCAATACCTTTTTATTTACTACTTAACCTACAGAACCTAAAGACGGTAGATATGATTTTGCCGAAAAGTCGCTAAATTGACAGCGGTTCACTTTTCAAAACCAGCCAGCTATGCGGAATAATACCTGCAAAATTGACAAAGCAGTGCGTGTGCGCGTGTGTGTGTACGTGTGTGTGTGCTAGTACGGAATTGTGTGTATGTGTTTGTCTGTATGTAGTGGTGTCATGGGACTGCTTGCCCCTCCAACTTCCGACCATCAGCAGTCGGAAATCAAAAATCAAGAAGTCTGCATTCCTGCACGTGTCCTAGCCATCGGCAGCTGTAAATCAGGGAAGCCACGTATAGTCCCAGGTGTGGTGTCGTTAGTTATATTGCAAGGGTGTTTTTCCAAATGGTTACATTAAGATTAGTTGCAATGTGGGTTAGTCGGGTTTCGAGTTATTAATACATTTGTATTTACCCCCTTATTATTTGTTTTTTAGCTTAGGTACTAAATTTAAGTGTTAGTTTCAAAAAGTCCTAATCTAATAACTTACAACTAAATTAAATACTAAACTAATTCTACGCAGAAGTTTAGTGATCCGGATGAGATTTGTTGTTTATGCACATGCACGTAGTGTCACTGAACATATGCACTTAATTTAGGTTGCCTTGTCTTTTATTATTTGATTTAGCTCCTGGTGCCTCAGCGGCCCGACCCCTGGAAAGTCGTTAGTGGGCGTGTCAGTAGTAGTAGTCTCTTTTGTTGTAATATTTGTTAGATTACGTGAGTTATGTGATCCCCCAATTGTTATACCTATGCAACTGATAAAGTTATTAGGAAGTATTAGGAAATATTAGAAAAATGCAACAATGTATTTAAAAAGACAATTTATTACAATTTATATTCAGTTTATAAACGTTCATGTGAACGGAAGCGCTACAAAGTAGCACAAGGATAAGTGACACTGCAGATGTCAGGTCACAGACGGTCGTAGGAAGTCACGTACCGAGATTACGCAGAAGTAAGCCTGCAACATTGTAATTATGAAAAGCTTTTAAGATAGCAACTATGTAACTATGTATTATGAATAGAATCAAGTGTAAGCGGACATTAGGTCCGCAGATTCCCACAGCACTGTGAGGGGGTAGAGAGATTATATAAGGCCCGGGAGCTCCAATTGCAGGCAGTTTATCAACGTTCAGCTTTCACATTGCAGTCCGTCGGTAACTCACTTGTACAATTGTTAATTAATGTATTTCGACTTAGAATCATTTAATTCAAGATTGTAAAATTCCATTGTTCAAATCTGTTTAAATCAAATAAATGTGTTAAAGTTCAAAGAAGTCTTTTTAAAAAGGACCGCTCGAAGCCATGAACTTTAACTCGTGTTGTCATTTGGTCACTCGAGTGTTTTTGTGTGTATTAGTTTTGTTTTGTTTTCGTGTTTGTTGTTTATTTGTTAGTCAGTTAGTTAGGGTCTTTGTCTTTCATGTAATGTTTTTGTCATGTATTGTGTGAGTTAATTTAGATTCGGAAAGAGGTCTTCGTCCCACAGTATGTCTGTCATGGTTTGTCCGTTGTTAAGTGCGTCTCGTATTAGTTTTCTCGTGTCGTGTGCGTTGTCGTGTGGGTCGCAGAAATTCATACAGTAGATGCTCTGGAGTCCCCGTCACCCGCATGTGCATGTGTCTGTGTCAGTTAATTGAAGTCTGCGCTTGTATGTTGGATATGGCCCATCCCATCATGAAATGTATAAATCCCCGGCTGGGTTGGAAGTTTCGTGTCTTCAGTCTGCGTGCTATGTCTGGAATTAGTGTGAGTACGTCGCCGATTCATGCTAGTGTCTCATCTGTGTTGCTATTGGACAATAATGGCTTCTGTATGTTACGTCGTGTGCGTGATGGCGCTTTCGTAATTGATTACACCTTGGCGTACTGTTCCTTTCGTAGGAAGTATGTAGCAGCCCGCTGTTTTACTATTAGATCTAGTGGCATTAATCCCAGTGCTACGGCAAATGCCTCTTGAGAGGTGGTACGGTAAACCCCTGTCAATCGCAGCATGAGTCCCCTTTGTACCGAGTTCACGCCTTGTGGAGGTTTTACTAGATTTATCCTGGGATGCCACGCGCTTGCCCTATGAGTAACTACGGATGACATCACGCTGCTCACGTAGAGTTTGACACAGTTGAGTGGGATTTTGTACTCGCATTGTGCTAGACTGGCGATGCCTTGTATTAAGCTTTTTGCCTTTGCGCACGTCTTTGGTAAGTGATTTTCAGTTATGTTTCTCGTCCAGGATAACCCCAAGGTACACTTTAATACTATGGTGCTGGGTTTTATAAACTTTTTCTTTCAAAAAATTTCACAAGAAGTAGTCCAATATCGCGACAAGTTAGGTGATCTAAGTGGCCACTAAACAGGTCCAAAGGTACCCATCCATTTATCGAATAATCCTCTATTTAAATTATCACAGGTGAGTATAGCGTTGTGCAGAGTTGCAACATCTTATTGGATCCACACGTTTCGTTTATTTTTGAGTCGTATATCCTCTAGTAATTCGTACAAGTGGGTATGTAAAATTTCAATATAGCATCCAGCTGCAAGATTGTTTTCAAAAATATGGTATTGAAATTTGCCCCAACAAAGTACCAAAAACGTTCAAGCCAGAACGGCCCTATTGACGCCTCGTATACGTTTAATGTGTATTTTCATTAGACCAGTGTCGATTGTTGTGTCTGTTAAATACACCAGCACTACTCACATGTGTTTCATTATACCATAGAATTTTATTTCCAAAATTGTTAATAGCAGTACACTTACGAGCATACCACTGACAAAATCATCTTCTTTTTTGAAAATCGTTGTTACGTTCCAATTTTGCTTTTAAAATCTCCTTGGATAACTTAAATCCCTTTTGCTTTTAAAACAAAAATTTATTCGATAAATTAAATAGTCTATGTCTTGTTTTAGGTATCCGGTAATCTGTTAAATCCTTCAACATAATTAACAATATTTACGCTCTCTAATAATTCTACAACTTAAATCTAGTTGCTTTGAAACGACAAGTTTATGCTACAATTAAATTGTTGATATTCTGTTTTAGGAATCCGTTATCTTGGTATACATTACGACCGCGTATAATGGTTTTCTCTATTGTTCCAAAGTAAAGATTTGTTGAAATAAGGTCGTGCGCTATCCGATAAAACCGTGTTTTCCAGTTTTAATCGCGTTTCGATAACGAAAGGATTTTGAAGTTCAAATTCGTGTTATTTGAACCATTTTTGAATTTGATTCTGTAGCTTGTGCGTCGCAATATTTTCTACATCGTTTGTCACAGTACTTCAAAAGCAATGTACCATTTTTTTTTCGACAAGTAGGAGGTGTCTTTCGTGTATTGGTGAGTTTCCCCGCGCGTAACCATTCTAATCAGATTCTCTTTTTAGCTTTTTTAGTTGGAGGCCAAATAGGTTATTTCTCTGTGTAGGCCCACCTGTTTGTTGCCGTGCACCAGCTGCTTTTGTCTGTGGATCGCTGCTGTAGTTACGATGGCAGGGTAAATGGATCCTGAATACCGTGTCGTTTCTGTGTTGACTCACCCCCGACGACTTGCAAGCTAAGTATCCGGACACCTACAGGTATGCAACTCGTTTTCTTTTGTGTGTGTCAATGGCATATTTTGTAATAGCGTTTGGTGTAGTTACGTGACAAGAAACGTGACATTGTAGAACTATTGTTTGTTGCTGCTAATCGATATTATCGCTTTACAGGTGTGATGTACCATTGTTAGAAATGTTGGACAGACACCCGCTTATTCTTTTATACTGAATAGTTTATTTTACAAAAGTTTTAAGTAAAATTTTAAACCGCTTAACAAAAGCTCTCACAGGTTTATTTACTACTGATTAATTTTATTCGGTGTGAAATACGAGATGCGCACATCGTATCTAATTTCCTAAATTGTTCGTACAATATAATTGTTTGCTGTGAAATAATAACATCTAATTTATTTTCTTTTTGCTTGTTTGTACAGTATTCTTTGTTTATTATTATGTGTTAATAGATAATCATGGGCGATGTGTTTTTTTTTGTTTTTTTGGTGTTTAGGTGAATCCCCTCACTCTCCGCGTTTGATAGTTAGCCTGCTATTTACTTTTCATCCGGCTAAGTCTAGATACGTAGCATCGTCCGTAAACGAACTATATAAAATTCTAATTTTATAGGGTCGATATTTGTTACGCTTCAATATTCTTGAAGCTGCTGGTTTGGAAACGCCCATTTCCATTTCAATTTTCCTACATGACGTTCTTGGGTTTGTCTCCACAAAGCTGTCGTACAGTAGTTTGCTCTTAATTAAAAGCTGCATGTTGTCTCGTTCTAGCTTTATCTAAACATCCAAACTATTGTAAATTCATTTCTCACTCTTTAAAAGTTTTCATATTTGGTTGTCGTCTTTCAGGTACGTGTTTTATTTACAAACGAAATAGTAATATTATTTGGTATGAGTTACACAATCACCTGTTAAAATATAACGCTTCTGATGGTACAGGGATTCTTGCAGACTCAATATATGAAACTAGCATATCGTACTTTTTGTTATATTCAAATTATGCCATTTAGTAAGAGACAGTTTGACTTAAAAACTAACGATGAAATTTATTACATGTGCAATAAATATGATTGAAGTTCGTTGACGTTTGTTATGCAAGCAATTGTCAGTTTGTGTTTACCTGTTGTTTTGCGGCCAACTATTTATTACCAATATAATAAATTTATTTATTATACCAAAAACATGAAATAATTCGGCCATTTGAAAAAATAAATAAATTGAAATTATATTTTTGCAAAGTCCCTAAAAAGAGCATTTAAACAAAGTAACAACAAACTGCGGTTTCTATTAAGAAAAATTCAAGTTTATACTATAATTTTATGAATGTTATAAATATTAAATATTTGCATACGTCACTGTACTCTACGTAAAAAACTATATAAAAACTCTTGCAGAATTTTTAGATATTTTTGCAAACAAACAAGTTATACAAATTAATAGAATTGTTAAAAATATTAATTTTTGGCCATAACTTAAACCCAAATTTCACCGTTGTATTGATCTCAAAAAGTTAGCCAATGACTGCGCAAACAGTTTTATTGTATCTTTAATAATTATAAGTTACCATTAACGACAATCAATTAAGAACACACTGTACATTCAATACCTCAGAACCCGAAAATTTTTTTTTAATACCTTTGTATACTCTAAATACTTCTCAGTGTAAAAACACCGTACATTTTGCTTTAAAAAGCTTTGTTTATGTTACATAATAGCATCTTGAAATAGCACTGTGTTTAAGTGAAATTCTAGGAAAAACTTTTTAATTAAAATGTGTTTGATATCATTTAGAACGAGTACTTCCTTAAAAGCATTTCCACCTTAATTCGTGAATTTTTTATGTTAAGCGAGAAGCGTTAATTTTAAACTGAATGCTACATTTTAGTTTTTTTGATTTCTCGAATTTTAGATTCATTCACAAGTAGTTAAACGACCAATAAAACCCATAAATCATATTGTAAATATAAGCAGGTGACAAATAATTATCTTCTAAAAACCAAATAAAATGAACGGACATTCCAATTAGGGAGACTGTAAGCGATTTACGACACAAATGAAACAAGGTAATAGGATTAAAAGCTAGCCAATAAGCTAATTTTGAATTCCTTTTTTAAACTACGTTAATTAAGTAACTATGTTAATATATTTTACGACGAGGTCAAAATGAAAGTCAATTTACATAACACAGTGTATCAATTAACAACATTTTTAACGATATAGCATCAACTCATGAATCAGATCAACTATAAAAATATCGAGTTTTCTAGAGGTTAATGACGTAAGAACGTAGATACTACATAAAAGCCGGGTAATAATCAGAACTGTTTGTCGATCAGTTACCGATTGTCTTTTTGGCGATCAAATACGGATGAATAAAGTTTGAGTTCGTGTTAAGATATTTGTCAAGAACAATATGTATTAAAGTTATGAAGTATAACGATTGATGTTCAAAGTAATTTTTATTAAAATATGGAAAACTCAAATTATATGTAAAATAATGAAGATAATTTGATGACATTAAGTTCTTATAGGATAAATTCGAATGAAAGGGTACGGTATGCTTTTTCAAATGCATTTTAGTGGTATGAAGTTTAATGGCCACAAGCTTACTGTATAACCAAGGAGAGAGAAAAAGGACAATCAACGGAATTAACGGCAAAACGTTTAAGAGAAGTTTTTGCTTATTTTACATTAAATAGTTTGGATTACATAAGGGAAGTCTAAATTATTATTTTTGTAAATGGATAATTAAAATTTTTTTTATTTGATCGAATTCTGATTTAATTTGGCTATTATAAAAAAGTTTTTTTAGATGTATCCGATTGGCTACGCCTATTTACAGAGATAAGAAATATTATTAAAATTATACATGCAGAGTAAGGAATTACTACCCGAACAATACTTCAAATAAATTTTTAATGGACTATGGCAAGTTTAAAGAAATGGTCCGCGTTTGTGTCTGACTGCCGTCACCAATTCGAAAATGGAGAGGACGTAGCAGTGGATTTGAGAATGGAACGGAAGGCATCAAGAGATTTTGAGGTATCGATAAAGGTTTATGTTGTAATTATACAGGATTCTATATTTCAATACAATCCCTTTACAAAAATGTTTAATAGATTAATTAACAACAAAATAATCTATTGTACATGTATTACGTTTTTAATAAAATTATATAAAGAATTGTTTTATTTAAATACCAAGAGGAAGATTGTGGATCTTCCTTGAGCAATAGAAATCATCAACCTGGGGCCCAGGCTCGTTACCCGGTGTAAAGTTGGGATGGATCGGTATAAAAGAAAAACCTCAATTTGGATTCAGCCTTAAGCTGTATATTTGATAGATGTACACCAACAAATTATTCACAAAGGCAATTAGTGGAATCCTAAAAGATTTGATATATATCTGTTCTACCAGTAAAAACTATAAGGTACCTAGTAAAACGTTACGCAGATATATCAAAAAATTTAATCTTCAGAAGAAGAATAACGTTCCTGTAGATGTGAAGCAAAAATTGGAATGCCAATACAAAACTTTGATGAATTCTTGGTACACAGTACAGTTAAGATGGGTAAACATGAATTTTTGTTTCCTTCGAATGTAAGACTCATATTTGCTGGAACATCAAACTACGAGAAAACGAATATTAATACTAACCCAAACATGAGTTGCTAAGAAGTGTATTTGAACCTTTAAAGAAAGTAATTGGTTATTAAGAATATGAAAACTACGATGATTTGATGGGGTCTAGAGATGCAAAGGAAGATTCAATTATAGTGTTTGATGATATACTTGTCAGCGATCAAATTAAGATTGCACAGTTTTTTTCGTATGGTAGACACAGTAACATTGATTGCTTTCATTTATGTCAAACGTATGCCAGGGCGTTAAAGCACCGCCTTCAGGATAACCATAATGTTGTTTCATTATGAAGACGAGACGAAACAAATCTAAAGCATATATTTTTGATCACATAAGCGGTTACATGCCATATGCAAAACTTAAAGAAATTTGATTGCAATTCTGGAATGACAACAAACATAATTTTATAACTAGTGTGAAAGATTTCTATATTGATAATGGGCGATGTAGGAAGAATTTTAACGGGTATATAAATATTAGGGAAGACGTAAGTGGTTAGGTGTAATCCAGAGTTTGATAATAGTGGATTTTAAAGGATAAAGCGCAAATAAGCACCAGCTCCACCTGTTGGAGGACTCTGCACGAAAAGAGTTCGTAGAGCATAAAAGAAGTATACTACCTTACAACAAGAATTCAAAAATCTGCATAAACGAACGCTCAAACCAATGCAGATTGCCCCATCCCACTTACAAAGGTCAACATTAAAGATGAGAAATTAAAAGAAAGTACGATCGCATTGGAATGTAGTACGTATTTCTAAAGGTAAAGCGGTTTTTGATAGATGAATTCACCCCAACTGGAACACGGAGATGTTCAGAATTAAAAAAAGCCAGAGCAATTACCTATCTACTGAACATTTGGATGAGAACCCAATCTTGAGCTGACTCTATACTAAGGAGATGCATACTGCGCAATTTCCTGACACGTATCTAGTAAAAAAAATTATAAGGAAAAGCAAAAATTGGGTAAATACGATCCAATGATTATATACTGAGAAATCTTGTATAAAGCCCACGAATTTTCTTAAGCACATAAGCCAGCATCTTGTCTACGACTGTTTATTTACGAACCAACTGTTGGGTAGGTACTATGTATAACTAGATTTTAGATATCCAAAGCTTTTTATATATGACAAGTGAATTTTCTATTAAAGAAATATCTATTTTGAAGGTGGAGAGCAATGAAGTGTGGCATGAAATATTGGAAATGTATATACTTTAACTATGATTTCTGGAAGCAAAACAAATTCAACAAAATTTATCAGCATGAACTAAATTGGAAAACGCCTCCACACGTCAAATTAAGCACGCTATTTTTATCGCTATACCTACAAGGCATGATACCGCCAAACGCTAGTTCTTTTTTCCAAGGAATTGTAAAAGCAAAAATTATACCTCAGCATTTTCCCGTCAATGTATTATTTTAATAATAAAGTCTTTATGCTATTCCTGCTTTTAACTAAAGAAATATGTTTAGAATTAAATAAAATCTATGGGGTAGTCACCACTTTTGAACAAACGGCTGATGCAGAGAATGCGCTTTGAATCACTTTTAAATTTTTTTTAACATGCAAATTAAAAATTAATTTAAAAATACCCATTCTGAACGGACCTGCACCTTGACGAAGTTCTAAAATACTAGAACAGGTAGAATGGCTTGCGCGTTTCAATGAGCTAAAAAACTGAACTATAGGTTTAACCAAATTAGTGGGGGTTAGTGAGGAACCAGACTAAAACAGGTCTCCAAAAGAGGGCAGCAGCTTTTTCGGTACTTAGATTGGCAGAGACCATAAGGGTCGGTATCAAATTCTAAGACAAACTACTGCGATGTGGAAGGCAACGGGAAACCACTACATTATATTCCAAGTACACAACGTACTCAAATTGATACTAATGATGATGGCATCCTCTGAGGTAAAAAGTTCCGGAGGTAAAATAGTCCCCGTTCGGATCTCCGGGAGGTGACTATTTTGGGGGATGTGATCCGAAGGTATAGAAAAAGATACGTGAACATTCTGCGAGTCGGAGCGTGGAATGTCAGAAGTATGAAACAAGTAAGTAAGCTAGAGAACCTGAAACTTGAAATGGATAGGTTTGCACTAGACATAGTAGGAATCGGCGAAGTCCGCTGGCCAGAGGCGGGAGATTTTTGGAGCGGAGACTTCAAGGTAATTAATACAGGAACAGAGGAAGGAGATTTGGGTGTAGGGATAGTTATGCGAAAAAAGATAGGACGCCGTGTAGAAAACCACTTACAAAAGAACAAAAGAGTACTCATGGTTAGATTTGAATCTAAACCGGTAAATACAGTAATAATACAAGTATACAGGCCCACCTCTAGCTACATTGAGGAAGAGATGGAGGCGATCTACAAAGATATCGAAGACATACTAAGATACGTAAAACGACATGAAAATTTAATAATTACGGGGGATTTTAATGCAGTGGTAGGTAAGGGTCGGGAAGGAGCGATAGTAGGTTTATTTGGTTTAGGCACGAGGAATGACAGGAGAAATAGGCTGGTAGAATTTTGCGACAAGAACAACTTAACAATCACAAATACATTATTTCAGCATCATGCTAGAAGGCGATGCACATGGACGATGCCAGGAGGTATAGGAAGATGTTAAATAGATTACATTATTATTACACAACGGTTTGAAAATCAAGTAAAAAACTGTAGAAACTACCCGGAAGCAGACACAGACACTGACCACAACATCGTAATTATGAAGGCCGCACTTAAATTAAAAAATCTGAAAAAAGGAACGGAAAAGGGCACTTTGACTTTGAGAAGCTAAAAGATAAAAATATCCACGAAAGATTTGAAAAAAGATTAAACGGATTGCCGAAAGATATCGAGAAAATTTCGTATACTAAGCAAATAGAAACAGAATGCAATAACATTAAATCCAGCTTAGACATGGTAGCCAGAAGTAATATGGGGTATACACAAAAAGAAAATAAGAAACCATGGATAACAAAGCATATCTTGAATTTAATAGAAAAAAGACGAAAATACAAAAATAGATCAGACGAAACAGGAAAAGAGATACAAAGCCATAAAATGGGAAATTATCGCAAATGCAGGAAAGCTAAAGAACAATGGATTGGTGAAAAGTACAAAGAAGTACAAACTAAGATGGAAATAGGAAAGACAGACAAAACATACAAATTAATTAGAATGAATTTTAGGGATATAAAACCATATAGCAAAAAATATAAGGGACGCGGGAGGAAAAGTCATTATAGAAAAAAGTAGAGAAAGTTGCTAGATGGCTGGAATATATAGGGAATTTATATAGAGGAGAGGAACTAACAGCATTAGATTAGGAATCAGACATTGAAAATGATGACCTGGGATATCCTGTATTTAGAGATGAGTTTGAATTAGCATTAAAGGGTCTGAAAAATGGTAAGGCGCCGGGCACTGATAAGGTGCGAGTAGAAACTCTAAAAGTCGCTAAACAAGCAGTAACAGAACGTCTCTTCCGACTTGTAAGCTATATGTATGAGACAGGCGAGATATCCAAAGATTTCAAACGTAACATCATAGTAACTATATAAAAAAAAAGGAGCGGATAGATGTGAAAGTTTTCGAACAATAAATTTGACAGCACACGTTTCAAAAATATTAACTAGAATTGTACAAAGACGAATGAAAAACGAGTTGTAGAAATACTGGGAGAGGACCAATTTGGGTTTAGGCAAAACAGGGGAACACGGAAGGTTATTTTAGCTCTGAGGGCGTTAATGTAGGAAACAACAGAGAAGGGGGAAAGCGTATATATAGGGTTTGTAGATCTGGAAAAAGCATTCGACAATGTAAAATGGAAGAAAATGTTCGAAACATTCAAAAAGATTGGAATGAGTTTTAGGGATAGACGGATAGTGCATTGCTTATACAAAGAGCAAACAGCGGCAATAGAATTAGAGCAAGAAAATAGAGAGTAAATATTACGAAAGGAGTAAGACAGGGATGCGCCTTATCCCCATTAATTTTTAACTTGTACATAGAAGAGGCAGTGAATACTGTCAAATGCAGGAAGACATTTGGAATTAATATGCAGGGACAAAAGATTGATATGCTTATATTTGCAGATGATAAAGCGGTATTAGCATCTAGCAAACAAGAGTTAGAAGCTGCTCTTAATGAAATGGAAACAGTTCTAACAGAGAGACATGGTATGAAAATTAACAAAAATAAAATTAAAGTTCTAGTATGCAAGAGAGGAAAATAAATCAAAAACAAGGATACAAATAGGTAATGAGAACTTACAAGAGGTTAAGGATTTCTGCTACCTAAAAAGTCAAATAATGCAAGATGGGAAAAGCACAAAAGATATAAAACAAAGATTAGTACAAGGTCGTACTACATTTAACAAGAAAAAACAACTACTGTGTTCAAAAACAACAAACATAGAAACAAGGAAAGGATTGTTTAAAACATATGTGTAGAGCATAGCACTGTATGGCTGTAAGCCTGGACAGTAGGAGAAGCAGACAAGAAAAGGCAGAATTCTTAGAAATATGGTGCTACAAATGTATGATGAAGATATCATGGACACACAAAGTTAAGAACAAAGAGGTACTAGAAATGGTAGGGAAAGAAAGAAGTATGTAGAGAATTGTAAAAAATAGGAGTGATAGGATAAGACATGAGGGAATAGTTAGGAATATATTAGAAGCAGAGATAGGAAAAGAGAGAAGTAGAGGTAGACCTAGGTTAGACTACTGCACACAGATAGTGAAATATGTAGGCTGTGAGAATTTCAGGGAAATATGTAGCTTAGCTCAGAATAGAAAATCAATGGAGGTACGCTTCCAACCAGTCGCAAGATGGAATTACTAGTGACAAAAATAATAACTGTACTTAAACATTGTGATTATTATAAACAACTACAGATATTGGTTTTGCAGTACTTTCAACTAATGTTAATTGTGCGAAAGGATTTACTGGAAAACTATTAATACGGCAAATGTCCAAGTGTTGGGGAATCCTTGGCAGCCACAAGCTGCTTAACCCCCTTCACATACCCTGCATCTACATTTCCCCTGCTCCACCCGAAGGTACTACATTGGCCAGGAGGCGAGTTTTTTTTGTTGCCTGGAAATTTAGAATTTTGCCCAACCTTTGCCGTTCCAGGCAAGGTAGGGATCTTTATCGTGCGTGACAACACTCACACACGGGACCTCCACTTAACCTCTCATCCGAACGAGGGCGTAGTTTTTGTGAAAAATGCTCACCTGTCATTTTTCAAGCAGTCGGCGGTGTCGGGATTCGAACCCAGGACCTTGGGATCCGTAGTCTCACGCTTACTACATTGACCCACGGCGACGCCTCCCCTTCACATACCACTGAATCTCGGTGAAATACGGCATATAATTAGAAAACAAAAGAAGGGAATCGAGCTGTAAATAGACTGTTGTGAGAATTGCAAGGAACTGTGTAGGCTAGCTCAGAACATAAATAAGCTGAAATACAAGTTCAACCAGTTTCAAGACGTAAAACCCCATGACGAAAAAATAAGTGCTCTTAAATCTGATGATTGGTATAAACAACTACAGGTGTTGGTTGTGAAATATTTTCAACTAATGTTGATTGTGCGAAAGGATAAATTGGAAAAGCTATTAATTCGACAAAGGTTCAAGTGTTGGGGGAACTTGGCAGCTAAAGGCTGCTTACCCCCCTTTACATACCACTGAATATCAGGGAAATAGGGTGTATAACTGTAAAACAATAAAAGGTGACCGAACTGCATCAAACAAGAAAGAACAACAGCTATGTTCAAAGACAACGAACATAGATACAAGAAGAAAACTGTTCAGGCATAGTGTGGAGCCCAGCACTGTACGTCTATAAATAGGTGCAGTAGGAAAAACAGACAGAAAAAGATAGAAGCTTACTGAAATGTTTGTGCTTCACATGTATAAGGATGGAATCATGCATGGACAAAGTTAATGACAAATAGGTTGTAGAAATAGTACAGGAATAAGGATATCTGTGAAAAACGAAAAAAAAATAGAAGAAATAGAAAGACAGGACACGTTCTAAGGCATTTCTGAGGAATAGTTCGGGATATATTACAAGCAGAGATAGAAAAAGAGAGTTAGAGGTAGACCGAGAGCGGACTTTTGCCCACAGATAGTGATAGACGCAGACTGCGCAAATTTCAGGGAAATGTGTAGGTTGGTTCAGACTAGGAAAGAATGAGGGTACGCGTCTAACCAGTTCTAGGACTGAAGACCTAATGATGATGATTAAAAATACATTTGTATATAGAGGCTCGATTAAAATACACCTTTTAGCACTTTCCAGTAAAAGCATATTCGTTAAAAATGTTTTTATAAATTAGTAAAAATTTAACATTGAATTTGGTAATATGCGTCTACTGGGCTATTGAGTGCTCGAATTTCACATACATAAATTGAATAATTCATGTTAAATTTTTTAAAGTTATTTAATAGTTTGAGAAACGAACTTTAAAAAGAACGGTTAGCGTTTTCTTTTGGCCGTTTAATCTTAGGTTTTAAAATATTCACAAATAAAAATTAAATGAACTTTCGTTACTTAAAATCACAATGATAAAGAACAATTCAACACTCATACAAAAAAGCTTCACCTAAATGATAATACCGTAAAATAATTTGTGGTGCTCTAGCTATGGTGAATTTATAATATTGTGCTCAAGGTTAACCTAATTTAAACTTATACACTTCTATATAATAAATTCTTACTTTTATCGTATTTAATATGGCGAAACTGAAAGTTAGAAACGAAGGAAACTAGCACGACTTTCCCAAATATAAATTAAAAACTGATAATTTGCGGTACGGTACTTCATTGCTCAGAGTACAAAACTTTCCAGTCATTTGTACACCAAACATTATTTTTAAATATCCTGTGCCTGAAGCTGCTTTTGCTTTGAATTGTGTTAAAGGGCATTGGTAATTGAAAGAATGTTTTGTATTATAAGACAAATTTAATTGAAAGATGAAATATTGGTTAAGCTGTATAAAAATAACTTTTTAAGTCTTTAAAAATGTTACTTAGCTACCCATTTTACAAACTAAAAACGATTATAAAATTCCAAATTTTGCACTCTGCCAATTTAAAAGTGGCCAGGATAGCTCTATTTCTTTTGAATTGAATTGCAGAAAAATCTTCTAGATATTTTCATCCCAAAATTTAGTTTTTAATAGCACCCTAGACCTTTAGACAATCTATACAAATAAAAAGATAGAAATTGGATTCACGGGGTTGTACTTAGGTAAGCGATACTTTTGAATTAAAAGTAATGGTGAATTTGTACTTTCCATAGAGTTTACGTTTAGAAAATATTTATGAATAAGAAACCTATAAAATGTGGGACTAGGTTCTTATAAGTTAGTCTCTAAATTAAAATAGAATCTGCAGGATGTTTCATAATCATACTGAAAGTTATTCATATTTAAATTAAAAGGAAGAGGCAATCCTAAAGTTAGTTTCGAAAATAATTTAAAATGAGATTTGCACATTCAGCAAAACTAAGAAATGAACAAGTACTTATATCGATTGGTTCAGTGGTCTAACGGTTAAGATACCTGCTTTATATGCGGGCAGCTCGGATTCGATTCCTAGCTCCCGTTTTCCTATAAAACGCGTGTAAGGTATGCGCTCAATTGAAAAAATTGTGACGTAAGAAAAATGGCAGATGTGACGTTGGGTTCGATTCCTAGCTCCGGCAGTCAACCCTTTTTATTTATAAAACGAGTGTAATAAATACGCTTAATTGAAAAAATTGTGACGTAAAAAAATAGCGGATGTAACGTAAGAAAAATGGCAGATGCGACGTTAGAGAAAATGGCGGATTGTCAAAGTGACAGTTGTAAGAAATGACCACCGTGACGTGGGAGGTGCGTTAGTGATATCTGATATGATCGAGGAGCAAGGATCTGCCATCTCTGTGTCTCACTGCCTGCAAGAGGTCTACTTTCGGAACCGTGGGAAACCGCGATAATTAAATATCGAAAATTAACTAAGCTAAATCATCTTATAGGGTCTCGTCTTATTAGCACTGTTAAAGTCTCAAAAATTTTGGAATATATTATTTATTTTCACACTGCAGCATACTTGGGACAAATTTAGTTTAATACTATTGTACTACCAGGGTTTCGTAAGTCACATAGTTGTTCAATTGCACTTCTAGCAATAATTGATAGCATGAGAAGTAAAAGGATCTTTCAAAAGATACTAGGAGTGAGGTAGAGATAGCTGTTCCAGTTAGTCGCAGGATAATCTTTAAGGCCATTCTACCGTGAATCCTGAAGAATTCTTCAAGCACTAGCTACTGATTAAACAATTCGATCCGATACTAATTAAAGACAACATTTCGCATTAGAAATGTTTTATAGTCGATACTATCTTTAATCCTATGCTACTTCTATCCAAATACAGATCGCTTGTATTATGTTTTATTCAAAAAGCATGTGTAGCTATCCACTGTCCACCAGTTTCAGTAGAATAATCACTACCGTCAAGAAAACTACGCAATTTAAGAGTATTAGCAAAATAATTGTACTGCAAGTTCTATTTCTGCGTTGGAAATTTAATAAAATGCATTTTAATAAAACCTAATTGAAACACAATTAGAGCATAAAAGTGTAACTTAGAATAAATAATTTGCTTAATAAAAAAGCAGTTAACATTTACAATGTAAGTCAACTTGTAATATTGCAAAAAATAAACGACCGTGGCAGGATTCGAACCTGCAATCTTCGGATCCGAAGTCCAATTCAATTCAATTCAAAACAAGTTTATTAAATCTTTTACATAAAACTAGATAATAGCAAGTTACATAATATTAACAAGACATATATTTGTAAATCTTCTGTTTGCTCTGTAGAATGTTCCTGGCCAGTTGGTCTTATCATTCTCTTTTACGTCCATATTGATTTGTAGTGTATTATAACATGGATAATTATATACAATCAGCTAATTGTTTATGGTAATTGCGATGTCTTTATCTATTTTCAGTCTTTTTGAGCAGGAAAAATCATTCATCTAAAAACCTGCTTTTAGTTTATATACCCTAGGGTATTTTTAGATTGTTACTATTTCTTTTGTTGGAATATTTGTAGGTGTTGATATGTAAGTTTATGTTTTATTTTAAAGGGCGAGTCGTTTTGTCTGATATTTGTGATTTGTTGTAAAAGTTCGTTTGCTTGAAGCTTTGTGGTATAAAATTTTTCACTTATTTTGTTTATATGGGTTCTCAGTGTTTTTGTTTCTGCGTTCTCGTGTAGGTCTGTGATACGTGTGTATCTATCTGCTCCTGTTATTAGGCGAAGACATTTATTTTGGAAGCGTTGTAGTGGTTCGAGGGCCGTTTTGCTGATGTTACTCCACACTGGTGCAGCATAAGTGATGGTTGGTCGGATTATACTTGTATAAATTAATCTTTTATTTTTCTTCGAGAGTTTACTATTTTTCGCCATTAGCGGGTATAGATTCTTTGATGTTGCATATCCTTTTCTGATGCTGTGTTTTACGTGTGTTTTGAAGTTCAGTCTTCGATCTAAGTATACACCAAGATACTTTACACAATCCACTTGCTTAACGTTGGAGTCATGGATTTTTATGGGTTTAAATATTTTTGAGTTAGTGAACTTACGGCTGAAAATTATTGCTTCCGTCTTCTCTGGATTGATTGCAATTTTCCATTTGTTGTAGAACTTTTGTAGAATATTTAAATAAAACTGTGTCTGTTGGCTACTGATTATTGCGTGGTCTGAATGGGCATATATAGCGGTGTCGTCCGCAAAAAGTGAGGTTTTCGTTCTGGGAAATTCTGGTAGATCGCTGAGATATATGGTAAAAAGTTTCGGCCCTATTATTGATCCTTGCGGAACTCCTGCGTTTATGTCTTTGATTTCTGATTTGCACTCACCAACTTTCACTACAAATTTTCTGTTGCTTAAGTATGAATATAATAATTTTATTAAATATGTTAGAAAGTTTAATTTGTTTAGTTTGTAGATTAGTCCGGTGATCCACATTTTGTCAAACGCCTTTTCAATATCTAATAATACCATAGTTGTTACTTTGTCTTGATTGAAATTTGTAATTATATCATTCACGATCCGAACAACCTGTTGGGCGGTGCTATGTTCTGCTTTAAATCCAAACTGTGTTTCTTGTGAGGTTTTTATATTTGGTTCCAGATCTGTAATTCTCTTTAGGATAATTTTTTCTGCCACTTTTCCCAGTGTTGGTAACAGGCTGATCGGTCGATATCCGGTTGTTGTGCGGTGGTCTTTGCCAGGTTTGTTTATTGGGATTACTATTGCCTTCTTCCATTTTTCTGGAAAGAGTTGGAGTTTTAACATATTGTTTATTATGTATGTGAATTGTGTTATTGCTTTTTTCGACAGATTCTTAATAACTATATTTTGGATGGTATCTTCTCCAGGAGCTTTGTTTTTTGGTAGCATTTTTATTATTGCAGTTACTTCGTGTGGAGAGGTGAGTATATTTTTCAGTTCACTTTTTGGTATTTTGTAGTTCTTGATCTGATTTAATTGTTTCGTTACTTCTTTGGTGAGTTCTTCGTGCATGGGTTGGTTAATTTCTAGTTGATGAATTGATTCAAATTTTTCTGCTAGGGCGTTTGCTTTGTCAGTGTCAGTAATATATTCCAAAACGTTTTCTTTTAATGTTGGGATCGGTTCGTAAGTCTTCTTTAGGGATTTAGTGAACTTCCATAGGGAGTTGTCTTGCGGGTTAAGGCTTTCAAGTTTTTTGGTCCACTCTCTGTTGTAGTGTTCTCTGATGCCATTCCTTATGTTTCTGTTAGCTTCTGTTAAACGTTGTTTTACAATAGGATCCGCAGTTCTTTGCCATTTTTTTCTTATACCGTTTCTTGTTTTTATTTCTTTTATAATACTTTCAGGAAGCTTGTCTTTAGTTGGGTCTATTTCCATCCATTGGCTATGGTTGCTAATGCTAGTAACTACCGCATTGGTAAAAATTGCAACCATTTCATCAAGTTCCAATGAATTTCTTGCGTCTTGTTTAATTTGAAGTTTTTTATCTAGGTCCGCTCTGAATGATTTCCAGTTGGTCTTCCTGTACGATCTAATACCGATTTTATGACTGTCTTTTTTTGTTCCGTATGGTAAGGAAAATGTGACTGGGTTATGATCTGATTCGAGTTCTATGATTGACTTGAGATCTATAAAATATGGTACATTTTTAGTTATTAATATGTCAATTGTTGTTGGGGTGCTTCTATTCCAGGGAAAATGGGTTGGATTTTCAGAGAAAATTACTTCTAAATTGTTTCTGTTCGCATAATCTCTTAGGGTTGAACCATTTCGATTATCCCTGTGACAGTTCCAGCTGTGATGTCTGGAATTTAAATCACCCACTACTATTACCTTATTTCGTTTTCTAAATAATTTGTCTAGATCCGTTACACTAAACTTATTTCTTGGCGAGTTATATACACTTATTATACTGATATTGTTCGGAAGTTTTATGCCTAAGGCCTCTACACTATTGTTTTCTAACTTAATTTCACTAAACTTAACACTATTTCTAACTGCTATGGCTACTCCGCCTTGTCCAGTTTCGTTTACATTGTCTTTCCTAATAATGGTAAATCCTCTTATTCTAATCTTATGTTTTTTCTTTAGTTTGGTTTCATTAATTAACACAATGTCTAGCTGGTGGGAATTTATGAAATGTATTAATTGTCCTATTTTACTTTGTATACCATTTGCGTTCCATGTAACTAAATTAACTTTATAATCCATAATTATCCAGGCTTGTAACGAAATTATTAAATGCGGAAAATTTTTCCATAGGTGTTTTACATTTAACTAAGATTGAATTTAAATCTTTTACAGCTTTTAGCATAGATTTTACGTTTATAAGTGAGTTTAGTTTACTTATTTCACTGATGAGCTCTTGAAATTCTTCTTGCTGTTCGCTGGCTGTTGGTCGTTGGGTGACCCCCTGAGGTTGTTGTTGTTGTTGGGGTGGTTTCCATGCGTTTGTCAATGGAGCTTTAACAGTTAATCTAGGAAAATGTTTACCACTGTTTATGTTTGGGGGATCTTGCTCGATTATTTTTGTGTTTGTTGTCGATTTGTATTCTTTCTCTGAGAATTTTTCCACAATACTTGCATACACTGGACAGTCCTCACTGCTTGCAGGATGTGGGCCGCTGCAATTAGCACATGTTGCTGGTGTGTCTTTGGTTTTGGTACACACGTAAGTCCAATGGTCTCCTGCACATTTAACACATTTAATGGCCCCTCTGCAGTGTGCTGTTGCATGTGACCACTTCTGGCACCGGCGGCACTGCGTGATACGTTTATTGTTTAGCTGGCGTTCCCAACTCACGCGGGTGTATGATATACTTTTAACTTCTTGTTGCAGCTTTTTTAGAGTCACTTTATTGTTTGTTATCACTAAAAATAATGGGACCTTTTTTGTCTTCATCACATAGGTGTTTATTACAGGAGTGTTTTTATCTTTGAGTTCCTCTGCGATTTCCTCACTTGTTAGTCCCCACTAAGCCCTCGTAAAACGAACGCATGCGATTTTTCATCTAAGTCAGAGTACGTATGGAATTTGCAATTGTCCTTTTCCAAATACTCGATAAATAACTTTCTCTCATTGCGATCTTGAATAAAGATATTTGTATTCGCGGCCGTATATTTAACCGAGAACCCCTTGTTTACCTTCGTGCCTACGTTTTCAATTAATTGTTTATGGTTTTTAATTGTTCCATGGATCACGATGGGTGACGGTGGTTTTACTTTCTTTCGTAATTCTGGAATATTTTGGGGTTCCGATTCGCTTTCCGATTCAGTTTCGTATTCCATTTGTGAATTTTCGTTATCATTGTTAGATTGGATGGGTGAATATCTATTGCTAGTTGCAAGAGATTCTATGCTTTCAGTTCTCTTGTTTAATTTTATAGGTTTCCGTGGTGTTAGAAATCCCTCCGGATCTATTTGTGTGAGCATTCTTTTTGAGCTTGCAGGCGTTACAAAATTCTTCATGAAAATGGAGTCGTTGTTTGTCTTTGTATCCTTGTCGTCAATGTTTGAACCCATTGATTTACTTGCGTTATTGTTCTCTTCGTCCGGAACTACATTCTTACTACAACTATTTGTTACCTGCGCCGAGGGATCGGTCGAGGCGGCCGTGTTTGTAGACGTTTGAATTTTACTGCTCTCTTCAGTTATTTTATTTTTCAGGTTTAATAGACCCTTACGCGATAAAATTTCTTCATTTAAATGCGATTTACATTGTTTTTTCACTTTCCTTATCGTTGTGGGCTTTTGCTTCTTGTCCGGTTTCATGCGCGGTCACATAAATAATGTTTATTACCGAGTTATTACGTGAGAAATAAATTAACGCTATTAATTGATCAATTAAAATTATGCTTACGACACTATTAATAAACTACATTATAATTAACACTAAGCTACATTAGATTATTATTTTCATACCGATTAATTGCGGTTAATACGATATTTAAGAAACACTTTCTAAATTTCAGGTAGATCTTGATCTTTAGAAAACACGTGTGCACCCTTCCGCGTTAGGTATGCAACGAATTTTAAAAGAAACCTAATTGAAACAATTAGCGCATAAAAGTGTAATTTTAGAATAAATTATTTGCTTAATAAAAAAGCCGTTACCATTCACAATGTAAATCAATTTTTAATATTGTAAAAAATGAACGACCGTGACAGGATTCGAACCTGCAATCTTCGGATCCGAAGTCCGACGCCTTATCCGTTAGGCCACACGGTCATACGTTTATAAGCTTGGTAGTAGGTATATCAATTACTTCTTGCGTTTCTCCCAATCAATACTTATTTAAAATGTTTATATCTATAATATTATTTATTACAAAATATTTAAAAAATGGTATTTATCGTTAAATATGTACCACAAAAGTATGATATACAGAACCAGAGCTTTTAATAGAACGAAAATATTAAATAACGCATGTTTGTCAGTTAACTGTACATTGCTATAGGGCTTAGCACTGACATACATAAAAATATTAATGTAATATACAGGGTGAATGTAATAGGGAATGTAAATACAGTAAAATACTTTGTTTAATTACTATCTTAATTTAAATGGAACATTCTGTATTTATTGCTGTAATAATGTGTAAAATACATTTCCTTTTAGACTGCTATAAAGTTTCCTATGCCAATATCTACTAATTTCGGACTTATTTGAAATACTTTACCTGGATCAATAAAATTCATTAGCTTAATACGGCACTTTTTTTTATCTTAAATCACATTGATAACTTTTTTGGCATATATAAAAAACATGATGTATCATACTCCAACTTATGACCCATGAAGGTATGAAATAACGTGTGTGAACATTTGCAAATGCAACTCCAGATATTTAAAAAATGTAAAATACGTTTGAGAAAAGTAAAATAAACACCACTTGAACGTTTATCGTAAGATTTTATGGGGTCTGGGGCAAGGATTTAAACTTTAATTATATACTATAAACTTAAACTTAAAACTTAAATCTGAAATCCAATCTGTTCCATTGTTGATATGTTCACATTCTATAAATGACACTTTGCACTAAAGGACCTAAAAACGCACCGCCTTGTATTAAATTTAAATAAAACGGTTCAACTGAATAACCAATTACGCACATATTAAACACTTATGTGTGCAAGAGCAAAAGCATGAAATTAACTACGAATTAATCTGTTGTTATGCTCAATAAGCAATATACAATTATTTTATTACTTTTAGCCTTCTGCCACTGAAACAGGAAGTGTGCAAAAGATTCTGAGAACAACACACATGTTGGAAGAAATCTCACATAAATTTTCTTTCTTCAACTTGTTTATAAGTTCAACAGGAAGTAAAAATTCGTTCCCCAAATCAGCCTTGTAAATGGTCTTCAAATAGACCAATTAATATTTTTGTTCTTGGAAGACATCATTTTTATAAGTTTTATGAACTCTTAACATTTAGCGTTAAGGACGTGATCGGATGTATGGTTGGCTGCCTAAAATCCATCAAAAACAGGTTATTCTGTTTGGTAAATAACTTTTGTTGGATTGAAAATAAGCAAAATGTAACTCCACCATTAGACTCACAAAACTTCGTACTTTCTAACGAAGGTTTGCTTTTTTTTCTAAAGTGAAGTAATAAGCAAGAAATAACTGTTAAAAGTAAAGTTAAAATCCACTGACCTTATTTTAATTACTACATCTAACAGAATCAATTTGTATATAAAAAAAAGCATTCGTTGGATAGCAGAATACATATATAATCGTCCTGTTAAAAAAAATTTCAAAAATATTGATCATGATAGTCGTAGTGTACTGAATGGATTTTATTGAATTATTACATTCATTATACGCCATTTTAATAGAAATCGTTCGCGAGTTTCGCCGAAGATGGCACTGTTAATGATGTGTAGAATAAGGTTTAAAACCAGAATAGTTCAAATTGAATTATTTTGTAATTTGTTTTTGCCGCATTGAAATTAAGTAAACTAATAATATATGGTGAATTACCTTTTGATAAGTGTAATATAATAATGATTAGATTAATTGCGAATATTTATGAAGCCAAAAATGACATAACCTCAACATCCATAGTTTGTAAACTTACTAATCTATGTTGTAAAGTTCCATGTTTATGTTTACCAGCGATGAGTAAATTATTGCAGCAGTGTTACCTTGTGAAGCTTATACTAATGTTATAATAGTTTTTAAAAAAAGGATAGTGTGCCGTATCTCAAAACGTAACTAGAAATTCTACAAAATTCAATGTAAGCAAAATATTGCTTCAGTTAGCAAGAATGAAGTGTTTATTAAAATATCTTAGTGGAACCATCACAAGGAATTAGGATACATTTTTTTACAAATTAGGTTGCGAGTTTGGTACTCAGCAAAATGTTTTACAAATTTGAACGATCTGGGGGTAGGACATTGTTAAAAAACAATAATTATTCCTACATCATTTTACACTTCACTTTGGGGATGTTCATTGTTTTGTGTATCTTCACCAGGGGTCTGCAATGGTAATTATATTTTTAATTTGAAAAGTGTCAAAATCAACTTTAAATATATAGGCAACTTATTAGCGTTCGCATTCTTTACAAGCACGTAGCAGACTTACGTGATTTTTTGGTCATACAAAATTCACATGTAATATCAAATAGATGTGATAATGATGACATTTTCTCAAATTGTGCTGCCGACAAAAAATGATTATAATAAACAATAAGCTTCAAATCTCTCACTAATTATGAAATATATATTAGACTAAATTAAAAATAAAAGCGTAAAAGTTTGTTTAGGATTACACAATTTACGAAACTAGACCTATCTATAGGTAATTAGAAATAAACCATAAAAGAATTCCTTTTTGGTTTATTCTGTCAAAAAAATAGCTACTTTGTTACATTAAATTGACTCTCAAAACGACTAAATGTTTATTTCAATAAATATTTCAAACTAATAGAATATTTGGGGTCTTCGGTTTAATATTTTTATTCAAATGCTAATATCGAAGAAAGTATTTCCAGTACAAAAAACTTTGACTTGTTACCTGTAAAGTGTGCTTTATTAAAACAAAGCTATTACAAATGTTTTATTTTTTAATGAATAAATAAGAAAATAAAAATAGGTTCAATTGTAATATTTACAATAATGTGTACACAGTGTGTACAGTATAAAATGCAGTACATGGGGATCTTGGAAACTTTAGGAGATACGATCTTGGTTAAATGGGACAAAAGTTGCATAATCATGAGGGTATCTCAGATCGGTTTTCAAATTTCAAAAATTTTTCATAGGTTACTAGATAGAGGCAAAAAACACAAAATTGACGATTTCTTTATTTTGTCGTAGTTAGTTTACTAATTGAAATAGAATGTTCAAATTTGGTACATCATGGTAATTCTCCATTGCGCTTCACATTTTCAACTTAGATTTTGTCTAGGGCATCTAGATTTTGCGTGACGATGTTCAACTTTTTATTTTTAAATAGCCGCCATATTGGATTTTTACATTTTTGAAATGCTGACAAAAACCCTTTCCAAAGAGGTATAACATGGCTATGTTTGATTGAATCAAAACACTAAAAATCACATAATTATATTTTGGTCGTAGTAGGCTTTAATTTCCATTATGACAAAGAGAAACAATGGCTCTAAAAATTTTAAACTCAATTTTCAGTGGTAATAAAAACAGTAAAAAACGTAGAAAATTGAAAATAAATCTGTATTAATCAGAACTTACATAACTATGCATTAACAAAGAATAAATACAAACTAGCATCTATTCAATACAAAATATTATTTAAGCTGTTTTCAGTTGTCATTCATGTTCAGACATTTGCAAATTAACAATCAAGGAAAAAAAGTATAACAATAGTCAGCCACATGAATTCATTATTTATTTTAAATGTTCAAATAACCCCCCATTTTGTTGAACACACAACCGACACCTTTTATAAACATCTTTACAAGATCGTCTTATCATAGTTGGAGTTATTTTATTTACGGCCTCTTGACCTGCTTGTTGTAATTGGCCTACATTATCATACGTTTTTGAGTACACACGACTTTTTAAATGGCCCCATATAAAGAAATCTAGAGGAGTTAAATCGGGTGATCTCGTCGGCCACTTAATTGGTCCCTGATTTCCAATGCAGTTTTCTTTATACTCAGAACTAAAAAAATTTCTAATAATCAGAGCATTGTGGGGTGGAGCGCCATCATTTTGAAAAATCATATTTTGCAAAGTAGCGAGTGGAATCTCCATTAGTCTATCTGCCACATTTCCCTGCAATAAATCTAAGTATCTTGCAGAGTTTAAATTTGCATCATAAAAAAACGGACCTATAATGTACCTTCCAATAATTCCAATCCAGACGTTGAATCCCCATTTAACTTGATGTCTAACTTGGGGGAGGACGTTCTCAAAAAACGATAATTTTTTCTACATCATTTTACACTTCTTTGGGAACGTTCATTGTCTTGTGTATCTTCACCAGAGGTCTGCAATGGTAATTATATTTTCAATTTGAAAAGTGTCAAAATCAGCTTTAAATATATAGGCAACTTATTAGTGTTCCCATTCTTTACCCCCACGTAGCAGATTTCCGTCATTTTTTAGTCATACAAAGTGCACACGTAACGTCAAATAGATGTGATGACATTTTCTCAAATTGTGCTGCCGGCAAAAAATGATTATAATAAACAATAAACTTCAAAACTCCCACTAATTATGAAATATATTTTAGGCTAAATTAAAAATAAAAGTGGAAAAGTTTATTTAGGATTAAACAATTTACGAAACTAGACCTAACTTTAGGCATTAGAAGTAAACCATAAAAGAATTCCTTTTTGGTTTATTCTGTCAAAAAATAGCTATTTTGTTACATTAAATTGGCTCTGTCAAAAACGACTAAACGTTTATTTCAAACTAATAGAATATTTGGGGTCTTCGGTTTAATATTTTTCATCAAATGCTAATATCGAAAAGGTATTTCCAATACAAAAAAATTTTGAGTTGTTACCTGTAAAGTGTGCTTTATTAAAACAACATTATTACAAATGTTTTATTTTTAATGAATAACTAAGAAAATAAAAATAGGTTCAATTGTTGTGACATTTACAATAATGTGTATACAGGTATTTTTGAACGGTAAGTCATTACCAACCAAAAACTTAAAAGGAACACTGTTTTACACAATACGTAGTAATGTAAATGATATAAAACTATTGGTGAAAAGAGGGAATAACAGGCATTTGTAAATAATATTTGTTAAACTCCATATTTTAGGGTCAATACATAAATGTTTAGTAATAAATATACCAACAGCTTTTGAATTGAAATTGACTTTATTCTTGTTAATATTATATTATATATTAGTATATAAGACATATTTGTAGGTCCATGCTAAGTTTAGTCATAGACTACTCTTATACCACTACATATCTCTACAAGAAAAATTAGTGAAGCAAATGAATAATTACACAATAATTGAAAAATATACAATTAGGCTATGTTAGTGCTTATCCAAATGATTTGTTTAGAAGAGCAGCACATTCACACGTCTTACTGCTTCAACATACTTGCGATATTGCAAAATGACTCATTTATTATCTTCCAACCACAAATGCATTAGTTCCAGAATTAATAATATATTGTGTATTTGAACGATAGTATTATCATTCATCATAAAGTGTGAACAATTAATAAATGTATAGCCTTTGCAAATAATTTTTTTGAATTGGGAGCAGGTAGACCTCTCACGTAGTAATGGACCAGAATAATGCATATATATGAATTGTGAATGATCGTCACATGAACAGTTGGTAGTACTTGCCTGTTTTAATGGCTTATGTGAACATTTTATTAATTTTTTTTGTAGACTGAAAATTGATCTAATGGATCATACTTTTCAACATCTTTACTCAAATGACACAATGTGTGGATATTGTACGCATAACATTCTTTACCATAAAAATTTCACAATGTTTCACAAAATCTGTAAAAAGTGAATATTTAGCTATTTAGGAACCAAATTTTTGAATGTGAGAACTTGGAAATAAGGGTATGCCATCAATATTGAAACTCGGTTTGATTTCCTTATCGGGAGATACATTATCTAATGAGATGTGCGGAAATAAATTTACTACTCCGAATTGTCCAATATCCTTATTTATTGAGTAGTATGAGTTTTTAACAAAATTTTGCAGTTCAGAGGTCGGATAAATGATATGCAGACAAAATTCGCAACAACTTAGTAATAGCTGAGTGGGATTTGTTACGATCAGTTACCCAATTGCTTAATTTCATAGATAAATTAGTTTCAGAGACATTAAGAGTACGCTCGCAATCCTCGGTATGGCTATTTGGGAAACTAGATTCATCGTTCGACTCACTATTATATACAAACTCTTGTAGTGTAACCGACCTAGAGGCTGATCCAAACGCCCTCTATAAACAGTACACCGGGCTCCATGATATAACATCTAGTGACAGTGGCTCGACGACTCCTATGTTGTGTTGTTTTAATGTAACCCAAACTCACACCGGGAAGATGGCGTTAAGGCGGGAAGGTTTGAAATAAAACTACAGATATACTGTAATATATGGAATTCCATCTGCATCGACATCAAGGTTTTGTCTTGCCAACTGTAACTCTACTTTTCCATCTTCTTCCATATCTTTCATAAGATTGTCCTTCCATACCTAAACAAACTGTCAAGTAAGATATTAAACAATTAGATTTTCTTACAGCGCCTAATTCAGCTTCAATTTTTTTAAATTGGTAGAGTGTCATGGGACGTATATCCATAACTGCAAATAGTTCCTGAGAATGCCCATATGTACTGCCAGTTGCCAGAGTAACCAAGACAAATCCATAATTAATTTTTGATTTTTGCGAAATATCAGTGTAATGCTTGTATATCTTATCACACATTGTACATGCAAACATAAGGCAGTTTACTAGACCTAATCCTCTGTTACATGCCTCTTTCAAATATAGTTTTCAACCAGTACAAATTTGGGAATGTCGATATTGCAGATCTATGGACCAACTTAATACATATTGCAAATCCACAATGCGGTTTCCACTAACAGTTGGTTCTTTAGGAGAGTGCTTTATCTCAAAATATAATTCATGAGCCTCTATTCTGAAAAACAAAACAAAATATTAGATTTTTTTAGGAACCCAAAATTTAGCATATTTACGGGACGACACACTAGAGTGACAAAGTTTAATGTATCGGTTATTTATTGTAGAAATTATAAAAAAAAGCAATTTTCACAAATTGTCGGCTGTATTATTTTAAAAATTGTTTCATATCTACAGGGTGTTCATAATTATATCAATACAATATATATATATATATATATATATATATATATAAATATATATATATATATATATATAAAGAATAAGTAAAACCGGATCTCCTCGTGAAACAGCACGAAGGCACAAATTGTGGGCTAGGTGATGCTGTACTTCCCATAATCTGTTCATGTTAAATATTACATCTTTGCTACTCCTGTCCTGATGAGCCCCAATAAGGGCGAAACGCGTCGACAGGATGCCCTTGTGGCTAACATTGAGTCACTCGCCATTAAATTTCATTCTTTGATATATATATATATATATATATATATATATATATATATTACTCAAATTTAGACCAGGGTAGAAAATTAATTAATCACATTAAATAATTTTAATCACCGTGTAGAAGGAAGCTTTGGGAAAAGGTACGCGTTATTAAAACCGTGAAGCATAAAAATTCATTCGTTTCATTAAAAATAAAGGATTTAAATTATTTACTAGACGCTTTCTATAAAAAGAAGCAGAATTAAAATGCTCAAAAGTAACCGATATTAAACAAAATGTGCAAATAATAACTAATATTTAATTAGGATTCACTAAAAATTAAAGGGTAGAAGTCAATGCCATTCATTATTATTTTAATTGGAGTTAATTGAACGGTTATTAAGGTATAATAAGCATAAAAGCCTGTGGAAAGTACAAAGTTGATAAACAAATCGCTAATAGGAAGGTTAAAATAAGTGGAATATCCCAAATCGTAGAAGTGTTATTTAGAAGTATTACGATTGAACACCTGCGTATTTTTAAAAGTCACGTTCTGCTTAAATTTTGTAGATAACAAATGGTTACAGAGAATGTTGGAGAAACCGTCGCTTAATATTCACGGGAAATGCTAATAAAGTGGGTTATTTAACAGTCCACGTAGACTGAAATAACTGATAGTAAAGAGTATCGATTTGTACCACTCAGAACAGGGTAGATAGAGACGGATAATATGCGCAAGACCGAGACACAGATAGTAAAAGGCGTGATTTGAGCAACGTCACGAGAGCTACGATTGGTTGTAATCAGATGCAGATATGAGAGGTGTAAACGTAACGATTTCGATACAAAATTAATTAGGTATTCTCGGACGTGGTTGCGTGCCGTGTGGAAAATTTCTCAGATTTCAACTGGCGCGTGTGCAAATTTAATAAGAATCGCTGTGCCCGACCGTCGAAAGGGAACATAGTATGCGAAATTCTGGAAATTGTCCGTTTGCGGGACAAAACCGACATACGGGCGGGATATTATATAAACCCGGACTTTAAACAGTTTCGCTCTCTTAGATTTTTGATTATTCGATGCTTTAAACAGTGCTTCTTTTTTAGATTTTCGATTTTGATTGAATACTTTAAAGTTGGTGATTATTGAATACTTTAAAACAGTTTGCTATTTACGTGCTACAATACAAATTAGTATGCGTTAGTGGACTTAGAAAAGAAGATACAAGGTAATAAAGTCTAGTTATATTTGCGAGTATTACTGTACTAAGTATCCAAATTTGTAACGATAAATGAATAAACAAAAGTAGGCAGTTTTGGGGTATAGCGTGAAAGAAGTATGAATTTCTTTGCTATTTTTCGGGGGTGTTAATAGTCAAATGTTATTCGTAATCGTGATTGGATCCACTAAACAAGATTTTGGATATACTTAGATGAGTTCCTGAGAGGCCCAAAAACAACTTTAGATGAATGGTGGTGTAGAAAATTTTAAAAGGCGACCAGGAATCTGAGGATGGAAACATAACCCAGTTGGAATGGTAAAATTAGCAAGGACGATGTACATTGAAGCCACGAGTGCAGTAACCTTCAGGTAAATTATACAATTTTGTTCGAACTTTGATGTTTTTGGTGTGTGTTGAATAACTTTATAATTTGTTTAATAAAAATAAAGGACAGTAGTGAATTTGTACCAACAACAAATTTTTAATTTTAAGGTGAAATTTTCTTGTTTAAGTAAAAAGGAGTATTTAGCAGTTTAAGTTCTTGATTATGATAAAAATTTGGGTCTGTCTTTGAGCTCAATTAGACTAACCTGTTTGATTAACGTAAAGGGGTGGGAGATGCTCCCTTTGTACTCAGACTCAGGTCTGCAAATATTGTTAAATTAATTAGTAGGCATCCTACAAGGACTTTAATTCTGGATGCAAATTAAAATGATGACAAATTTAATCTGGAAATTTTATGATACTGAAATTTATGCTATAATTTAATTTGGAAATTTTAATGTATTATGAATATTGATGTAAATAGAGTTAACGTTGATGTTTGTGGTAGGAATGTGTTTTTTTTTTTTTATGAATGAGGATGAAAGTTTTAACTAGGTGAGCAGCCGAGGCGGAAAGAGGACAGGGGCGATTATCAGAAGAGAATCACAGCAAATCGTAGCGCCCAAAAGTGAGGCTCGAGTTCAAAATAAAAATTTTGTGATTTTATTCCAGGAAACTGGCGAGGCTTTTTGTACATTTCACAACATTTATGACGCCCAATCTGTGGGGCTCGATTTGAAAACCTTAGTTTAAAATTAATGGAAAGGTTTCACAGCAATATATATATATATATATATATATATATATATATATATATCATCATCATTGGGTCTTCAGTCCTGAAACTGGTTAGACGCGTACCATCATTGTCTCCTATTCTGAACTAACCTACAGATTTCCCCAAAATTTATATAATATAATATAATATATATAGCTAATTTTGACATACTAAGTGTACCACCCTGTAGATAAATTTCCTATCTTATACATGGATATGAAATAAAAATAACAATATATTACCAGTCTGCTTCTGCTATAAATGACCAATTATCTGGAGGTGTATGTGACCTTTACTCGGTTAATTTTTCACATAGTTCTTTAAATATCAAATACAATGATATAATTTGGATTATTTATATAAATTTCCATACTTTATCCCAGTCTGCGACTTCATTGTTTCTGGGTCGGAAGTTTCTTCAGATAAAGTACTTGTATTACTCAGGTAATCTTTGCAAACCTGATGGGCCAGGCTTGTCTAAATTATCTGATGTGGATTTTAAACTGAAAAAGTGTGGGATTTATTATGACATTTAATTAATATGTATATTTGTGAAATTATAATGTAACAGGGGCATAACCAGAGTAATTAGAAGGCTTGAACCATTGTTTGCAGGTGAGGCAAAATTACTCATTTTTAGTGTCAGTACTTAATAATTATATAAAAATCATATGACAGATCCGAGAGCTTACTTCGTTCAAAATAGCACAAAAATTCTTCGCATTGTTGTCAAAAACAATCTAAAGCTTATGAAATCCTATAGAATTTAGAAAAAAATTAATAATTTTTTAAAACACAGCTATCAAAATTCAACGAGGTAAAAAGTAAATGTTATTGTTATGTATGTGCCCTACAAATTTGATGAGTATTTCTAATACAGTACAGATGTGCTATTCTGACGTTCATTTAAAACTATTCATTGAGAAAATACTAAGTAATTTTCTCTACGTCATAATTTCAGGGTAATCACACTAACTTAGTTGTATGAAGAATGCGAAAACATTAATATTTTTAGTTTGCATTATCATATTTATAAATTCCAAGTAGTCTTAAGTGGAGAGTCGGGTAATTTGTGGGTTTTCTATTCTCAAGGCATCTGAAGAATGTATAATTCTTGCAGGTGGATATACTTTCATTGTTTTTGGATTTTATATTCCAAAATAAACAGCCACTACTGAATGTATTATAACTTACGGCGGTAATTGTTGCATTTTCTGCCATCTTAAGCGGGCTACTTTACACTTGGACGATCGTTTTCTGGTACCACTTGGATTTTGGTTATACACCTTCTTATGTTTACCAATCTAAAAAAATGCAAATACGCAAATAAAAGAAACTTTACAACAGGCGACAATAGAAAGTAAGTATACTGTAATTTTTTCCGTATTTCAGATAAATATTTGAAATTTGGACTGCTTAAATTATAAATAGGATTTATTTCGTTTTTAAACTAATTTATATAGGACATACCAAAGTTAGTGTACTCAGTCTCTGTCATTTTCACCATTACTTTATCCGTCTATCCACAAAGTATAGGAATTTAAAATATACTCACGTTAAAGCGCAAATACACCCACACTAAATAAACCACTAAATGTTTGTTTCTATTAATAACGAAATGATACTCGATGAACAATAAACTACACATTCAAAAATAAAAATTAGCGAATACAATATGCAGATAAACTAAATAATACAATACAAATTTGTTTCGGAAAACGACCTTGACTATTATTAGAATACACGTACCTAACGCTTTGCTTGCTAACAACTCGAGTTCGCCGAAGGTCATTTACGGCGTATAGTTACAGGAATAGAGAAAATAAATCAGCATCATGCCGTCTCCTAGCAACCGTTATTTGCTTAACTTGGAAATGAACCACTAAACTACAAAAGTTAAAATAAAGTGGTTCCCTCTATCATGCGAAAGCTATACCACAAACGCGGCTATTTTAAAATTAGTTATTGTTATGAAAATAGAGGGATGCTATCGCGCCCTTAATTTGTTTGAGAGTCCGTTTCAATTCCCAAACGAAAGAATATGCGTCGTTGATTGCTGTTGCAGCGTCATACTGCACTCTCATTTTAGTTAAAATTCTGTCAATAATTACATTAAAAACATGAATTCTAAATTTGTCATACGGACCAATTATTTCAATTTTTTCGTCAGTGCAGGTTTATCATTTTTACCATCTGCAAATCTATTTCTTTTAATTGTTCTTTTTGGTTTGCAACTCTGCTATTTATTATTGTTGGTACCTCTGGAGTACGAGTCTCGATTCCAATTTGCTTACACAGTGTCACATTCATTCAGAATTGCTGGCCATTAGTGTGGAATCTTATTTTGTTGTCTAGGGGCTGATAAATAATATGCTTGTAAATAAATTACTTCCGGGTGAGATTAATAAAGTTTAAGCGTCGTAAATAACGTAAAAGCAGCAATATCAAATACTCAAAGAACTAGTTTCACAGTATTACAAGTGTTAATAATAATTTGTGATAACAAACATAACAATACGCGCCACGATTATTGTCTTTCACGTCTTTAATAATGATTACTTCTTATACCCAGCGACACCGTCTTTGTCATGGGTATGTTCGTCTTAAGGGACACAGGGCTACACATCTTACCCTTGAACCTCTTTACTAACGACTGCCTGACTGGTTTCACTCTTGCTGGTGAAGGTCGCAACAGCGCGTCGCATGTTATGAACGGTAAACTACCCGACTAATAAAAGAACTTATTTCTACCTTAAAATGATTAAATCCTACATTCGGCCATCTGACATTGAATCCGACTCGGATTCGCTTTCGTTATCCATCCACGGTTTCATGTACTCAGCACATGTTGATGTTTTTATAGGACCGTCGTGTATTCCCGCTTTGATCACATCGTATCTTTCATTTGGCTTAGTCTCGACTATTTCATAAGGTTCCAAGTATTTTTTATGAACTTTTAGACCAGGTCCAAATTGTATTCTTTTTATGGCGACCAAATCACCCTTTCCATACGCTTTAGGCTTTCTTCTCCTCAAATTATATCTCTTCTTATTTTCGGTCTGGACTTTCAATAGCTGTTTTTTGCATTCTTGTCTCAAATTTTCTCTGTTCTCATCACATTGCTTAATTGCTTCTTCTTCAATCAATTCTTTAACCAAAATATCTTCTTTATTTCGTATTTTTACCCCTACCAACACTTCGAATGGTGTGGTGTTAATACTTCTTTGGAAGGTGGAATTTAGTGCTCTTTGAGTTCGGTCTAGGTGTTTATACCATTTCGTAGGGTCATCAATGCTAAGTTTTGTAAGAACCGGAATAATTATTCGATGTATCCGTTCGACTTGTCTGTTTCCACGCGGTACACCCGTTGTAATTGCAATGTGCGTTATCTTCTCTTCACTACAATAGTCTCGGAATTCGTTTGTAGTGAAAGCAGTTCCTTTATCAGTAATTATTCGCGACGGATTTCCAAATATTTTCTGCTGTTGGACTAAGCACTCAACAGCCTCTTTAGTCGTTGTCGATTTCGTAGGGTAAATCCAACAAAATTTGGAGAAATCGTCGATAACAACTAATAAGTGTATATAATTCTTGTTTGTCGACGGTATTGGACCTAAGTGATCGAAGTGATTAGTTTGTAAAGGTCCCTCTTGTTTCATTATTGGATGTAGAAATCCCTCCTTTTTTCCTTCCTTGGCGTTTCCTAATATACATGGTATACAATTTCTAATTACGGCTTCTATTAATTTTTTAGTTTTGGAATATAGAATTTTCGTTCGACCATTTCTTCCGTTTTTCTAATAGCAAAATGTCCCACTTCGTGTGTTCTCCTAATAACTTCATTCTGCATAGCTTTCGGAGTTACTATTAGCTCCTTTCCATTTTCATATTTATACAAAATATCGTGTTTCATTAAACAGTCTTCGTACTCAACTTGTTCGATCAATATTTTCTTTATAGTAAGTATAAACTCATCTTTTCCCTGCGCTTGCTTTATTTTTTCAATTATACTATTTTCTTCGGCAACCAGCATTACTTCCACAGGATAACGGCTTAATGCGTCAACGTGTTTTAGTCGATTTCCACTTCGATGTTCGATTTGGTAATTGTATTCATCCAACAATAAAGCCCATCGTGCGACTCTTGTTGTTAATTCTTTTTTATCCATCGTTTGCTTGAAAGCTGTGCAGTCTAATAATTTTAATCTTACACCCTAACACGTATATTCTGATTTTTTTACGGCTTGTATAACGGCAAGAACCTCTAGTTCATAACTATTTAATTTTTCCTCATTCGGCGTCGTTTTCCTACTCATGTAAAATACTGGGTGGAACTTAGAGTCTTTATTCGATTTTTGCATCAGACACGCTCCGTATCCGAATTTACTTGCATCAGTATGAATTTCTGTCTCCAAACCTTGTTGATAAATATGAAGCACAGGTTCACTAACGAGTAACGCTTTTAATTCCATAAAAGCTCGCCTTTGACTATCTCCAAAATTAAACGGTCGATCCTTCCTTAGTAAGTCGCTCAACGGCTTTGCAACAGTAGCGTACGACGGTATAAATTTTCGGAAATATCCAGTTAGGCCTAAAAAGAATTGCACCTGTTTGTAGGTCTGAGGTTCAGTAAATCTTTTAATAGCCATTGTCTTTTCGTCGGATGGTTGAACTTTTCCATCTTCAATAATAAATCCTAGAAAATTTACTCTTTTCATTAGAAATTGACACTTTGTTTTATTTATCTCTAATTCATAGTCTTTGCAAATTTCTAATGCGGCCACCAACCTTTCAATTCCTTCAACTTCGTCTTTACCCGGTATTATTAAATCGTCCATATAATATATAACAATATTTTTTATCGTGATTGGTCTAAAAATATCACTTATGAATCTTTGAAAAACAGCAGGACTGTTACATAATCCAAATGGTACCTTCAGAAACTCATATTGTCCATTGTGCGTAACGAAAGAAGTATATTTCGTGCTACCACTTTCCAAAGCCACGTGAAAGAAAGCATTTCTTAGGTCTATAGTGCTAAATATTTGTGCACCCTGTAACCCATCTAATACATCTTCAATTAGAGGAAGAGGAAAACGATCTTTCACTATATTTTTATTAAGTCTTCTGTAGTCGCAACATATCCTAATCCGTCCGTCCCTTTTTTTTACGAGTACCAACGGGCTAGCAAAGTCTGAACAGCTCGGCTTAACTATTATATCATTCAACCAAGTTTTGACTTGTTGATCCACCTCTGCTTTCTCCGGCACAGAATAATCGTCTGGGGTGTTGATATATTGGTTCCTCCTTCTTCATAATTATTTTCATCTCAATATCGGTTGTTTTTACCTTTTCCGGCTGGTAATTTTTGATTAAAGTGTCAACCATTTCTCGATGATTTTTATTTTCTATATGCGTCGTATTAACATCGGAATGTTCTTGTTTTTCGTCTACCGTAATTCTCATCAAAAAATTGTCCTTTTCTTTTTTATAGACCACTATACCGTCGTCTTGTATACTAATACCAGCATTTTTTAGTAAACTGTTATCAATAATAGCTCGAAAACCAGAAGTAGTTGTAGGTATTACATGCATCTTCAAAATAAAATTTTCGTCGTTTATAAGAATATTTTTGTGAAACGATCCTAATGTACATATAGCAATTCCTCCGAGGCCTTTTATCGATATACAATCATTATCTAATGGGATGCTTCCAAAATGATTGAGATAAACGTCTTCTCTTATAGCATTAATATCACTTCCCGTATCAAACAAGGCAATTAATTGGACATTATCAATTGTAATTTTTAATGAATTTTTGGTCACAGTTTCCATGACATTAATAGTAGCAGATGTAGATGATGTGGTTGGTTTACTATCATCTTTTTGTGTAGCAGCTTTCTTAGGACATTTAAATGCCAAATGTCCAAATGCATCACAGTTAAAACATTTCGTTCCTTTTCCTCTATCTGGACAGTCTTTTGACTTATGATTTTTAACTCCACAATTATAACAACTAAACTTTTTACTTCCACTGCTTCTTTTGGCATCGCTATTAAAATCATTTTTCGGTCTATCTGTCGATTTTTCATGAGTTTTTTCGTTGCCCAACTTCTTACTTTGAATGCTTTCATACAGTTTTACTTTCTCTTTCAGTTCAGCAAAATTTCTCGCTCCGTACAATATAACTTTATTCGAAGTATCGTCATGAATTCCCTCTATGATGTATTGGATCACTGCGTCCGTTTCAATATTAACTCGGCTACCAATTTCCCGCATCGCCAATACATACTCTTGTATAGATTCGTCCTTTTTCTTTTTTCTGCCCATCAACATTTTGTGAACCTGGGCACTGCTTACTTGTATTTCAAATTCACTAGTAAGCCTTTGCTTTAACGTTGACCATGTTTTGATACCCTTCTCGGATTGTATGTAAAGTTTCGCTAAACCTCTCAATGATTTCTTTGCAAATATAAATTTTTGTAGTGGGTTCCAACCGGTTATTTCTGAAATTTCATCAAAATCGACAATCCATTTTGTTACTAGGTAATCATCTTTACCATCGAACGGTCTGATATTATCCTCTACATCACGAAATGTCAATGCAAAAGAATCTCGTGCTCTTGATCGGGTCGTGTCTACACTAGCGCAAGCAATGCTACCTTTCACTTCATAATTTTCAGCACTTTCGTCGTCTTTAACAGATTATTCGTCTTCGTCAGCTACGTTTTCAACATCCGAGCTATGTTCTTCGTTCAATTCGTTTAAAAATAGGCAAATGCGATTCGTCATGTCCTCGTTATCGGTCGAGTAATCTAGATCTATAATGTTGCACGCTGCAATTAAATTAGCCAAATTGATATTCTTTTTGATTTCCGATCTTTTTTTATCACATTCCGCCGAATCAGTGCCGAATCCAAAGCCAGAAAAACCAAGAAGAGCTTTTCTTATTTTCCTACCGTCACCCTCAGTGCCAAATATTATAACATGCAACGTCCTGACTGCTATTAACTTGCCATGATTAATATTATAAGAAATTTTTGGAAAGCTTCCTAAAGTTTTCATCGTAGCCGACTTTTCTCAAATATGCATAAATCAATACAAAAAAAAATTTAGTACCACTTTTCTATTGAAAATAAGTGTCATCCATAGAATGACGGTAACCGATGATACTTGGCAACTCGAAAGAATACGAGAAGACCAGGAGAATGACGCCGAATTGGGACGTATTATTGAGTAGAAAAATAGAGGACAACGACCAGCTTGGGAAGAAATGAGTATTTTAAGTAGGAGCCTGAAGGCATACTGGGAACGGTGGGACTCCTTGATGATGGAAAATAGAATCTTGAAACGACGCCTGGAATTTGAAGATGGCACTGAGAGACTTCAAGTGATAGTGCCGAGAAGCAGAGTGCCGAAAGTGTTGCAGCACTTGCACGATGGTATTTCCGGAGGGCACTTTGGCGTGAAAAGAACTCTCGAGAGGGTAAGAGAAAGATTCTATTGGCTGAACTGCAAAGATGATGTGAAGGAGTGGTGCCGAAAATGTGAATTGTGTGCCTCTGCAAATGGCCCGGTCTCAAAACGGAAAGCCCCAATGAGACAGTATAACGTGGGGAATCCTTTTGAGAGGGTAGCCATTGATATAGCTGGTCCGTTTCCTGAATCAGAGAAAAGAAATAAATACATCTTGGTTGCAATGGATTATTTTACCAAATGGCCGGAGGCATATGCTATACCTAACCAAGAAGCCGAGACGGTTGCAGATGTACTAGTCAGGGAGTTGTTTTGTCGTTTTGGAGTTCCGTTGGAATTACACTCCGATCAAGGTCGAAACTTCGAATCGGCTTTGTTTCAAAACGTCTGCAAGCACCTTGGAATCAGGAAGACTAGAACCACGCCACTTCATCCCTAATCGGATGGAATGGTTGAAAGGATGAACAGGACATTAGGGAAGTACCTGACCAACGAGACTGGGACCAATATTTACATTTGTTCCTACTGGCGTACCGATCTTCGGTACATGACAGCACAGGATACTCGCCCGCTTGCCTAATGTTAGGACGTGAATTGCGGCTACCATGTGATCTTCAGTTTGGATTTAAACCTGGAGAAGAGATCGTAGGGGAAGATTACGTTAGTAAGCTTCGTGAAAGATCAAATGGCATTCACGAAAACGTCCGAAGGAATATCCAGGCAGCAAGCGATCGGATGAAATCACAATATGACACGAGAGCACAAGAAGGTGGTTATCAACCTGCAGATTTGGTGTGGTTGTATAATCCACAAAGAAAACGGGGGTTGTCGCCAAAATTACAAAGACAATGGGAAGGCCCGTACGAAGTGATGAAAAGGATTAATGATGTAGTGTACCGGATCAGAAGATCTTCCCGTGGTAAACCAAAAGTGGTACACTTTGACCGTTTAACATCCTACGCTGGCAACAACCAGGAAGGCTCGAATAAAGAGAATGGCATTCGACAAGTTATTAATCATGAGCCAAATGTAGATTTCTAGAGTTTTATGGCGGCGTATGGTGGTTCCGCTAAGGCGAGATTTGGCGTTGTTGTTGAAAAACAGCAAGACCTGTTTAGAGCACCAAAAGAGTATTCCCTTGCACATTGCGTAGCTCAAGATCTGGAAATGTCAAGGGGAATAGCTGTTGTTTTCAAGGAAAAACTTGGATGTGTGGATGAATTAGTACAACAGCAGCCAACTGTAGGAAAAGCTTTGGTTCTTCAGGATAAAAATCGTTATGTTTACTATCTGGTCACCAAAAATTCTTCATGGCAGAGACCTAGTTATGAACATCTATGGGAGGCTTTGCTGAATCTTAAAGCTCATATGATGGAAAATGGAGTAACGAAACTAGCGGTGCCCAAGCTAGGTTGTGGACTGGATCGCTTAGATTGGAAGATAGTCCGAAATATGCTAGAAGTAGTTTTCCAGGAAACCAACGTCCAGGTCCTTGTTTGTCGTTATCAGCCGGTTGCCTACCAAGACCAAGAAAAGAGTGTTGACTGTTATTTCCAAAGACGCGGTGGATGCACCAGAGGAGATAGCTGCCGATACCGTCATCATTCATCGAATTGGCGCCAAAATGTATTTACAGTTACGAGACGTAACGGTTTTAAAGAGGGGGTAGTGTTGCGAGCTACTATTAGGCAACCCGTCAAACACACAAGCGTTGTAGGGTCTGCATAGTCTTCAGGATTCTAGATGCTTCTAGCAATCAAACACACAAAACGCCGCCGGCACTGTTCATTCTCGCCAGACCGGGACGTTTCTCGTAATTACCAGAAGATGAGTCATATCGTTAAATCTGAGTATATATAAGACCGCTAAGAAATGCAAGGGTCAGTCTATACTAGAATGTCTAATATAAATTATAACGTTGTAAGGTAATAGTAGTTTGAGCTTTTAGAAGTATACATAAATGTTATATGCTGTGTATAACGTACATGCAGCTTGTAGTATACATAAATAAATAGAACTGTATAAACAAATAGTTGTGTAAGTGTTGTTAATGGACCTATGGTAAAGAAGTTAGTTTAAGAAGAAATTAGTGATTGTAAATTTATTAGTGTAATAGTGCTTCGTTGTTAAGTGGACTGAAAACGTCTATAAATAAGGCATATACTGTTAATTAGACTTGTGAACAGTGAGTAATAAAGACCTTTATTATTACTTGTTTTAAATTAAAGAAACGCGGTAGCAGTAGCCCGTTGCAATATCATAGAACATAGTATTGAACGTAGATTCTAGATTAACGGTATCCGTAAATAAGGTTTTATAAACGTCAGAGAGTGACGATAATTCATCTAAGACATCTAAAAATTTTGTTCTTACGTCATCTACCTGACTAGCACGCGCTTTAAATTGATCAAGATTAGTTGGTAACGTAGAAATTAAATCGTAACAATCTTGCAAACGTCGCCAGTACCTTTCTTTGCAATTTGTTAATCGTTTAAATTCAACAATAACTTCACGTTCTGGTTCCATATTGTACCAGGTATACTCGTAACAAATTGAAAACACAAATAACTAATAGAAAATGTAACGCAGTTGCAAAGCCTTAAAGGTAAACACAGTACTCGTGGAGAAGCAATGTTAATGCTGATACAGACTTAAACTAACATAAGTGAATTCAGAACTCTAAGAAATAAAGTGCATTAGGTACGTAATATTTACAAACAAAAATGTAAACAAACAGTTTCGTTAAAGTCTTTTGACTTATTTTGTTATCTACACAGCTGATTGATAAGCGTAGTAACAAGATTTTAATGAACTACAAACTTTAAATAAATTGGAACAAGTTTTTGCACACCTGTGATGCTAAATACAAAGTACTCGTTTTGTTGATAATAATTGAAGTTTGAAATCTTTAATAGAAATCATGCATTTTAATATTCAAACCCACTTTTAGAAAATAGTTTTGAATATGAATTAATGTAATAATTTAAATTTTAATGATCCCGCTAATGAATTATATTAATTTTGACTATAATTCAAAGCTTATTTGCTCAGAAGGACCACTTTTTGTGATATGGGGCTCAGAAGGACCACTTTTTTGTGTAGTACACGTTGGAGTGTATAAAAAATCGGGACAGCTCCAGAACGTTTACCGAAGCGTAAAGCTTAGCAAATGGACTGTAATTGTATGTAATTGGAGGTAAGGCGCCAAAAACAGTAACATAGGTCAAACCGTAATTAATGTTTTGCTTACCTTGCAATGTTGTTCACCAATTTACTCCCGCGAAGATAAGTGTTGTTTACCGGTTGACGCAACCTGATCGGGCAGCAGAACTTATGCACTTGCGGTTATAGTTATTAGGTGTTGAGTCGGCGAAACGATACGAGAGAGTGTGTCATGTTGGTGAAGCAAAAAGGCTTTATCGCTCCGCCATATGTGTAGCACAACAACAATATACAATAAGGCCATCTATACTGTCAATCGCTGACCTCCAACTGTATGAAGTTTTATCAAGGGTTTTTAGTAATGTTTTTTATGAGCTCGTATTAGACCTGGGGTTTTAAAATAACATTTAGGGATAAGCCCAATTACTTTTAATAATTATAGATGTAAACAGACAAATTTTAAATTTATTGTATCTTTAAAATGACTTCATTTAAAATTGAAGATGGTTGTTAGATATCCGAGGTGTGAATTAAGAATGTTAAGACAAAGATTTTTGAGTAGTGATTTGATGTTACAATAAAGTGTGATGTAATTTTGGTAGTCAAATTTTCTTTCTTTGAATAGTAGGGCAGTATTTTTAGAGAGCAGCTGAGAAGCCGTGGCGAATATCCCCGAGGAAGCAGAGCAAAAAGCTGGGGGTTTGGCGCGCTACACGAAGAACATCTTCAGAGGGTAGTATCTGTAAGTGATACTAAATGCAAGTTTAGGTTGTAGCGCTTCGTCCCAAAGAAATTCAGAGTATTTATGACGATCCAATTGTGGGACTTGAATCTATTTAGGTAATTTTGGAGGGCTATCCAAGGAGAAGCTCGCAGTAATTATGGCACTCAATAAGTGAGGCTCGTTTCCAGTAGGATTTCAGAGCAATTATTGACGCCCAAAGTGTGGGGCACAAATTTTTCGACTTATACCAGCATATATTTCAGCAAGACTCCGTAGCAATATATATATATATATATATATATATATATATATACAGAATGCATTCAAACAACAGTGAAACAGTAAGGTTGCAGACATTGAGAACATTGATGAGTTTTTCAAACTATTGCGAACAAAAACACGCTAAAGTGTTCTGTACGAAGCAGTTCGTCAATTGATTTGGGAACGAATCGTATCAACAGTATTGGAAGCATTTTGGGATTTACCAACCGCAAGCTTTCTGCTAACGTTTTGCATATTGCTGACCAACAAGTGAACATTCTCTCAATTTCAAACATTTTTGTGGAAACTATTGTTCCCACCTGCTCGTTAAGAAACAATTTTCTAACACACTATATTTGAATTTAGTTTATATTGTACCCATTAGTTGAATCAGAAATCGATAACATTACCATAAGGTTCGTTGACCATTTGGGTCAATTAGTAAACTTTTCACCGGAAACGTACACATGCGTTAGACTGAAAATTAGAAGCAGCTAAAGAAATGCCTATCGATTTTGTATATAAAGCATGTTACCACACACCTCAACGGTTAGAAGTGAATACGACGTCGAAGTGTCAAGTTGTCCAAAGACACTATGAATAAAAGTTATAAACAATGGTTGGCAGAAGTAAACGAAGCTTGAATGTCCATAATAAAGAAAATCTCAAATTTGGAAGACTCAAGTACGAAGATGTACCTAAACTGGATATGTTTGGAAGTTATAAATTGGATGCAACCATAATATAATAAGATTATTATGCGCATTTCCCATTTACGTTAAACGCTGAAAACAATGATCGAATTTCTATAAAAATTCAAAGCAGTGATAACGTTACATATCCCCATGAAAGTTTTATATTTATTAAGGAAACTTACCGAGCAGCAGATCCAGCTAAAGCGTACGAGTTTACTAGAAATGCTCCTTACTTTCTGTTTGAAGAAATTCAATAAAAGTTGGGTAATAATCAAATAATAGATGATTGCTGTATTTCTAGAATTAATAGAACCATTAAAAAACTAGTGTCACTCGAAGAATCAGAAACAAAGTCAGTCGTGCACACTGGCTGGAAATCTGAATCAATATTCCAAGATGGACGTTTTAGTCGTGCTATACCGCTTAAAACCATTTTCGGATTCTTCCAAGATTACAGAAAAGTTGTGGTAAACGCGCCACAGGAATTAATTTTAAACAGATCCAAGTCTGACGTCAAGTGCCATAAGTCGGTTGAAAATACTTTAACTTTTGTCATACAGAGCATCTCATGTGAGATTCCGCATATAACATTAGGCGATTTTGCAAAGGCTTCGCTGCTAACGGAAATGCAGAATCAATCGTCTATAATTGCAGCATTTAGAAAATGGAAACTCCACAAATTACCTTCTACACAACCAAAGTCACAGGTGTGATGAATCAAAGTATATAACAAAGCGGGAAAAGCTTGCTAGATAATACTAGCGATTCAAAATGAAAAGTACGATAAGAAGGAGGAAAATGCAACCAGTTTTACGAATGCTAATATAACCAACGTCAAAGTGTTTTTGAACTCTTAGGCGTTCCCTCGAGGTAGATTAAATTTGGATATCGAACAAAACGAACACTTGCCTGCGAACATGTCTTATGCCACTTTTATGGAAAAATACTACTACAATAAGACTTCTAATAAATGTTTAATGGATTACAGCAGGTTCAGGAATCGCCCGTATTTATAATCGATTTCCGTCGCCAATTTGAAAGTCTCAAGGATGCAACAGTGGATGTTAGAATGGAATCAGAAGCATCAAGAAACTTTGAACCATCGATGAAGGCTTAAGCTTTAATTATTCATGATTTCATGTTTGAAAATAATTCGTTTACGGAAATTGTTAATAGATTTATCCACAATTAGTTGTAATTGAATTATTTTTTAAAATAAATTTTGTATAAAATTTTTATTGTTTTATTAAGATAGTTTAAGAAGTTCCTGAGTACAATCTTGTAATGACTCGAGGTGCAATCCGCAACGGCCCGGGTGCGGCCAATAACGGTCCGAGAGCTGCCCACAACGGCCCGGGCGCGATCCGCAACGGCCCAGGTGCGGTCCATAATGGTCCGGGGCGCGGTCCATAACGGCCCGGGTGCGACCCACAACTTATCATTAGTATATAAGAAGATATAATTTTCGACTTGTGTAAGTCTTAACTAAATGCTTGAAAGATGTACACTAAGGAAACTTTAGCAAAAGCAATCAGCGAATTCTAGCAGGGTGTAATAAGTGCCCGATCTACTAGTAAACTGTACAAAATCCAAAGAAAAACGCTACGTCGTCGTCTAAGGGAACCTTCTAGCCAAAAGAAGAATGGTGTTTTGGTAGATGCTGAACAAGAAATTAAAATAGCTATACACAACTTTGATGAATTTACTACTGCTAGTGCAAAAGAAGTTGGTAAACATGGTCCCTTGTTTGCATCCAATATACGAGCGCCATTTGCTGGACCATCGAGTTGTGGAAAGACCAATGCCTTAATATCTCTCATTTTACACGAGAACGGACTTAGATTTGAAAATGTCTATGTGTTCAAGAAGAGAATATATTAATCAATTCCAATCTCAATCTCAATCAATTTCAATCTCTCTTTCAGAAAAACTAGTATGTGAAAATGTAACACCAGAAATATGGCTCTCAGAAACGGAAAAATTAAAAAGCAAGAGATGTTACCTTAAAACGAGGCCAAATGCAAATTTCACTGTTTGTCATACCATCAACAAAAAATGTTGATGAACTAACTTTATAATTTAAAACCGCGGAACATAGCGAACTCCTTGATAATTCAAATAACTCTATTGATGTTGAAAAACTAGCAAATAACATTCAAGATCTCCAAAATTTCCATAAACACAAGCAAACTATGCCATCCACTTCTTATAAGAATAGGAATCAATTACAAAAGCACCACTCTGAAAAACAAAGAAATTTAAGTAAGTCTTTGAGTTTTTTTTAAAAACAGAAGAAGCTGTGGTTTTGATTTAGGCAGAATATTCATCTGAAAAAAAATTTTCAGTAGCTCTACTGAAAAAGGAATGAAAAATGGTGAGCACATATTACGTGACTGGTTGATATGGAGCTGAAATCAAAGTAGCCTACACTGCTACTCCTGTAGGGTATATATTATGGTCTTGCCAATACGAAAGCAGCATTTGCAACATTTGGAGTACACACTACTTGGCAAAAACTTAATAGCGAAGTTAAAGATCGTAGATTTAGTGATGGTCAAAAAAATTTTACGCTGAATTGAGATGTTTTGAAAAACGTTCTTCAACGGACATACAGATTGACCAAGAAGCTTTACAAGAGTTACATGGTGAGGTATTAGTGTGGAGAAAGTTACTGCATAGGATATTAAATGTAATGTTTTTTCTGGGTGAGAGAGGCCTTGCATTTAGCAGAGACCTAAATCAGATTGGTGATCCAAATAGTGAAAACTCTTTGGGTAATTAGAGCTTTCAGGTAATTACGGTGAAGTTCTAAAAGGACACAACTAATGTTAAGTAAACACAGAAAGAAAAAAGAAAGCTCTTAGTAAAGTATTTTTCAAACAAAATTCAAAATGAATTTCTTCAATTATGTGGAGAAACTATTAAAAAAGTAATACTTGATAAACTGTAAAAAAGAAAATACTATGTCTTCATGGTAGACTCAACTCCTGGCCCTCAGATTTGGAGCAACGTGTCTGTATATAAAGAGATGTTCGTTAGAACACTAACGACCAATTTGATATTCAAGAAAACATGTTTTATGTTTTATCAACATGAATGTAAAGTTCTTCTTAATCTTCTTTGGGAATGAAACCACTCATAGTTTTTAAAATCTATTTTATTTACGTTTCGATCCATGACCTAGGATCGTTGTCAAAATAATAAAACTTCAAGTTTGACGTTTATGACATAAATTGAAGGTTACTTTGATTTATTGACGTTTGAAATATTTGGTTTGAGTACACTAAGCAAAAATTTGTAAAGTTTAAAAGAATGATTGCCTTCAATTTGTGTAAAGGCTGATCATATAACTGCCGAAATGATACTCGCAATTTTAAGATTAAAATTTCTGTCTAATGCGGACAAACATATAATAATTCCGCAAATATGAGTGGCATAACTAAAAGCGCACAGTTCAGTTTAGTCGGGAGGAACATTTTAGCAATATATCCTTCATGTACATGCTACAGCTTAAATATATGTGGAATGCTGTATAGAAGCTGCAGCTGTTTTGGGTGCTGCCAAAGGGGGTATTTATTGTTTGCAGCTTCAGTGAATCGTTGGGTTACTTTAAGGGCTAAAATAGGGAAATCTTTTCACTCACAATCATCACGGAGATAGAGCACTCGTCCCAAGGATAGAAAACCATTTGCAAAACACTTGCCCGGGCGGCTAGTGGCTCTGCAAAGGTTACTTCCCATTGATTTGTCAGCAGAAGCAAGGGCAGAAGTAAATGGTACTTTGGGTATATTTTATCAATATGGTGTGTTTTAATGACCTCGACTTGGTTCAAAACCTAATCTCTGATTGATTATAGAAGTAGTGTTCTTTAGAATCGTCAAGTAAGTATTGATAAAGAGGTAATTAACATTAACATTTGAGACCTTAAAGTATTTAGAGAGTAATGGTCAGCAATTCTGAATGAATGTGAAACTGTGTAGCAAATTGGAATCGAGGCTTGTACTCCAGAGATACCAACAATAATAAATGGCACAGCAGACAACAAAAACAACAATTAAAAGAAACAAATTTGCAGATAGTGAAAATGATAAACTTGCACTGACGAAAGAATTGAAATAATTGGTTCTTATGACAAATTTAGAATTCATGTTTTTAATTAATTATTGACAGTTTTAACTAAAATGAGAGTGCAGTATGACGCTGCAACAGCAATCAACGACGAATTTTCTTTCGTTTGAGAATTGAGATGGACTCTCGAACAAATTAACGCTAAATGTTAGGAGTTCATAAAAATTTATAAAAATGATGTCTTCCAAGAACTAAAATATTAATTGGCCTATTTGAAGACCATTTACAAGGGTGATTTGGGGAACGAATTTTCGCTTCCTCTTGAACTTATAAACAAGTTGAGGGAAGAAAATTTATGTGAGATTTCTTCCAACATGTGTGTTGTTCTCAGAATCGTTTGCACACTTCTTTTTTCAGTGGCAGAAGGCTAAAAGTAATAAAATAATAGGATATTGCTTATTGGGTATAACAACAGATTAATTCATAGTTAATTTCTTGCTTTTACTCCTACATACATCAGTGTTTAATAAGTGCGTAATTGATTATTCAGTTGAACCGTTTTATTTAAATTTAATACAAGGTGGTGCGTATATAAGTCCTTAAGTGCAATGTGTCATTTATAGAATGTGAACATATCAACAATGGGACAGAGTGGATTTTAGTTTTAAGTTTTAAGTTTAAATTTATAGTATATAATTAATAATTCTGCATATCTTTAAACAGTTTGTTCTTAATTCTGAGGTAAGTCAGTAAAATTGGTTTTTATTTTATTTTTAACCGACGACAGAATTTCAAAACATTTGCTGATTTATTAAAACATTTAGGGGGGTTTAAATCCTTGCCCGAGGCCCCATAAAATCTTACGATAAACGTTCAAGTGGTGTTTATTTTTAAATTTCTTAAACGTATTTTACATTTTTTAAATATCTGGAGTTGCATTTGCAAATGCATCACACCAGCGGCGGTCCTAAACATGCAGCCGCCTGCGTGTTTATAAATATTTGCCGCCCTAGTTAAGTAACTTATTTTATCAAAGCGGAGGGAAAGGTCAAAGGGAATCCATTAGTGTGAAACGTCACTGCCAAAGTTTGTTTTTATTAATAATTTATTGTCATAAAAAACACACAAAAACAACAATTATGAGAAAATGAGAATTTAGAAAATGAATCATAAAATAAATGTGTATATGAGACATAAAACTGGAACACAAATCACCTACATAGTATCTAAAACACCTGTACTTAACTAGATAATATATAACAAAGCCACAAGTATTAAATAAACAAATACAAACTATTATCGTCTATGCAGTCGAAGTTCTGCATTTTACGTTTGCCAGTTTCAAGATAAGGAGATCCAACCCTAGAGATTTACCTATTTCGTTTTCTATTGCTATTGTTGCAATACCGGACAACCTTTCCTGGTTCATCGTCGATCTCATATAGTTTTTTATTATTTTTAGTTTTGAAAAAGATCGCTCTGCTGAAGCAACTGTCACTGGCATGGTTAAAATAATTCTTAAAACAATGGTGGTGTTAGAATAAATAGAAGAGAGACCATTCTTATAAATATACTCTAAAAGTTCGAAAGGTAAAACGTTCTTTTTATAAATAACTTTCAAGGAAATTAATTCCTCTCTAAGTTCTATACCATCTATATCAGAAGAATTCTGAGCCTGATCTGTTAATTTCTAATATAAATCATCACAATGTTTTTTTATTGTTTCATCATCGAAATTAGTGAATTCATAAATCACCAAAAATATGGCCTTATGGTGATTTATTAATTTAAACCTTTCGTCTAAGGAAGCTACAGTTTGGTCTAAAAGAACGTAAAAGAAATTTGTTCTGAAATTTACGGTTGCATCAGTAATAGGCTCATCTGGTGTTTCGTAATCAAATTGCCGTTTTATACGCGAGTCCTCGCCTGAACGTTTGTGAATGTGCAATCATCCGAACTTAAATCTACCTCTTTGGCGAGCTCGTTAGCTAATTCTATGTAATTGTAGAATGATTCCTCAGTTCTTTTAGATTTAATAAATGTTGAAAGTCTCTCTATTAAATCAGTACAAGTTTTTAAATTAATGTCTTTTGATTGTAACATCTTACTTACCTTGTTAATTTCTATCAGAATGTCATACCATATTATGACCGAAGAAACAAATTTAAATGTTTTAATTTTTGTAGTCGAAGAATTTGCTAAAGTTTTTGTATTTATATCATTTTCACTATCAATTATATATAAAAGACTATCATAAATTTTGCTTAATTGATATTTCAGTGGTCTCACTGCATTTACCCTACTTTCCCATCTTGTCGTACTAACAGATTTTAAAGTTGGATTGGAGATATGATTTTTTAGAATTGTCCAACGGTACGTGGAAGTTGAAAAGAAAACATAAAATTCTTGCACTAAATTGAAAAACTCTGCCACTTCTAGAGTCACCTTTGAAGCGCCATTAACAACAAGATTTAACGTATGCGCTGCACATGGTACAAAAAATGCCCTAGGGTTTATTTGCAAAATTCTACGTTGTAACCCAATGTGTTTTCCACGCATGTTAGATCCGTTATCGTACCCCTGTCCTCTCATGTTCAATATATTAACACCAATATCATGTAAAGTTTTTACAACAAAATCAAATAGTCCCTTTCCAGTAGCATCCATTTTAGGACCACATTATCGATTATAGATACAAAACGTATAATAACGGATATTTGTTCAACATAACTGCAGTCAGGCGTACAATCTAAAATGATAGAAAAATACTTTGCCTGATTTAACATTTTGAGAATACGATTTTTTATTTCATCGGCCAACAACTGAATAACTTGATTCTGAAACTTATTCCCCAGATATTGGGACATTCTTTTATTGATAGTTTTAAAAGTTTGTTTTTTTTGAAATGTTCCGCTATAACTGGATCTGTTTTTGCCAACATTTCAACCCCCTTTAAAAAATTTCCGTTGTCGCGTTCATATAATTTGTGGGACTTATCTCTTAGTGCTAAACACTGTTGCGCCAAGTAGTGAATAAGAGGTACAATTCGTTTGTTCACGTTGAACCAATACATTTTGCGCATATTTAAAAGCCTCTGTTCATCGTTATCGATGGTTTTAAGAGCATTAAGTCTTTTTTCGAGATCAACCCACTTTTCCAAATTTTCTATATGTAAAATACTTGTTTCATGTTTTTTAGATTCTGTGCTAAGTGATTCCAATCACAAAAACCTTCCGTGATAAGCTTGAAAGAAGAATCGGAAAATATTTTACAACAAAAACAATGCACAACATTTTTTGATTTTGAGTAAATAAGCCATTCACGTTTAATAGATTCCCCATTTGCTAGTTTTCTGAAATAATAACTTTTGGAAAATCTACCATAGTCGTTTTCAGGAAAATGCATATCTTCTATCTGATGTGGTTCATTTTTTATCAATATTTCTATTATTTTATTCGATAAAAGCTCCGGCCAAAAACTTGCGTCACTAAAATTAATATCTTCAGTTTACTTTTCTATAATCACAACCGTTTCGTCTAATTTTTCTTCATCTGCCGTTTCAGGAAGGAGTACTTCTGTTTGCGCCTCTATTGCCAACTTTACTTGGGAAAATGAACTAGCTACTGAATCAACTTCTTGCAATTCATCCTCATTCTTTTTTAAATATTTTTCCATAGAGTCAGCTAACTTCTTGTTGTCTTCATCTTTTTCGGTTTTACGTTTCTGATACTGAGCCCCAGATAGTCTTTTTGTTTTTCTATCTCTATCTTTTTCTGACATGTCTGCAGCAATAAATAAAATATTTTAAACTTTATTGTTTCAACACAATCAAATTTTATGCGAGCACGGGGCAAATTATTAGTAATTGTATTGTATAGGAACAACAACGAGAGAGAACTTACCGCGTAATGTTCCACAATAATTTATATCAACGAAAAAGTTTCACTAAATCTTACGCACTATGTGGACTAAAGTCTAAAACTATGTTTCACTATAATACAAAACAATACTTTACTCACTAACTAGGTAAGTTATGTTTATGTAGGCACTAGAACGTATTTACGTAATATTAACGCATTAACATCAACTGAATACTGTCTTCCTCTATTATCTACTGTAGTTTGTTTATATGCACCGCCAATGGCGCCAATCTGATTTCCAGACGTTGATAAAATAATTGGGTGGGAAGGTACTAGAAGATGATGATTTATAATCCTTATCTTGCACGTGCAATGTTCTTATTTAGGGTATGACTCACACTCATACCGGAAGTGTTGACCTGTTTATAAATTAAATCTCTTGTAAAATTATTTTGCAAACGGTTTTCTGTTTTTAACGCAGTATAAATGTATTTTATCCACGACTAATCTATAACATCTTCATTATACACGTGTTTACTCACTAATAAGACTCTCCATTATTCACTAGCGAATAATAATTTTATTAGTGAATAATAATTTTATTATTCACTGATTTTCAAAATTAATCCTTGCAGTACATTTTTGTACATTTTAAATATAAAAAACAGCTGGCTATGAAACGTCAAGTCCAGAGCACTTCCACTGTTAATTTTAATTCGAAACGTCAAAAAGTTCGATTCATTTACACATTAGAATTTTAAAGTACTTCATTAGAAAATGGTTAATACAGATAGAGAAAATGAGTTGTCTTCTACACCCCCAGATATACGAGAAGCCGCAAAAATTGCAGGTTTGAACTTATTACCGGAAAAATCGAAAGAACTTTCACGTTTGCATATTACGTGTTTAGTATCTTATAAAACTAAAATATTTGTGATAATTTTAGCTAAACTTGTTTGATTGTCGTGGATAAAGTAGTATTCTACTCGCATATAAAGATATAATGCACTCGTTGAATAATATACTATTATAAAGATAGAACTTTTTCTTATAAGGATTGCAAATTCGCCACCCTCCAAAATTAGCCGCCTGCGTGTTGAACACGCAATACACCCCCGTTAGGAACGCCCCTGCATCACACATGTACTTTCATACCTTCATGGGTCATAAGTTGGAGTATGATATATGATGTTTTTTACATATACCAGAAAAGTCATCAATGTGATTTAAGATAAAAAAAATGCCGTATTAAGCTAATGAATTTTATTGATCCAGGTAAACTATTTCAAATAAATCCGAAATTAGTAGATATTAGTATAGGAGACTTTATAGCAGTCTAAATGGAAATGTACTTCACACATTATTACAGCAATAAATACAGAATGTTCCATTTAAATTAAGATAGTAACTAAACAAAGTCTTTTACTGTATTTACATTCCCCATTACATACACCCTGTGTATTACGTTAATATTTTTATGTATGTCAGTGCAAAGCCCTATAACAATGTACAGTTAACAGACAAACATGGGTTATTTAAAATTTTCGTTCTACTAAAAGCTGTAGTTCTGTATATCATACTTTTGTGGTAGATATTAAACGATAAACACAATTTCTTTTATCTTGTAATGAATAATGTTACAGTGTAAACATTTTAAATAAGTATTAATTGGGATGAACGCAAGAAGCAATTGATATACCTACTACCAAGTTTGTAAACGTATGACCGTGTGGCCTAACGGATAAGGCGTCGGACTTCGGATCCGAAGATTGCAGGTTCGAATCCTGTCACGGTCGTCCATTTTTTACAATATTAAAAATTGATTTACATTGTGAATGGTAACGGCTTTTTTATTAAGCAAATAATTTGTTCTAAAATTACACTTTTATGCGCTAATTGTTTTAATTAGGTTTCAATTAAAATTCGTTTTATTAAATTTCCTACGCAAAAATTGTTTCTTGCAGTACAATTATTTTGCTCATACCCTTAAATTGCGTAGTTTTCTTGACAATAGTGATTATTCTACTGAAACTGGTGGACAGTGGATAGCTACACATGCTTTTTGAATAAAACATAATACAAGCGATCTGTATTTGGATAGAAGTAGCATAGGATTAAAGATAGTATCGACTATAAAACATTTCTAATGCGAAATGTTGCCTTTAATTAGTATCGAATCGAATTGTTTAATCAGTAGCTAGTACTTGAATAATTCTCCTGCGATCAACTGGAACAGCTATTTCTGCCTCACTCCTAGTATCTTTAGAAAGGTCTTTCTACTTCTCATGATGGGAAGCAACGTACTATAAATGCGATCAATTATTTCTAAAAGTGCAATTTAACAACTATGTGACCTACGAAACCCTGATAGTACAATAGTATTAAACTAAATTTGTCCCAAGTACGCAGCAGTGTGAAAATAAATAATATATTCCAAAATTTTTGAGACTTTAACAAAGTGCTAATAAGACGAGACCCTATAAGATGATTTAGCTTAGTTAGTTTTCGACATTTAATTGTCGCGGTTTACCACGGTTCCGAAAGTAGATCTCTTGCAGGCAGTGCGACACATCGATCATATCAGTAACGAACTTCTCACATCAGGGTGGTCATTTTCTTACAACTGTCACTTTGGCAATCAGCCATTTTCTCTAACGTTGCATACATATATCCCATTTACGTTAAACACGAAAACAATGATCGGATTTCTATAGAAATTCAAAGCAGTGATTAACGTTGCATACTCCCATGAAAGTTTTATATTTATCAAGGGAACCTACAGAGCATCAGATCCAACTAAAGCGTACGAGTTTACTAGAAATGCTTCTTATTTCCTGTTTGAAGAAATACAATACAAGTAGGGTAATAATCAAACAATAGATGTCTGCTGTATTTCTGGGATTATTCGAACCATTAAAGAACTAGTGTCACTCGAAGGATCAGAAACAAAGTCAATCGCGCACACCGACTGGAAATCTATATTCCAAGATGGACGGTTAAGTTGTGCTATACCGCTTAAAACTATTTTCGGATTCTTCAAAGATTACTGAAAAGTTGTGGTCAACGTGCCACAGGAATTAATTTTAAACAGATCCAAGTCAATTGCTACAATTCGGCAGAAAATACTTTAACTTTTGGCATACAGGGCATCTCATGGAAGGTTCCGCATATAACATTAAGCGATTTTGCAAAGGCTTCGCTGCTAACTGAAATGCAGAATCAAACGTCTATAATTGCAGCATTTAGAAAATGGGAACTACACGAATTACCTTCTCTAATACAATCAAAGTCACAGGTGTGGAGAATATCAAAGTATCAAACGAAACAGAAAAAGGTCGATGGATAATACAAGCGTTTCAAAATGGAAAGTACGATAAGAAGGGGGAAAATGCAACCAGTTTTAGGAATGCATATATAACTACCGTCAAAGTGTTTTTGAACTCTCAGGCGTTGCCTTAAGGTAGATTAAATTTGGATATCGAATAAAACGATTACTTGCCTGCGTACATGTCTTACGCCATTTTTATGGAAAAATACTACTCCGATAAGACTTCTAATAAACGTTTAATGGATTACAGCAGGTTCAAGGAATCGTCCGTGTTTATAATCGATGCCGTCACCAATTTGAAAGTCTCAAGGATGCAACAGTGGATGCTAGAAAGGAATTAGAAGCATCAAGAGACTTTGAACCATCGTTGATGGCTTATATTTTAATTATTCATGATTTCATGTTTGAATATAATCCGTTTACGGAAATTCTTAAATGATTTATTCACAATCAGTTGTAATCGAATTATGTTTTAAAATAAATTTTGTATAAAATTTTATATTGTTTTAGTAAGATAGTTTAAGAAGTTCCTGAGTACAATCTTGTAATGACTCGAGTGCGACCCCAACGACCAGGGCGCGATCTGCAACGGTCCGGGTGCGGTCCATAACGGTCCGGGAGCTGCCCACAACGGCCCGGGTGCGGTTCATAACGGCCCGAGCGCGGTCCACAACGGCCCGTGTGCGGCCCACTACCTATCATTTGTATATAACAAGATTTAGTTTTCGACTTGAGCCAGTCTTAAGTAAATGCTTGAAAGATGTACACTAAGAAAACTTTAGCAAAACCAATTAACGAACTCCAGCATGGTGTAATAAGTGACCGATCTGCTAGTAAACTGTACAAAATCTCAAGAAGAACGCTACGTCGTCGTCTGGAGGAACTTTCTAGCCGAAAGAAGAATGGTGTTCTGGTAGTTGCTGAGCAAGAAGTTAAAATATCTATACAAAACTTTGATGAATTTACTACTGCTAGTGCAAAAAAAGTTGATAAACATGGTCCTTTGTTTCCATCCAATATACGAGCAATACTTACTACACCATCGGGTTGTAGAAAGACCAATGCTTTAATATCTCTCATTTTACACGAGAGCGGACTTAGATTTCAAAATGTCTATGTGTTCTCAAAAAGCCTATATCAACCCAAATACGAATTGTTAAGAAACGTATTTACAACTTTAAAAGAAGAAATTGGTTACTGCGAGTTTGGAAATTGTAAAGACGTTATTGTACCAGGGGATGCTAAGAAAGATTCGATTATGGTGTTCAACGATATCCCTGCAGATGAGCAAAGCAAGATCACCTAGTTTTCTCGTTTGGTAGACATAAAAGTATAGACTGCTTCTATTTATGTCAAATTGAAATTTACTTCTGTTTATTTCCTCGAAGGGAATAAGACTGAAAGAGTCAACAAAGAAATTGGAAGGCTTTTAAGGACCTTTTGTTTTAATAAGCACAAGAAGTGGGCTTATTATTTACCTGAAATCGAGGGATATATTAATCAAGCGGTACATGGTGTAACGGGTTTTGCGCTGGTGTATCTTCAATTTGGAAAGTCTGTCGTCAACGATGCTGTCAAGTTGATCAAGTATCCTTCACAAAACTTACATGAATTGTCCAAGCAGCAAGTAATACATTTAGCTCAGGAACGCGTCTTGTTAAAGGCGATGAAACGAAAGTTAGAATTGGAACAAATCAGATGCCCAACAGTTTTTAAAGTCGGTGATTCTGTTTTGGTTAAAACTCGCCCAATATCGTCTGCATTGGTAGGTACTATATCAAAGTTTTTTCTGTTATACGAGGGTCCCTTCATAGTTGCTGGTATAGCTGGGGCCAACGCTTATAATTTAGTTGACGAAAAGGGTGTCCCAAAGGGGTAACTTAATGTGAAAAGTTTAAAGAAGTTTGTCGATCAAGTGCTAAAATTAGATTCTCTGAATTTCTGAGGTAACGAGGTTGAGGAGGTGCTGCTAGGGTCTTATTTGTTCAGTTAGTACGTATTTAGTTAAACACTTATATTAAACGTCGTGTGTCTTAGTGCACGTTATTGAATTAAAATATTTATAATGCAATATACACTTTTTAAGAGGGGGGGTAGATGTAGTGCAGCTATATTATAATTAAATATAATGTTATTCAAAATTAGTGCGTGCACATGTGTAGTTGGTGTAAGATAAACGGACGGCAAGAAGTGCGCAGGCGCGAGAAGTTATTCGGTTGTAAAAGCGGAAGTAAAAGCATGTTCCAAAAAATATATTGTTTCTGTTAGAATTAAAATTGTAAATTTAGTTTTAGTATGTGCATTTTATGGTTAAACAAGTCCGTGTACCAGTTTGAACTTACGACGCCCGAGAATTATTTTTATTAAATATCCTAAGCATAAACGGCCGAGGTGTTTATTTCATTTTAGAGCCCATATCCGAGTCTCCGAATACGGTAAGAGAAGCTGAGCACCACGCGTTACTATATTTAACGCTGTACTTGCAAAACATTATACCGCCCTACGCTACCGTCTATGTGAAGGAACTGAAAAAGAAACGTATTATTTCAAAGTATTTGCCTGCCAATAACGTTGAAAATGTCAAAAACTTTGGCGTTCTAAGCTTCAAATAACTAAGAAAGAAAAGTGATCGTTCAACTCATTGTTTGCTGCACGAAAACAATTATTTGACATACGCTCGACAAAATGTTATACTTATTCTAAATGAATTATAATGTATATACTATTTTTAATAAAATGTGTTTAGTAATGCATTGTTTTAATTAAAATAGGTTTAAGAAAATATGAGAAGTTTTGTTGTTCAGTTTTTGGGAGAAAAAGTAAAAACCGTTATTTGATCATGTAACCTTTCGCCGCGAGGGTTGTTGTGTAAAGATATCGAACGTTTTTAAATTTATCATTCGGTTCCATATTGAAAGTAATGATTGAATTGTATTTTCCTAGGTCGCCGAAGGTTACGTGAGGATACAGAGGCGTTGAGAGGCGCTTAAGTTAGGTTAGAGAGGCGTCAGGAGTCGCTTAAAATCCTCTACTGGGATAAGGAAATATGAGCACATAAGTCATAAACTAATTGAAATAAAATGGATTAATATGAATAAGCGTGGTACATTTCATGCTCCTACATTGTATCATAAGTTAATTATTAGCAAATCACTAAAGTATTTGTACAACAAAATTCGATACCGCACTGATGTTCATAATTTAAATATTCGATTTAAGGGTACGTTCACTCCTCCTTCACATATTACTCAAAAATTTAAATCATCGTTTTCTTACAATATTAGTAAATATTATAATATGGTACCGGTATCCTTAAAAAGTTGTAATGTTTTAGTTTTTAAGAATAGGGATGGATTCGGGCCGGGCCGGGCCGGGCTTTTAGATGCGGCCCGGCCCGGCCCGAAATAATTTGCTCCGGCCCGGCCCGGTAGCCCGGCCCGAACCAAAACGCATCGGCCCGGCTTGAGGCCCGACTTGAATTTCGGGCCGGGCTTCGGGGCGGGCCGGGCCGATTCGGGCCGGAATGTAACTAAAACCTTAAGAGATGTATAGATTTTTCAACATCCAAATGGAACGTATCATTTGTTAATATATGTATTTTCAGTTGTATAAAAATACTTCTTTACTATTATTGTTTTTCTACAAAAGTTGAATATATCAACCTTAATAAATTATAGTTTATAGTATCATTTTAACCTCGAAGAATCTCAAAGGTATTTGGAGATGATGCACACTTGCACAGGCAATCCAAAATAGAAGGTGGTTTGCGTCAAACTTCAACCTTAAGTAACAAAATGCATTTTAGAATTCATGTACTACTACTAGTATATAGTAACATAGTTCAAGGGAAGTATTCAATATACGACTGAATATTGTTTCCTCATATTCTAAACAAAGAACGTTGTCAATTTCCATTTTACAGATTGTTTGTGTATAGGTCTACATTTCGAGAATGTGCTAGCATACGTTCAGAGAACTGATTATTCAAGTCTCTCGTATCAGGTAGACATTACTTTGTTGTCTATGAATATTTTTTTATCGCATGCATTACTGGAAATCTTAATTATTATGAAAAAAATGCCGAGAATCTTATCTATCAAAATGTTCAATATTAATATATGCAGGGTTCTTCAAAAGTATGGAAAGGCTGCTTTCGCCGTATATAGAGAATCTGCTACGTATTGAGTAAAATAATAACATATACTTACAAAGAATCTAGCTCTTTAATATAAAAAAAGACGTATACAGGATATCCCACATCCATTAAAAGTATTTTAAAAACTACAATTTTACTGGCAAATTGAAACTTTGTGTAGGAGTTACCGAACAAGGCGAAACTATAGCTAAAATAGTTTTGAAGTCTTGCAAATATCTGTCATATTAATTATTTTGAATAGCACATCCTGTATTTTATGGCATATATAAATGGTGCTTTAACAGATGGTTATTTTGATTTAAGTGCATGTATCTTCAATTGTTGTGCATCCAGAAATTATTGATCTAAAAAATCGTGTTGATAAACATTTAATCAAAACGGATTGTAGGTTGTTTCCATTACACCTTAAGAAATGTTTTTCAATAAAAACAATAAAATAGTTTCTACAATTTTAGGAGGTGAAAAATTCAGAATTGAAAAATTATCTAATTTTTATAATTGAATCCCCATTTTTTTATATCTCGACATGAACGAGCATAAAAGTTTAATCAGTCATTTGAAAAATTGTATATTTCGTTATATAAACTTCGGGCCGGCCCGAATAGCCCGAAAAGCCCGAAAAGCTTGAGCAGTCTGGCCCGGCCCGGCCGGCCCGACACGTGCTTGGCCCGGCTTGGGCCCGAAAAAAATTTTGCCGGCCCGGCCCGAAGCCCGGCTTGATATTCGGGCCGGGCTTCGGGCCGGGCCGGGCCAAAGCCCGGGCCCGTGGCCCTCCCTATTTAAGAAAACCCTTTATAAGATGTTGTTTGATGGGTACATTATAATTTTCTAATATTTGATTTATGTTTTGATTGAATTAAGTGTACTTGTAACTGGTTTTGTTATGGCTGGTATAGATGTTTTAATTAGTATGTCATTATTAATATAACTGAGATTCTGGCTGTGTTTGCTTTTGAGCAATATACAATAATATTGTGGGTTAAATGGAAGAACAATGAGTAGTTTCACCCACTAGCAGTTAATTTATTTATTTCTATTTCGTTTGAATTATATATTATATTAATAAAGACCTTTATTATTATTATTATTGTTATTATTATTATTATTATTATTATTATTATTAAATATTTTTTCATAGTTCAATTAGATTGCTGCTACTGTACTGCATAATATATGTTTGATGTTCAACGATATAGGAGATATAGAGCACGATAAGGAAATACCTGAATGGGTTTGACGAAGCAACAATACAAAATTGAAGTAATATTGTACCAGAACCTCTAAACGAGAGGAGATGTTCTAAAGACTAGTTAATTTGTAAATACATATTTTACAAACAAGAATCTCTCTTAGCCAGGGTCTAGTGTTAAGTGTAGTGTACTGCTGAGTGGGTCATGTATCTAGTTCATTACTTGATTTATTGCGGTATTTGTATTCTTTTTTACCAAGTTATCTAAATCCCAAACTTTATGTTCCTCCATTGCCGATTTTAGCTCAAACAATTCTAATTTTTTTGTACGACATTCTTGCAGTCGATGATGGACCAGGTCTATGTTAAAATTGTAAATTATTTATGACTGTTATATGATTTCCAAATTTTTCTATATGTCTCATCTGCCGTTTGCGGACAGCAATTATTGAGCTAATTATGGTTTGGTAGTTTGAAAAACGGTTTTTAAAAACCCTTTTAATTATACTTATAATACAAATAATAAAAATGTGAGTTATTACAATAAATTCCAACTACAGACTAAAGTTCGTACATCTCACTTAAACACGTCCGTTGTAGAAAACTATTCACATGCACATCAGCAAAATATGATCTGTCTAGTACAATTCCATTACACTTTCTTATAACTTTTAACATAATTCCTCCCGTGCGAGTTTCAAATTGCAAGCTGCGACGAAATTTGACTCATGGGAATATCTTTTGGTTTCCTTGCTGAGTTGTTCTTTGACATTCTTCGTATACACAATTTTTTATAATATAGGAAGAGAACAATTCCAAGGGCGATAGCAATAATACAATAAATGACGTAATTATGGTAGTTTACCTCAGATTAGGATTCCAGTTGAAAGTTACTGTAGAGATATTTCCTGTTCGCATCCCTGAGTTCATCCAAATTAACGTTTTCCAACTGAAGAGGAGCGAACGTCTCACTTTGAACAGCTAATCTCACAGAACGTCGTTGTATAGATATCTTCATTTTCGTTATAATATACGGTTTTCTTGTTGACCGTAATTTAACAATCGCTTGGAAATATAATCAAGTGTGTACCCATAAGATCTTTAACTTCGTTTTGTGTTTTACACTCGACGTGGATTTTCTGGCGACCAGGACTTATCAGTATCCATTTATTAGTTTCATCAATATTGAATAATTGTGGCGAGATGACCGTCACTTCTTCGGATTGGCATCCGATGGTTGTTTGATTATACATTAAATTGATTTCACAGCTGTTGTAGTTGCTACCCTTTGGGATCAGGGGTAGTTGTTTGCAATAGTAAGCGTTATCCAAAATCTCCGAACATCTTTCATTTGTTTGTGCATAAAACTCATCAAAAATAGCAATGTATTTTGTCTTAGGTAAAATAGTATAAAATTTAGAATTATCATACTGGACTGGAATCGAGTATAAATGATAAAGATTAAAATCTTGAGAATGATTGATTGGTAAATTTAAAACAAATACAATTTTATAATTGCTGATATAGCATTGAATTTTTATTAAACGTTTATAAGGTAAAATATTACCGTATTCGATCTTAAAAGGTAATTGACCTCGGAAAAGCAATCCCTCTAATTTTGTTGAAATAACAAACATTTCTTCGGTTTTATAATACTCGGATGGAGCACATTTAATTTCGCGAAAATTATAGAATTTTCTATGTCTTGTAGTAAACTATAAATTATTTGATAAAGCTTAATTATTTGATTTACAACGTTTGACGTCACTAAAGCCTTTTCAACGACCTTGTTTTCTCTCTTGATAAGCATAATGCGGGCCTTCAAAGAAGCCCCGTTGGGGCTTATGCCTTGGATAGTTTAATTAAAACTTTCGATTATTTCTACAAATATAGAATTCTGATTTCGAATCTGGTCCGCTAATTTGTTTTGATTACGCTGTAGACTGAAAATAATGTTGTCATAAAGAACGCCGTCATCGGCATCCAGATTGCTAATAATGCTTTTGAAGATTGAGCCAACTCCATTAATTAGACCTCTTTTTTGTATCTTTCGGCGTAGGACTATCTCGTACATTTTTGATTCTACCATGGTTTGCACAGCATTGAGAATTTTAATATAATTATTCAATTCTATAGAGTGCACACGATTTGTGTAGATGACCTTAAGAACATATTGTCTTTGAGAATCCAAATGATCCATTTCATGAACTAGAGGTTCCAAATCGAAATAGTGTATCAACTTGTGGGTGTATTCTTGAATTTTTGCAGTACCTAATTTTACTGGAAGTAGTCCTGGATTGGCTTGTAAACTGCGTAGAATTACTTGGGCACTTACGTGCATGATCCTGAAACATTATTCAGAATCAGAATCTATGAACTTTGAACAACTGGGGTCTGTTTGACGAGGCTCGTGTAGGCCCCTAAAATGATATCTAATGTTTGGTCGACTCTCGGTTTTTAACGTTTTAGTCACCGTATCAAGTTGGCTAATTTTTGTTTCAGCAGAGAATCGATCTCTGAGTTTATCTCTTTCAGTAATATTTACAGGGGTTTTTAATCTTACTGCTTTTCCTACTGATAATGCGGGGTCATCCTTATTCCGCTCATTTAGTTTAGATGCCACCTTGTCTTTGTTTCGAATTAGTTTTTCGTTTATGGATTCGTAGACCAATTTAGTTTTTTGTTTATGGGAGTCTACATACGTGGATATGATTTTAGCATCTAAATCTATATTTAAGGGGTCGTCGTCTGATATATGACCATTGGTTACCTCTACTGGTTTTAATTTAGTCACAGAATGGATTGAATTATTGTATCCTAATATGGCATTTAACATTTGGGTTTTCATGTCTTGGGAAGTGTGCGTTTTATTTAAGATTCTTAGGTGTTCGAGTAGGGTGGAATGCAACCGTTCGTTAATACCATCTGAAATTGGTTTTCCTGATGAGGTAAAGTGTACATCTATCTTATGTAATTTCAACTTTTCTAAAATATTATTTTTAAATTCAGTACCTAAATCACACATTATTGTGGAGGGAATTCCATGATGACAAAAGAACTTAATTAAGTCTTGCATAACCTCGATTGAATTAATAGGATTAATTTGGTATGCCTGCGCATATTTTGAAAACGTATCAATAATTGTAAGAAATCTGTTTATTTTCACCGAAAATGTATCAATATGAATCATTTAAAAAGATCTGGTTGCTGTGGGGGTTATATTATAAAGGATTTTTAAGGGATGGCGGTCATATTTAGTTGCCTGGCATATATTACAACGATTTATTAGGTTTTGGATGGAAGTTCTCATATTTGGCCAATAATATTTAGATTTTATTCTCTCGTGGGTTTCATTTATACCACGGTGGTTCGTTTTGGAGGCATGGTATGCGTTTATAATTTCTTCGATCCGATTATCTTCAACGTCTTCTAAAATTTTGTTACATTTTATGAATTTATAAGATTGCCAATTAAAATTTCGTCTTAATACTTTACAGAATTTCGTATACGCGTCCTCATCCTTAAAATAGATATAATACGTTACTTGGGGGACAATAAATTGTTTGATAAAATCGATTAAGTCAGTGTCAAAATTATTTTTTGATAGTTGAATATTCGTCTAATTTTAATTTCCACCTTAAAAGTTTCGAGTTGGGCTCTTTCAATGAGAACAACCATTGTAACGGCTTATAGTCCGTGATTATGTTAAATTCACGCCCATACACATATGGTCTAAAATATCTTACTGCGTAAACAATTGCCAAGGGTTCCTATTCAATAGTACTGTAATTGCGCTCGCTATCATTATGTTCGAGACATGTATGAAATTGGAAGATCTTTACCTATTGGCCCCTGTGATAATACTGCACCTATAGCTACATTACTTGCGTCGGTCGTTATATTAAACGGGCGTTCAAAATCAGGAAATTGAAGTATCGGTTCATTGCTTAATACATTTTTACACAATTTAAAACATTCCATAAAATCGGGGGTATGTTCAATTCTAGCATTCTTTTTAAGGCATTTTGTCATGGGTTTAGTCAAGTCAGCGAAATTTTTTATAAATTTACGATAGTACCCTAGTAAATCTAAAAATCCTTTTATTTGTTTGGTAGCCGAAGATAAAGGAAAGTCTCTAATAGCCCTAATTTTTTCTGGATTGAGTCTTATACCGTCAGGCGTGACCACATGTTCCAGGAACGCTATTTCTTTTCTCAATATTTCACATTTATCTAACTGAATTTTAAAATTAGATTCTTCTACTCTTTTGAACACCATTTCTAAATTAGTGAGGTGCTCCTGAAGGGAAACACTCCAAATAATGGTATCGTCCATATAGGCTTCAAAGATATCCAATAAACCTTGTAGAACATGGTCCATTAAACGTTGTAGAGTCGAGGGAAAATTTTTTAATTCCATAGGCATCCTAAGGAAATTCAAATGTCCATTTTCTGTTTTGAACGCAGTTTTTTCGACATCTTTTGGGTTCATTTCCACTTGATGGAAGCTTCTGGCCAAATCGAGTGTCGAAAAATATTGGCATCGACCCAACTTGTCCAATAAATCATTGACATTTGGTAAAGGATACCTATCGTCGACTGTCTTTTCATTAAGGCGACGGTAGTCAACTCCTATGCGCCATTTCTGTTTACCCAAAGCGTCCAGTTTTTTTGGGACTACCCAAATAGGACTGGACCACGAAGAAGTAGAAGGTTCTATAATTTTGGCTTTTAACATTTTGTCAATTTTACGTTTTACCTCTTGTTTGTAAACAAAGGGGTATCGATAGGTTTTAGAATAGACTGGAGTTTCATCCGTGGTTCTAATTGAATGCTTGATTTTATTTGTAAATGTAAGATTTTGTCCATCGATATGAAAAATCTTGGAATATTTATTACACAGTTTTAAAACAGCATATTTCTCTTCCGAATTTATATGATCCGTTCTAATGAGAGAGGTATCCAAATTTTTGGTCTCGGCGTCATAATGATTTAATTTGCACGAGCGTTCAAATTGATTCGCTTGATAATGAAGGACATTGATTGGTCCGTATACATTTATGGCTACAGGAGAATCCGAAAAATTCTTAATTGTTGTAAACGCTAAACCACTCTTTGCTATTGTTAAACATTCCGGTATTTCTGTATGTTTCGTTTTTATAGAGGGTATAACAATTTCACCGTTTTCTACAGACACTTTCAATTGAATTTGCTTTTCCATTAAGGGTTCGACTTCTATAGAATTTATAGCGCTAACCGGTTCCTGAAAGTAAATGGGAATTTTTGCTTGAGGTGTAATTAAAAGGTTGTTCTTTAAATCTACCTTGGCCTTTAATTCCTTTAAATTATCCATACCTATTAGTCCTTTAAAAATTGTATGGAACTTAGATAAGTGAAATTTAAGCATTTTCGAAGTCATTAAAAATTTTTGAAGTGGGAATTAACACGGAATAATTTTGTATGGATTTATTGAAACAATTTGAAATTGTAATTTGGTCATATTTTACGTTTTCTGGCCAATATTTGGTTACTATTTCGGGATTCATAAAGGAGGAGGTTGCTCCGGTATCAACTAAAAGGGATAATTCTTGTTCGGGAAGGTATATATAAGGAAGTTTACTTATTCACGTTCCATGATTATTGAAATCAATTACGTAATCTCGTTCTGTATCGGAACCTCTTGAAAATTTGAATTTTGATTACAAGCGTCATCGTCACTTTCAAATTCTTCTAAATTGGAATTCGTAGTATCCTGATAATGCAGGGTTTCGCTTACCGGTTGACTTTCCTCAGATTCTTAATTGTATAATTCTTCCGATGAAAATCGTTTAGGTACATTTTGAAAGGGTTTTTGAAAAGTTTGCCTAGTGAAGTAGACATAGGGTTTGCCGGATTAGTGGGTTTAAAATTTGGGTTTGGTTTAAAAACGTCTCTGGACGCTTGACCCTGATAAGTTTGATTATGTGACCTTTCAAATGTCTGAACATTTGTAGGAAATTTTTGTAGTGTAAAATTCGAACGAGGTTTGATGTTTAGCGGCTGCGAAGGGAATCTATTTTTATTACAACTAAGTGGTGGTTGCCCGTACTTATTATTCACCCAGGTTTACCCGTGTTATTCGGTACTTGGTCCTTTTGAAAGTATCGAACCCAAAGGTTCCTTTAAACTACAAAGAAACGCGATTAACGCCAGCTTAGTAAAAAAATCTCGTTTCGCTACTTTTACGTTTCTATTTCGTTCGTTTGCAATTACAAACGCGCACAGAAAATATAAAATTTGAATACATCTTTCGTATAATAGCAAAGGCTTATCATTTCCCTGCTTTAGTAACACCAAATCGCGAACTAAACAAGTATCATCTCTTTGATCACTAAAATTTCTGAGAAGGGTATTTTCAATTCTGACCAAGTGTCAACCCGTTGTATGTTAATAGCGACCTTGGCTCGACCTGTTAATTTATTTAAAATAGATTTAAATATGAATAAGTTTTGAAAGGTGTTTGGTTTTGTAGGATCAACGAATGATTTTATTATACTTTCTGTGGAAGAAATAAATTCGTTTAAATCATTTGGGTTCGCATCAAAATCTGGCACGCACTTTAAATACTCTACTTTAAATTGTTCCATTATTATTTCTGTATTAGAGTCTGATAGTTGGAGGTGTCTTACGTTTTCAATCAACGATTGGATAGACATAAAAGATTTTATGCACAAATCAACACATTAAAATTTCAAGACGTACTTACAGTCAGATTGCAATCAGTCCTTTTATCCTTCGCTTTATATAATCTTTGTTTGAGAAATTCGTGGCACTGCTACGCGATGTGGACAATAAATTGGGCACCGGAATGTTGGTCCACTGTGGATGGCTTATTCGATTTCTAGAATGGCTCTCCAACAATTAGTGTTTCCTGGGAATGCTTCTATAAAATGCAATGCTATATCCCGTAAACAGTTGAAACTGACGAAAATTTTTCGATAAAATCTTCTCGGAACATCCAATCTGACTGCGCCAATTATGGTTTGGTAGTTTGAAAAACGGTTTTTAAAAACAATTTTAATTATACTTATAATACAAATAATGAAAATGCGTGTTATTACATTAAATTTCAACTACAGACTAAAGTTCGTACAACTCACTTAAACACGTCCGTTGTAGAAAACTATTCACATGCACATCAGCAAAATATGATCTGTCTAGTAACAAGTCCATTACACTTTCTAATAACTTCTAACATAATTAACTAAACACCAAGCAATTTATGTATTCTGTCAACAAAAAGAAAGTGTGTTGCTCTTTGCCAGTTTTATTTATGAAGTTGTTCATTTTTGTTACATCGTATTGCATCCACCACATCTAGTTCAAAATTAATGGGTACTTGCAGTCATATTTAAACTAATTAACTCCTCGCAAATAATATCCATAAAATGTTTCTTTTTTTGGTCGATACAAATCTTCATATTTTGTCTCTATTGCAGACATTAAGGCTAGTGTTCTATCATACAGCCACTGGTAATTAAATTTTTTCTCTTGTTGGGAATATAATGAGATTGGTGAACCAGGCTTTTGACTTTCTGTTTCCGATGCCTTGGAACCTTCGTCACTACTATTCGAAACTAACAAACCATCTGAGTAATTTAGGTAGCTCTAAGCGTTTCTTATTATGGATAACGTTAATAAGTGGTAAATAGAGTACTTCAATACTTTAGACTAGGAAAGATTATATAAGTTTTCTGCTAAATACAAAACAACAAATATGTTGAATTATGATGAATTTTTAGGTGTCAAATAAAGATAAGGTAATCGAACTAGCGCAAGCAACGTTCTATAGCTAACACGTATACTATTTTATACGATTAAATTTTCTGTAAAAATGATAAAAAATACTCTTGCGAAAACTCACTAGTAACTAAACTAAACGATATTGCTATAACTATATTGTGCTTTTGGGAGAGTTTTTATGAAATTCTATGCACGTGCATTTGATCGACGGTCCAAATGCTTGCATACTCATTCAGTCAGTTTGATCCCTTTATAGAGTATCCGACAACATTAAAACGGAGGTTAAGTATTCCTTTATAATTTTAGGTTACTGATTGAGAATGTTGAAGTGTACATCTCCAGGCAACATTAAATTATAAACTTCGATTAACTGAAAAATTTAAATTATTGGAACAAAGGGAAAAATCAAATCATGTATTACTTCAGAATTGCTAAACCTGTATAAAAAAAGTAGGAAAAATTACTCACAAAAGTACATATGGATATTCAATTCAAAATTCAAAGCTCTCTAACAGCGAGTTTTCAAGTTACATTATTACCTTTTGAATAAAATTTAATCCTCCTTAGAAATTAAACAATGGTAACTAATGTTGAATTTTAAAAAAAGACATTATTTTGTTTTGTAATATTTACAATGAAGTAAAACTAAATAACTTCACATTAATATTTATATTTTTATTGAAAGACCAGTCAACTTTCAGAAAATAGTATTAAGACTGGGGAAATTCTCTCATTCTTCTGGCACAATTTTAGATAGGCAAACTTTTTTTAAAAAAAATTCTAGAAGTAATGTTGGTTTTAAAAAAAAATCAAAAAAGATAATCACATAAAAATTAAAATTGTGAATTTAATATTGAACATTTTGGAATTTGTTTATAGCTGAATTAAGTAAAATATTGTAATTTTTATACCATCATCTTCAGAATGTTTTCTTGTTATAAAATGCACCAAAATATAAATTGTTTTGTTGAATTTTCCTATCACTGTTTGTGCCAAAAGTATTTTCCATAAGCGCAGTGTGGATTAAACTAGTCGGTATGCGGGAACATTCCCAACAGTTCACCAAGTTTTACGAAGGTGTCGCTAGGCTATTTTTATGAAAGTTATGTATCGCAATTAGACGTAACTGCAACAAGCATTTTCTACATCCGTCAATGTAAAAGGGAGAACGATATTCGTCGGCAAGTGCATCAAACCAGAAAATTAAAGTGTTAAAGCTTATTGGATAAGAAATGTAACAGATAGCTTATGTACTATTCAACTCCACGTGGACCGTGTATAAGACAACTGATATTTAGTGTACGGCTATTATTTGCTTTTGTTAGATATGCACAACAGCAATTTTAATATGAATTGGATTTTATAGATTTAATAATTAGTAAATAACTTTACAAAGCGTTATTTAGGCTTTATTGTTATTTTAAAATAAAAACCTTGAAGGTTTGTCAAGGCTTATTTTATGGTTTATAAAAGCTTTTCCTAGCAACTCATTACACACAGGAACGTCCCACAAGGGCTTATTTGATCAATATCTTAGACCAATAGAAATTGATAGTCACACTTTCAATTTTCGTTGAATAATATATGTTCGAGATAATGAATTTATTCGTTTCTGACATTTTGAACACTTTTATATGGCGCAAAATTATTGTGCAAGCAATATCCTTATAATCTAATTTAGAAATGTTTTCTAAGCGGGCGCTGCAATGTATTTTTGTATACAGTTCTATACTTTGATTTTTTTATATTCTTTTCTTGGGTGTGTAGATCATAATAAACAGGTAACATTTATGAAAAGCGTTTTTTCAGGTGCCCATGACCCCATGTGTATTTTTGCATGTTGGATAGGTTTTTCAAGAATGTTCTCTTCCGTGCAGTAGCTGTAAATTCGTTTGTGTGTTGTTTATTGCTCTAATTCTTTTTGTATGATGTTTCTGTGTGTGTGTGTATGTGTGTGTGTGTATGTGTGTGTATGTATGTGTGTGTGCGTGCGTGCGTGCGTGCATGCGTGCGTGTGTGTGTGTAATAATAATAATAATAATAATAATGTCTTTATTGCACAACATAGACAAATTAATAACATTTACATTTCTGTGTACATATAATTTTTGTGCAAAGGGCGAAGTTCAGTTGAGTTACAATGAACCCTCTGTTCTTACACTTAACCCTAAATCATAAATAAATACGTGTTATTTTGTACAGTTGGTTGGCAAAGTTTGACTTAATTAGCAATGAGATGAAAACAAAAAAGAAAAAATAATAAGAAAAAAATAATCTACTTAAAACCTTGTTGCAACAAATGATTTTTTAATTTGATTTTAAAGCGTAAGGGTAACATGATTTTAAATTCCAGAGGTATTGAATTATAAATATGTACTGCAGTATATGAGAAAGAACGTTTGAATATCTGAGTCTTATGTGACGGGATTGTCAGCATACCCTTTCGCCTAATATTTATATTATGTACATCCGTCCTGTATCTTATCTTATTATATAGGTATGGCGGTGTTTTGCTGAATAAAATGTTGTGACAAAAACAAGCTAGATGTAGTAAACGACGCTTTTCCATATTTAACCAATTTACAACTTTTAGCTTATGAGAAATATGTTCAAATTTACGGATTCCAAAAATCAAACGCAGACAAGAGTTTTGAACCTTTTGAACCCTCCTGGAGTATTCCTTATCAAGACAAGGCCCATAAATAACATCCCCAAAATTAAACAAAGACAGCACCAAAGATTCGCATAATAACGTTTTAATTCCGACGTTTAATAAATGTTTATTGGCATACAGATGTTTTATATTAATATAAGCTCTTTGTATTAGTTTATTAACATGGCATTTGAATCTAAGGTCGACATCAATAATTAACCCCAGGTTTTTGCCTCAACACAGTGTGGAATAATTATGTCATTGACTTTAATATGAATTTTTGTGCTGCCACTATACGATGAATCTTACGTCCAAAAATTAAAACTTTAGATTTCGATGGGTTAATGTTTAACATATGTTGTTTAGAGATGTTAACTAACCTACTTATGTCACTATTGATTTTCAATTCAGCAACATTTAGTTCTTCCATCGGAAAGGAATAATACAGTTGTGTATCGTCTGCATAAAAGTGCACTGAACAACTACTAATTACAGATGAAAACTGAGACGTATAAATAGAAAACAGTAATGGACCTAGGATTGAACCTTGCGGTACACCAGACTTTAATTTCCGAATATTGGAATATATACCAAATAAAGATACACGTTGCGATCTATTCCTCAAATAACTGTTCATGAGTTGACATGCACCACTGCCAAAGCCTATATACGATAATATATCAAGCATAACGTTGATATCTATTGTGTCGAATGCTTTTGTGTAGTCTAATAATATAAGTGCCGTAATTTTGTTGTTATCAGTGGCATATATTATGTCGTCAATAATTTTAGAAAGTGCTGTAGTGCAACCACATCCTTGTCGATATGCCGATTGCGTTGCCGGTAAAAAACTATATTTAGTAACGTGTTCTTTAATTTGAAAATTAATAATTTTTTCTGCAATTTTAGAAAGCACAGGTAGGATACTTATTGGTCTTAAGTCCTTCATTTGTGATGGATTATTTACTTTAGGTAATGGATGTACAAGTGCTTCTTTCCAACATGAAGGAAATACGTGCTCTGATAAAATATAATTAATTATATGGGAAATGTATGGTAGTAGGTATGGCATGCAATACTTTAACATATTTATACTTATACCATCAGAGCCTATTGATTGCGAATTAATGGAATATAATACATTTGACACAACTTCACTGGTGACAGTACGGAATAGTAAGGGTTCAGTTATATGTATTGGTTTGCTCGAATAGAATGTCAGTGTGTCTCGTGGTGACCGTTTCGAAGTAGGAATTGAATCTATAAAGTAGTCATTGACTTTATTTACATCAAAAACATTTTGAGGTAATGGCTTTTGTGTGTTTTAGTAGAAATGTTAAGTTCTCTTAACCCATTCCAAAGTTTTTGGTATCACCATTAGCACTAGTTAGAAGCGTTTCAATACATGCCTTTTTCCTTACAAATTGCAAGCGAACAATAATTTCTTACCGATTTGTAGTAATCCCAGTGGCATTTATTTCCAGTTTTCTTAAACTGTAACATTGCTTTCTCCCTTAGCTTTATTAAAATTCGTATATTTTCAGTTAACCAGTACGCTTTCGGTTTAGATAACCGCGATGTAACTATTGGTGCATGTTTATTAAACAGTTTAATAATATTTTCATTAAAAAAAGCTACTTTTAAATTGATATCATTAATATGAAATATGCCTTGCCAAGATATATGTCTTAGATCCCTCAGAAAATGTTGATGGTCAAAATTTTTAAAAGTACGATAAGTTTTGTAAATAATTGAATGTGAAATGATGATTTTAACTTCACAATGAATTAGCATATGATCAGCGGCATTAATATCTATAACTCCGAAGTTTACTACTAAATTAGGCACATTTGTAAATATTAAATCGATCAGTGTTGCACTGTTATTGGTAATACGAGTGGCTTCCCTAATTAATTGATTAAACCCGAAGGTATTAAGAGAGGAAGATAATTTCAATACAGAAGAGTCATGTACCTTAAACCAATTTATATTAAAATCACCCAGTATAAATACACCATCACTTACTGGTAATACCCTGGATAAGGAATCCTCCAGTGCGCTCAAAAAGTCCAGATGGTTAGATCTTGGTGGATTATAAATCACACCCACTGATATAATTCCAGCCTCGGTCCAAATTTGAATCCACAATTGCTCAATGAGTGTACTAGTAGTAATTACTTTAATTTTTAAGGAATTTTGTAAATAAATCGCTACGCCACCACCATGCCCAGTCTTGCGATCATTTCTAATTAGTGTGTAATTATTAATATTGATTAGGTCGCTCGGTATATGAGATTGAAGCCAAGTTTCTGTAATTGCGATTAAATTATAACAGTTTGATAAAACGTAATCTTTGAAAATTTCAAAGTTCGCTTGTAACGAGCGAATGTTAACGTGAGCTAGTTTTAAGTTTGTTTTCATTCAGTCACACTTATGCCAACCAAACTTATATAAGTTTTATAATAAAAGAAATAAAAAGAAAAATTGAAAAAACGGTGTTCAACAATTGACGAATGTAATGCTGTTCTGATTTTGTACCACTACTGGCTAGATCTTTAAATAATAACATCATACTAGATAATTACTTACTACATGATTGAAATTTATCTTATTTAATTATTTGGCATCAAAATTTATTATGTACTGCAATTTAATAATATTATACCCAATAATACATACTGTGATAAAAGAGTCATCATTCTAATTATATAAACAATTGATTCAAAATTTGCTATCCATAATAGGAAATTGCTGCATCGCCGGCATAGATATTACCGGTCATAATATTGTTTCCAAATCTTGAATACTGTTTACAGATATGACTTTATCATTATGCTTAACCTTTACTACGCCATTTGCTGTCCATACACATCTGTTTCCAAATTTATTACAGGCTGCCTTCAAAATATCAACGCGATTTCTTGTTAGATCCTCTCTGACAGTAATATTTGTGTTTTTAAAATTACGTTTGTTTTTAAAAACATGTTCTCTTATTCTATAACTTATAAATTTTATTACAACAGGACGCGATTTGTTTACCATCTGTTTTCCCACTCTGTGACATCGGTCGATTTGATCCTTAGTTATGCTAATACCTACTTTTTCACTTAATGTGGAAATTAAGAGCTGTTCCGTGTCTTCGTGCTCACGCTCAGGAATTCCGAAGATTCTTAAATTATTTTTTCTACTGTATTGTTGTAAGCTATCAATGTTGGAGGTTAGAACTGCATTTTCTTTCTTTAAGAACTCCACTTGGGTTTCTATTGCCAATAGCTTAGCATCAATTTTTATTTCTATTTTGTTCCACACCTCATCTGCTAATTTTGCTATAAAAGTAGGTGAAAATAAACAAGTTAAATTTTTGAAAATGCTTTTTTAAATAGATTCTTAATCGAAATGCAAGCTACAACGCTTCAGTTGTGACATTATGTACCTTGGCGTTATCAATAAAAAGCAGTGATTGAATGACTAACACAATGCCGTGGTTGTGCTTTATGCATCGAGTATTGTGAGGTTTGTTCGAGATTTTGCGGTGCAATGTAATGTTTAAGTTATAAATTTTGCAAGAATATAAATTTTGTTATTGTGGCAGTTTGTTGGTATTAAGATTTGTACATTTGTTTACTGCATACTCTGAAGTTTGTCGGCGAAGAATAAAGTTTGTCGGAGAAGTTGACTTCTGCAGTAGTTTACAATTAGAGTGAGTTTGTTGAAAATCGATTAGTTCGATAACTATAGTATAAAATAAAGTTTTTGGTACGAATTCTAAATACGTGCATATTGTTAAAATTTTTAAATAAAAATATGGTTTTATATTAGGATATGTAGCAATGTACCATTCTATTTATAACTGGAAATTGAAAACTGATACGATTTTAGCTAATCAGAGCACGTCTTTTTTCGACCAATCCAACAACCCAAAGCCCTTATTTTTATAAAGATTTCCAATATTAGGTACATATAAATATATTTGTACATATATTCCCAAAAATCAACAGAAACATTAGCAAGTTTCAAATACATAAATTAAATACAAATTTTCACATCCAAAAGCAAACAGAATAACAAAGTACATTGATATTATCAACAATTTCGACATAATGCACTCGTATACGATTTCTATTTTGCTCATAATAATCTATATAACCATACCCTTTTCTACACCACCTTTCGCTAGAACACAAGCGCCGAAAATATATACAATTAGAAGTAGAGTACTCGGCACGCTCTTTTTACAAGTGATATCCTCCATGTAGGCTTAGTTCACTACGTCAATAGTCACTAATCAAGCGTATCTTCTTTTTTTCTAAAAGATAAAATTTTTAAAAATATATGATTGAAATATTGAAGGGTATATTATACTTCGCTAACTGTTTCAGTTTTTGAGCATTCCTTATATAATCGGGATTAACACATCTTAGTCCTTTCTTTAAGTTCCCGCGTACAATTTTCGGACAAATACAGTTCATGTAAAAAGACTCTAATTTTGGAAGCATTGTTTTTGCTTACAAATCGCCATCGCGTGTTATTTTCTCGATGTACAACGGAGATTCATTGCTAATGAACACTACAAAATAACATATGTCCCTTTTCGAGATATGAAGTTGGCCCTGAATCTATCAACATTTAATTTATACGATTATATTTTTTAAAACCTTATTGCAAAGTACCTGGTAATAATAATTATGTTTTTTTTTCAAGCTCAGCATCCCATTTACATATTGCAAGCAAATGTCTCCCTTTTCTGCAGCTTGCTCTAAAGTCATGCCATGTTTTTTTACATTGGGTAAACATTTTACTTCAACCAACGTATTGTGACCAATTAACCCATAGAAAAGATAAATAATTGTTCACGAAAGTTGTAATGAAGTGGTTTGAGAAAATTACCATCGAGCAACGCTGCTAAAAATGGATAATCTATATCTATATAAAGTCCACCAGGTTGAATCCCTATGCCTAAAGTTTCAGCCAACAAACTTATTACTACGGACTCATACATCCTCCCAAATTCAGTTGCTTCATAATAGAAAGCTGTAGGAGTCAAAATAGCCTTCACCAAGTTATGGCATGAGGTTCCAACCCTTCTCTTAAATACATTTCCAAAGTTGGAGGCTGTTAATCGATTTATACGCTGAATTTTGTAATAGAGGTTGTCGAACTTGCCTACAGTCGCGATAACGCTAACTTGCTCTATAGTTACCTGCAATAGTTGTCATTGGTCGGATTTATTAATTGGTTACCGTTACCACACTACTACTTTGTAGAATTTAAATATATGTTTTATTAACTAACTTGTCCACAGTTCGCATACGTATTGATTTTCAAAAGTATTAGTGTGGTAAAGTGATAAGTTGTATTAAGTTCAGAGTTACGCCACAGCGTTCCAAGTATGAAATATGTCATTATTCAATTATTATCACTATATACTTTTAACGTTTCCAGAACACGATCACATTCTTGTTTTAACGCGTGTTGTTCCATACCTGGTTGAATAAAATAAGGTCCATAATCTTGATCTTTAGTCTTGATCGTTTTACTTTTGCCAGTAGTACCTTTTGTGATAAGGATTTTCACATCACTTAGAAATAGCTTCCTCATGTGTTTAATTTGTCTACTAATATATGTTTTGGTGTATTTACCTGGACTTTTCTTGGCAAAGCTTTTTCAAGACCTAAGATGCCATTCAAAGCCTAAAATCACCAAAATCAGTCATGTTTGATGAATGAAAATGTATTGATTTTTATTTTTTCCTGTTTTGATATTACCTTCGTTTTACCTAAACGTTGATAAGTAACTTCGAATATTATAGGAAGATCTTTGAATGAGATTTAGTCGTTTGCCCACATTAAATTTAGCCGCGATGCTCATAAAAAGCTCAGCTCTATTGTTCGTTTCAATATCTGGCTTGTTGGGGGGATGATTGAGGGTGATAAGATATGCTAATTATAGGGAAGGACCAATTGCTTTTTGTAGCAATACCGATAGCAGTGGGGCGGTTATGTAATAACTAAGAACAACTACATCAAACTCTTAATGAAGGGTATAAATACCTTAAAGCCTGTGCCGCTGTGGGCAATAAAAGTTCGCACACAAAAGGTTTGACGGACAACCGAAAACACGCACGATTGGGTGTCGGTGTCGCTTTCAAAAGCTCTCATACAACCGTCTTCTGCAAGGGTTCGAATGCGACTGTCTTCTTCAACGCACTTCCACTGTCGGTATATAATGTTTCACTAAAAACTATAGGATACCCGCACTAAGTATTTATTGTCACCAATTCCAATAAATGTTCGATGATGACGTAACATACCGCCCACCAAATTCATAGAATTTTAAAAAGGAGGGAAGTAGGTAGGGTGAAGGAAATCACATGGGATTTGACCTTGCTAGGAAAACAGGTAACGAAAGATAGGGTGGTACACTACAGCGAGCGATATTACCAACTATGCAAAAAAATATATATATATGTAAATAAGCAAATATGTAAAAATAATATACTACTATACATGTAAGAAATGTGTATTTACATCTAAACATAAAATAAAATTAAAATACCGGTAGCGGCGCTAGTTTGACCAAAGGTCGTTTTAATGTGCCATGTGCAGTTTTGACTTCAGCGACACGTATAATACCGTCCGCACCGGGAAAAGTATTAACAATACGACCAAACTTCCATTGAAGTGGAGAAAGCTGGTCGTCCTTGACGAGGACAAAGGTGTCCTTTTCAACTTGTCGGACACCTACCTTAGAGTGCCATTTAACCTTTTGATTCAGAGTATGTAAGTACTCATGGCTCCAGCGAGCCCAAAAATCTTGGAGGAGTTTTTGCAGGAGTTTCCACCTGCCTTTTAATGGTAAAACGTTGGTTGAATGGTCCTCATCTGGTGGTGCAGAAAGAGGCTCCATAGTTAGGAAATGACCTGGTGTTAGACAACGCAAGTCATTTGGATCCGAACTCAAAGCGCAGAGTGGCCTTGAATTTAGAACAGATTCAATTTGCGTAAGAACTGTGTAAAGTTCCTCAAAGGTAAGTTTTTGTTCGCCGATTACGCGAGCTAGGTGTGTCTTTACCGACTTAACACCGCTTTCCCACAAGCCACCGAAGTGAGGGGCGCTAGGTGGATTAAACGACCACTTTATCTTTTCTGAGGTGACTGCACTATGCAGATAACTCATAAGCTGACGATAGGCACCTACAAAATTAGTACCGCAATCGCTAAATATTTGAGAACAGTGTCCTCGACGTGCTATAAATCGTCGCAAAGCGGCAAAAAACGCGTCTGCCGACAAATCCGAAACAAGTTCAATATGTGCTGCCTTAGTGGCAAAACAAACAAAAATACAAATATAGGCCTTAAGAGTTTTAGAGCCTCGCAGGCGGTTAGCCTTTATTAAAAGAGGGCCAGCAAAATCAACACCAACAATACTGAACGGTTTGATTTGGGTAATACGTGCGGCCGGTAGGTCTCCCATAGGAGGAGTTACCAGGACCGGTTTGGTACGAAAACATCTATGACATGATGATAAATAACTTCGGATTGAATTTTTAATAGAAAGGATCCAGAAATTCTGTTGGATAAGATACGCTGAGGTATTAACACCGGGATGGCAATACCTTTCATGAGTTGACCGAATGATAAGTTCGGTTAATCGGTGCCGCTGAGGCAATAACGCAGGAAACTTTTCGAAATAGGAAAGCGAAGAATGTGTCAAGCGCCCACCTACTCTTAAGATATTTTGTGGATCAACAAATGGAGAAAGTTTTCGCAAGCTTTTAGGTAATTTACGGTTTGCCTTGATCGAAGCTATTTCCTTTGAAAATGTAACATTTGTACATGCCGAACGATAATCATGAGAGCATTGTGTAATTCAATGTCTGTTAAGGGACCCGTATGACGTTGAGCCATGGGTTTAGAAAATCTATAAATGTAAGACACGATGCCTTGGATTTTATATAACGATGAAAAGCGACTTAGTAAAATGTCAATGACGTTTGGATCTGTTTGAGCGACAAATGTTAGGATCTTCTTTTCCGTAGTTACCTCAGCAATTGAGGTTGACAATGTTGGTTGAGGCGGCCACGTGTAACTAGGGTAGTGAAGCCATTCAGGCCCCGCCCACCATAGCGAACATGAAATAACCGCGCTTGGCATTAATCCCCGAGATGCAGGATCAGCCGGATTATGCGAAGATTTAATATAAAACCATCGGCTAGGTGCAATGATTTCTTGAATGTGGCTAACACGGTTTGCCACAAAAGTTTTCCAACGAAAAGGTGGAGAACGTATCCAAGTGAGAGCGACCGTAGAATCACTCCACGCTGAAACATCGGAGATTTCAATCAAGCCTTGATAAGACCGAATGGTAAAAGAAAGTAAATCGCTTAATAAAACGGCGGCACATAATTCCAAACGTGGAATTGAAATGCGCTTAATTGGAGCTACTTTTGTTTTAGCGGTTACAAATTGTACAGTTATTACTCCAGTAGTTTGATTTATGAACTGGAAATACACTACCGCTGCATACCCTACCTCGCTAGCATCGCAAAACCCATGCAAATGACAAGTAAAAGGATCCGAAGGGGGTAAACAACGTGGTAACTTTAATGACGATAATAACGGCAACTCTTCTTGGTATTGCTGCCATTGAGACGAAATGTCTGCTGGTGGGATGTCATCCCAATTTAAACCTAACATCCACAGATGCTGGATTAGGCGTTTCGCAAAAAGTGTTAGTGGGGCTAAAAACCCTAATGGATCATATATTCTGGCAACTTGTGAAAGTATGTTGCGCTTTGTACATATTGGGTTTAACGGTTTAACCCGAAATGAGAAAATATCTTCTGTAGGTGGCCATTGAAGACCTAATATTTTTATTGATTCGTCAGAATCGAAATCGAGTGAAGTATATTGGCAAAAATCTGACGGAATTCCTTCCAAAATAGAAACTGAATTAGAACTCCATTTTCGAAGTTCAAAACCAGCCAAATGTAAAAGTCGGATAAGTTGATCTTTAATTTCGCGGGCCGATTGTATAGAATCTCCACCCGCGACGAAATCGTCAATATATAGATTTGATCGTATAGCCTCAGCGGCTAACGGAAACCTTTTGCCTTCGTCCATGGCTAATTGCTAAAGAGCCTTTAATGCTAGATAAGGCGATGACTTAATACCATAGGTCACTGTATTAAGCTGATAAGTCTGAATGGGTTCTTCTGCGGAGAACCGCCACACAATTAATTGAAACCTTCGATGTTCTTCGGTAACCAAAATTTGTCGATACATTTGGCGAACATCACAAGTAAAAACGAAACGATGAGTACGAAATTTCAATAAGATTGACGAAATATCATTTTGGAGACTAGGTCCAGCCAATTGAGTGTCATTAAGTGACACGTTGTTTTTAGCCTTTGCAGAGGCGTCAAAAACCACACGAATTTTAGAAGTATGACCTTCTTCTTTAAACACAGGGTGATGGGGTAAAAAATAATTATCGTTCCCAACGGGCGGAGAATCGAGTAATGCCATATGACCCGCATCAAGATAGTCTTGCATGAAACTGTTGTACTGTGCGCGTAGCTCCGGTTGAGCATGCAATTTGCGCTCTAACGAAAATAGTCGTTTTTTAGCCATGTTAAAGGACTTATCAAAAACGGGCAAAGTATCGTTGAACGGTAACGCAACAATAAAACGACCGCTAGGGTCACGAGAAAACGTGTTTTCAAAAATCAAATCTACCTTTTCTTCTTCTGGAGAAGTATAAGGCTTGGATGGCAACTCTTCTATCTCCCAAAACCGCCTTAGGGTCTGGTCGATAGGATCTTCTACAGAAGTAAAAAATGCTTGGACAGTATCAGACTGCAAGCTTTTTGTGAGACCAATAATAGTCCAACCAAAAATTGTACTTATGGCGGCAGGCTGAAGAAATTTGCCATGTATAACACCGCCATTGATGATGAACGGATAAACATCTGCTCCAAGGAGCATGTCAATAGTTCCTGGAGAGTTCCAGGTCGGGTCTGCAAAGTGCAGGCCGCATAAGTGTTCCCAATTATTAGGAACTTCAACGCTAGGCAATTTGCCAGATATTGACGAAAGCACAAAGGTTGTGACTTCTAGAGATTTTTCAGAGTCTAAAATAGAGCGAATGGTGCAGCTGACGGCACCCCTATTGACTGATGAAGTTGTCTGCCCAAGTCCATAAATCGGAACTTGAGAACGTATGCGTGGAAGCCAAAGTTTGCTCACGCAATCGTCTCGAATAAAACTAGCTTGAGAGCCAGGGTCTAAGAGTTCCCTGATCGGTTTGTATCTACCAGACCGGTCTTGAACTTCCACAACAGCAGTGGAGAGTAAGACAGTAACCCCAGGATTTAAATTCGTCTGTGAAGACAAAACATTTGCCGGAATAGGAGAGGCTGACTGCGTCCTATTGGCATTTTTATGCATAGGTGTAGCGATCGGTTCAGCTGAACGGCTAGAAGCAGGTTGCGGTTCAAAATGTAGCAAGGTATGATGCGGCTTGGCGTAAGTTCGACAAGAGTTATAAGATTTGCATTGCATGGACGCATGGTCTGTTCGTAAGCAATTTAAACAAAGGCGTAAGCGTTTGACCATGTCGAAACGTTCTGTCGGAGTTTTCTTTAGAAACGATTGACATCTGTAAATTAAGTGATTGCCTTTGCAAGAAGGACAATGGTGCGAAAATGAATTATTTGAGTCACTGGAGCTACTTGGTGTGTCCAGTGAAACTACGTTAGAAGAAACTCTTGGTTTAAACTGAAACGCTGAGGATTTCTTAGGCACTGATGTGTGAGATGTATGGACAGTCGTCGAATAAGAAACAGGTGCGGTTGAAGAAAAGGTTTCCAACGCTGCACATTGTTGAGTTAAAAAATATCTCAAATCATCGAAATTGGGTATTTGCTTCGGATCCGATTGGAGTTCGAAGCGTTTTCTAGTGAACGGATCGAGTTTTTCTAAAAGACAATCGACCAGAATAAAGTTCCAATGTTCAGTGGGAAACTTTAAGTTAGTTAGAACAGCAAGATTCTCTGAAAAACAATCAATAAGTGCCCTCAGTTTCTTAGGGTCTTCTGATTTTAAAGGTGGAAAGTCTTTTATAGCTTTCCAATGCAAAGTTGCCAATAAACGCGGATTGCTAAATCTCTCACGCAAGGCGTTATATGAAATGATAAAATTATCTCCCAAAATGGGTACCGATTTAATGATTTTCAAAGACTCCCCGCTACAGCAACTGATAAGGTAATTTAGCTTTTCGATATTGGACAGCGACGCGTTATTATAGACCAGACTGTCAAATAAATCGATGAAAGATGAAAATTCAGTTACCTCATTATTAAAATTTGGGAGCTTTAACGGTAACAATTTTGATACCGTGCTGCTTGGAGCATTTCCGTAATTTGTGCCCGCGTTTCTTGCATCGTTTCGAGATGCAGCAGTATGCAATAATAAGCGGAATCTACTTCCTTCCGTAAAGCGTTGTAATTTAATGATTCTACCTCGTCACAGGACGCCAAGACAGCAACTAAAATTGTATTGAAATTTCTGTAAAGGTCATTTACTCCCCTTGTTTGAATAAGGAACAACGTTTTTAAAGTTGGGTCACTTTGTATAGCTTTACTAAGTTCCCACATTTCCATAATGCGTATTTTAAGCAATTCGAACTCGGCTACCTGTATTTTCTTCGGAGCCATTCTGAAAGTTATTCTGAAAGGCCTACACTATAAAAATGCTGTAAAACGGTAACGCTCAGATGTGCGCTGAGAAATATTAAAATATTATGGGTTGTTGTTCAAGCCACGAAAAATGTCAAATAGCGTATAAACCAATAAATCACGTTTTATGACTATTAGCCTGCAATGTGGTCTTAAACCACGTAGAAAACCTAACGGTTTGTCAAACAAAGCGTTTAGATAAGATTTACAGCTTAAAAACCCGGGCGGCTTTTACCATCAAAAGATCACAGGAACGTTTAAACATGCGGCTTAACATATTTGCAAGATGGGTTCAGCTTTACAACTTTATTACCCTGCAAATGTGTCCAATATTTTACCGCAAACCGACTGAAAGGGTTGTATGTGATACTAAAAACGCGCAATGGCTTTTAGTGCAAATTAGCAAATTTTATATTAAGGATTTGTTTGTAATTAAACGCTGGTTTAATTATGGCGAAATCACTTAATTTAGTCTAACGAAAGTATGTAACTAATATTGTACATATTTTAATCCGCTAAATATGGGGCTTGAACACAAATTTAAAGCTAAATCATTAATTAATTAAAAAGCTCGCTAAAATGCAAAAATGTATTTAATTTAGGACATACGTATAAACCATAGAACTAGTGAATTCGGATCGAATTAGGACCAATGGCTTGTTGGGAGGATGATTGAGGTTGATAAGATATGCTATTTATAGGGAAGGACCAATTGCTTTTTGTAGCAATACCGATAGCAGTGGGGCGGTTATGTAATAACTAAAAACAACTACATCAAACTACTTAATGTAGGGTATAAATACCTTAAAGCCTGTGCCGCTGTGGGCAATAAAAGTTCACACACAAAAGGTTTGACGGACAACCAAAAACACGCACGATTGGGTGTCGGTGTCGCTTTCAAAAGCTCTCATACAACCGTCTTCTGCAAGGGTTCGAATGCGACTGTCTTCTTCAACGCACTTCCACTGTCGGTATATAATGTTTCACTAAAAACTATAGGATACCCACACTAAGTATTTATTGTCACCAATTCCAATAAATGTTCGATGATGACGTAACAATATCAATTAACGAGCCGGCCTTCCTAGTCACTAAAGAGAAAGCTCCTAAAAATAAAAAAAAAGTTTATTTATAGGAATCAATTTCTCTGATAAGCCTACCTTCCACTACTTGTAATAAACCCGAATTACGTACTAAATTGCATTCATCAGATAATACTGCACCCACATTATCGCAAAAATAATCTTTGCATTTGATATGGTTCCCAAAAATATGTCGTGGTCCATTATTTAGATCTTCAATTAGGCAAGGCAAATCACCGTGGTCGTTATCATATATTGCATTTTGAGCAATGTTTTACAACTTTTTACTTTTAGTTAATGTCGACAATTTTCCTACAGTTACAGAAAATTATTTGGTACCTTTTTTTTACAGCCATTTAATATACTCGGTGCAAACTATTTTTGCAAATTTCTTTATCTTGTTGCCATATAAAACATTTTGTTGAATTTTCACATAGACGCTCGAATCGCCATCAGCTATAAATTGTTTCTAACGTACCCTATGCTGGTCAATGTTTGATTAAAGCCTTCCACAATTATATCGGCTTCCATTGCTGTCGAACTTTCTTCCCAATTTTTAAAACAGACATGTTGATGTTCATTCGCATGTTTTTTACAAATTATACAAAATTTATTCCGAACACCAGTGTTCCGTCCATCCATGTATATACTCATTTAGTTTCTTATATTATTACTATAGAGTTTATGTTTATTTTGTTAATGGTAATATCTGCTCTGTTATTTAAATTTAGTTGATAACCTCGGTCGCGTTTCGCCTTCAATGTTTTATCTTGTTTGCCGTATGTTTGGCGATTGCGCGGCCTAGCATAGACCGGTGGCTCCGTGGCGTAGTTGGTATGCATTTGACTACTACGCCCCCAAGGTCCCGGATTCAAATCTCGACACGGTCCGCTTGAAAAATATTAGGCGAGCAATTTTCACAAAAATACGCCCTCGTTCGGATGAGAAGTAAAATGTAGGTCTCGTGTGTGTGTGTGTGTGTGTGTGTGTGTGTGTGTGTGTGTGTGTGTGTTGTCACGTACGTTAAAGATCCCTACCTTGATTGGAACAGCAAGGGTTCGGCAAAATTAAAAATTTTTCAGGTAAAAAAAAACTCGCTTCCTGGCCAATGTGGTACCCTCGGGTGGAGCATTGAAAATTACATGTAGGGCCTAGCACAGTTCATTGTCATCGCTTGAACAATAAGTTTCTGTTTCGGAGGTCAGTTCCCGTATCGGCCAACCTCACCGCTTTAATTAATCTTACGAGTGCAGTAAGAAGTGTTCTGGATTGAAGAAATTTTACCGCTCTAACTGGACATTAGGTAAGAATATTAAAGGCCGCATTTGTTTAATATCTGTTTGGTGATGCACCCGACTTTCTCCCTCTGAGTAGCTTTTGTGTACTTAACATTCAATTTTGATTCTGTCGAGTCAGATATTACCAGTAGCAGATATAAGCATTATAATTTAACACAAAATTATCATTTACTTGAGGTCAAGTTTGTGTTATAAAACATATTATATTGATAATACAAATGTTATATTACTTAAACTGCATTCATTTCCATTATTTATCGTGTTTGATACAAAATTTATTTTCTATAAAATTTTTAAGAAAATTTGTGCTTTAGTTATTATTTAAAATGTTAGAGAAACTCAAATAATTAAAATTTGCACGATACAGGCAGATTCAAAGTTTACAAGAAATACAAGAAATCGCGCAATCGACCGTTTCTAATATCGAATACCATAATATATTTAAATCGCACCTAGAGTATATGGCTAAATTAGAAAATGCCTTCTAATCAAGTTACAATAACATTATCTCTTTGATTGCCGCTGATGAAAACGCGGAACATTTGTTTGAGGTTGAAGATAAAATTAGAAAAGCATTTGATAGTTCCTTTTGTTTAATCAAGTCAATCAAAATGAAACTTTTTGAATCTAAACCGCCAGAACCTAGCGCTGTTTTTTCTGCCGCCCCACCAAAATCAAATATAAATTTACCTTCGTTGCAGGTGGCCTTCTTTGGGGGCGATTTTTCCATGTTCAGAGATTTAATTGATTTATACGACTTCTTCATACATGCTAACCTTGAATGGTTGCCAAAAGACAATTTCACGTATTTAAAATCACTTCTGCAAGGTCCGGCTTTACTTGCCATTAAAAATTTTGATTTAACTGAAAGTCATTATACACTCGGGTACAATAAACTGCGCAGTAAATTTGAAAACCTCCGCCAAATTACGAGTGCGCATTGGGCAAATTTGGACAATTTTTCCAAACTGTACTCTGATAACCCCTCTGGTATACAAAAATTAGTCGAAGGTTTTACCGATATTGTGGAAGCCGTAAAAAGGTTTGATCTTCCAGTTGAGGAATGAAGCTTTATTTCAGCTCAGATGCTCATAAATCGACTGGACGTACACAGAGCTCGAAGTTTTGAGTTGCAGCACAATCCCACCACCATTCCTACTTATGCTGAAATAATTACATATCTAGACAAAACATGTAAATCCCAGAGCAACTTATCTTTAAATCACAAATCAGACTTGAACAAAAATTTTCACCCGCAGAGCCGACCAGATTCACGTCCTAGTGTTCTAATGTTAGTTCGCACTACCAATCGTGTTGCTAAGTGCCCGCATTGCAAAGTTGAACATCCACTATACAAATGCCTCGCCCTTTTAGAATTAACCCCTAACGACCGCTATAATTTTGTAAAAGAACACAAATTTTGAATTAACTGTCTAAGCAGTTCGCATACTTTTTCCAAATGTAAATCGATTATGACTTGTCGCACTTGTCACCAACGGCATCATACCTCATTACACTGTAACCCCCCACTAAAATCGCTTTCAGAAAGTAGTGTTTCTACTAGAGTTTATACCGCCTCGTTTGATAACGCTGAACAAGATTTTGCAAGCCATCTGTTCCCCCCGCTTTAAGTACCTGCGATTTCCCACATTTAAATCGTTTCTCCTCTGCTTTCAATAATTCCAGTGTTGTATTATGTAACACAAATCCCCAAAAAAGGGTGGTTTTATTGCCTACTGCGCAAATTGAAGTTCGTGATCGTTTCGGTATTTTTTAAAAGTTTCGCTGCATGTTGAATACCGGTAGCAGTGGCGTGCCGTAAGATTTTTTAGTGGGGAAGCGCTTCAAGTTGGCACTTTACTACTTAATTCTATCTCTTTTCGAAGCTTAGATTTTAATACTCTTCTTTTTTAACATAAGTAAATTCCATTCTCCGCATTTTAAAGGACACCCAGTGTGGGTGTGCGTGTGCGCGTGTGTTGCGTGTGTGTGTATGTGCGTGACAAGCGTGTGTGTGTGTGACTATGTGTAACTTAAGAAGCTTGAGCTTTGTGTTTAGAAGAAAAAAGTAGATATAGGAAAGTATGTGTTGATTTGGAGGCGTATTACAGCACATTGCTTTATTTCTTTGGATTTGAAATAATTAGTTTTGCTGATTTATGTTTTGTTAATGTTTGTATATTTTGATTTTTCAAATTACCTAAAATGTTATTTAAAATTTTTGATGCCAATAAAATTTCATTTAGAATTGAACCAACCTTTTTAAAAAATATGCTAAAATATAACTAATAAATTATTCTGCAAAATTTGCATTAAGAGCCAGCTGTTAAAATGAGAGGAAGACCACATTGCTTTTTTATTTTTCCACTTGTAAGAATTGCACTCACATTAACAAAGACAAATCTTTAAAACCTATTTATTATTCGAAGTAAAACTAAATCATCTTATTTTAGAAATATTAAAAAAATAATAAACCTAAGGACGTAAAAATTCAAGTTAATATTACTGTATTTTTTAATTTACTTATCAAGCACTAAAAAAAACTATAAACAATAAGACACACGAATATACACACACTTAAACATTATATACAGTGTTGACGACGCACTTTTTCTTTGGCTCTTATTCAATATTTTATTTATAATGCAATTCTATTCTTCTATTAACCTGTGCATACCTGTCTAGTACATCATCATAAAATCTTGGATTCTGTAGCAAGTTACTAATACATTCTTTTTCTATAGACAACACAGCTAAATGGGATAGTCTTTATTCACCAGTTGAATTTCTGATAAAGGTTTTAATGCGCTTTAATGTAGAAAATCTGCGGTCAACCAAAGCACTTGTTGGCGGAATTGTTAAAACAAGTTGACACAATTTAAAGACTTCACTTTAGGACTCTGCCAAATTAATTTCTTTAAGAAAACGTAGCATATTTAACGGTGTTTTTGATTATTGACTTCTGGAGTGTTGTATAAAACACTTAGCTGTAAATTTAATGCCAAAATGTCAAAAAATTTGCATAATTAAGTTTTAAACTATTAAAGGCTTCTTCAGCAAAACGGGATTTATTATAGTTGTTATAATTACATAATTCGACGTATTTTAAATCACTGAAGTTCTGAAATCTGCTTCCGAGTTGTTGAGAAATGTTATCAAAAATTTACAACCCAATAGTTTTTCTTATGGTACCTACTACAAACACAAACTCTACTTAATGATGGTATAATAATCTAAATTAAAAAAAGCTTAAATCCTATTACCGAACTCACATTTTTAATTAGTTTTGAAACTTTGTAATTCAAATTAAAAATAATTCACTTGTTCGTGATTTATTAAAAATAATTATTACCCACCAAAAGCACGAGTTTGCTACTTAGCCACAATATCAATAAAATAAATCTACGTCTAGTATATGGATAACCACTATAAACATAAATAACAACAGGCGTTCATCTTTCATGAAGCGGCAGTAGACATCGCTTCCAACTCAGTTAAAATCGGCAGCATTCGATAAATACACGATTGTGACGACTTGTTGTGTTGGATGAGCCTCAAGTTAATATCGTTTACACATTTAGAAGCGCTAGAAAATGCCGCAAAGTGGTCAAGGGGCGCGATTATGTACGATTGGTCGTTTACAGATGATGATGTAGACATGAATATTTTTCTATTTAGTTTCTTGTATTTATTTGAGGAGGTAACTTACGTATGAAAGATGTAAAGAGCAACAACGTACGTCAAGGAGCAATGGATGCTCTATCAAATATTGAATAAACTTTAAATGCTTATTCTTATAACAACTAGGGGAAGCGGTGCATACGTCGCTTCCATGGACTGCACGCCTCTGACCCGTATTATGACTTCATTTATTACTCAACAAAGTTTTAAGCGCTTAGGTTTAAAACCTACCCCGCTACCTATTAGAGCTTGGCTCTATGCAGACCGTGACTACTCACGGCGCTGTTTCTGTCTTTATTAAACCAGTGAACAAAATGAATCCTTTTTTTAAGTTTGATGAAATAGTCCTACCTAAGATTTGTGCAGACCTGCCTACTACTTGCGTCAACGCCGACCAGTTACTGCCATTACATAACATTCAGTTAGCCCACCAAGAGTTTTCAAAACCCAGTCCTATAGATTTATTACTAGGGGTCGATGTATTTCCACAAATTCTAATAAGTGATCGTGTTCCTGTTGGACACCATACACCCATAGGCATGAATGCTGTTTTCGGATATATTTTAATGGGATCTATTCCCGCGTCAAGCACCCCGCAGGTTGCTTTTACCTTGTCCTACGGACCAAGTACCCTCCCTGGAAAAAATTGTTTCTAAATTTTGGGAGGTCGAATCACTTCCCGACGCCGAAATCCTTTCAGTAGCGGAAAAGGAAGCTGAAATTATTTTCAAGAAAGCTCACACACCGACAGATCCGGGCCGTTATGTAGTTTCTTTACTCTTTAAGGATTCTGCTCCCACGTTTACCGGAAGCCGCAATTTAACAACACAAAGATTTCTTTCTTTCGAACGATGCCATCTCAAACAGCCCCTTGTATATCAACAATATAGAGATTTTCTTTAAGAATACATCGATCTATAGCACATGCAGCCTATCCCTAATAAGGGTCACTTTGATCATTCTTATTATATATATTATATACATAAACCTCATCATTGTGTTATAAAATTTAACAGTGTTAGCACTAAGCTTCGCGTGGTTTTTAATGCCTCCGCTCAATGTATTTCCGGAGGTTCATTAAATGATTATTTATTAATTGGTTCCAAATTGCAAAGAGATCTCACTACACTGTTATTACAATTTCGTCTGCATCGTTACGTTTTCACTGCAGATATTCGTCAAATGTATTGGCAATTCTTATCGCACCTAATTAGCGTGATTATCAAGGTATTGTGTGGCGTTTTTCTCCTAATGATCCTATCCAGAATTTTTATCTTAATACCGTTACTTATGGGGTCAACTGCGCTTCACTTCTTGCCATACGTACTCTTTTGCAACTTGTCGATGATGAAGGTGAACTTTTTCCTCTAGCCGCTTTTGCTCTTCGTCATCATACCTATACTTATATTTATGACGTAGTGACAGATCGAGATACTTTTCAATCCACCTTGGATTTAAGAGAGCAGCTTGTAGCCCTTGTAAAACGAGATGGTTTCGACCTGCACAAGTGGTCTAGTAATGATCCCAATTTGCTTAACGACATTCTCGCCCCTCATCAGTGTTTGCAACCGCATTGCTTTGAGAATCCTTCTGATCCTACCGTGAAAGTTTTATGTCTGCAGTGAAACCCCTCTTCAGATAATTTTCGTTTTCGTGGTCAACCCTATACATACTCCTTGTACAAAACGTAGTATTCTTTCTAATCTAGCTCGCATTTTTAACCCGTTAGGACCCCCCCCCCTTGCTTTTTAATAAAGCAAATCCTCCAACGTCTTTGAACTCTTATACTAGATTGGGATGCCCGTCCACCACCGGAGTTTTGTCGTTTATGTGAAAGATATGTTGAGAGCCTTCTTCTTCTTGTAGATTTTCTCTTACAGCGCCTTCTAGTCCTTTCTCACTACGATTCATGTGAGATACATTGTTTTGGGGACGCTTCGGAACGCGGCTACTGCGCTGTCGTTTATTTTGGTTTTCTTAACGGTTCTAAAGGACCTATAAGTTGTTTGGTATGCGCGAAATCTAACCGAATTTGTTTAATATCTGTTTGGTGATACACCCGTTTTTCTCCCTCTGAGTAGCATATAAAACTTTTATTGTTTTCTGCCCGACAATAACTGCCTAAAATTTAAATATAAGTTACAATATATACTAATGTCATCATCATAGTAAATACCAATGCAGAAGCAGAATCATAATTGTGGCTAGCTCTATTTTGCCCATCCGCAATTTAGATAAACAGTTATCCGAGGAATTCCGTCGTCATCTATGTCACCATTTTCCAATGCAATGCGTTTTTCTTCCTTCACCAGGTCGTTCCATTGTAAGTATACTACTATCGCTCCAAATCTTGAACACATTTGTAATATTTTTGCTTTGTAAATTATGATAAATTAAGAATGTATATTTTACCTGGTGCAAAAGTTACTTGAATTGAATAAAAATGATTGTTACTCTTACAGGGTATATCCAAAATTAATAAAAATTCTTCCATGTGGGTAAAGGTACTTTCAGTCAACAAAGTTCTCCATACTGCTGCATGGTTTAAATGTGCATTTTTTACAGTTTCTGGGGAATATGAATATGTGTTGTTGCACGTATTGCATTTTAAAAACAGAATACTACTAAGGCCATTTCTTTTTTCTTTCTCAAGAAACAAGTTACCGGCAGTGCATACACGCGCATGAGTCTTTGGGAGAAGCGGTGTGCTCTGCAAGAGATAAGTGATGCCCACAATCCTGTTGCCTTGAGCTTTATACTGTAGCGGCTCCTTTTTAATGGTAAGTTCCTCCGCCATAATTCTATATAGAATATTATGAAATTGAATTAATGCTTGGGATTTTCACATACTTATTAAATCCGGCGTCCGTTCCCCATGGGTTGGAAGGATCATAAGAGCTATTTGGAATACTTATGTTGCTCTCATTACAAACTGATTCCAAGTCAATCAAATCAACACCAGCCCGTAACTGACGGGAAGCTAACGTATCGTTATTTCTACAATTTTCTTGAAATACAATGCATGATTAACCTAAGAGGGTGTCCGGAAATAAAGCGTCGATATTAGATAGAGCGATTCTCCACAAAAAAATTAATACCATAAAGTCCTTTACTCTTTCAAATTTTTGCGTACTTATTTGTGTTCTTCTCTCTTCTTGTTCTAAATTTTGCGCAGATCTCCAATGCAAAAAGCGAAAACTAACCTTGGCTTGTAAACATGATTCAAAATCTTTTTTAGCGTTTTTATACATTAGGATAAAAAGAGCATCCAAAAGTGTTCAAAAATATCCCCCTATGTTATATGTGTAGTGTAGAATTGACGTGTGTGAACATAGCACCCGGTTTGTTAAAAATTGTGATTTTGAAAGTTGTTCCAGATTATTCTAACGTTGTGCTCCTTTGTTCCTAATCAATATTATTTTATTTCAAACGATTTCCCGAATAAGCGGAAAAACACATTTTAATTCTAGCAGCCCTTTTTTCACAAATCAAAGGTTTGATCCTCGTTGAACAGTGTTCTAGTTGTTCTAAACATTGCTCCAAAAGGACAACTCCGCCTGAAAAACGATTCTTGAAAATACGTAAATACACTTGTTTGTTGGAACCCCTTTTTCGCGAACAAACCGATTGTAGTACTTTCGGGTAGAGGATTGGAGACACGGCCGCCTAGCGGCCTTATATAAGTTATAAAGTATGGATCTCACATCACCATCGGATATCCCACAATTGATTTTTGGACTATATCGAAAAGAGTAAAACATACCCTTCACCTTCCTCTTTTATTCTATTGGCTAACTTTTTGTAAGTCAAATTGGAACAATGTGGTACAAGGATAGAACAACCTGGAACAATTTTCAAAAACATAATTTTTAAAAAGGGGTGCTAACTTTACGCATATGTAGTACCACTCTCTGGATTATTGACGTATCAAATCGAGACACACTGAATATTTTATTTTTTTAGCATACTTACCAATTCATATGCAATTCGATAGTTTTTAGTTCAGAATTTATTGCGTTTGTTACTCGAATATGTTTGGCTCGTTTGGTTTTATTTCTATTAGTTGTTCGCGTTCTTAGTTTATAATTGCTTTTACCTATTTCGAAAATAACAATACTCATTATTTTCACTATTGCAATTGTCTGTAAGGTTTGAGCTATAGGACCGGTGTTGGTATTATTTCGATTTTCAATTAGTTGGTATCAATATATACAGTGCGTAACAATTGAAATATTTAGAATTTACGTTTGATTGTATTACTACTCTTAAAAATAAATTGATGCTACCTACAAATAACGTAAATCTCTAGTTTTGTTGTCGCAGCTAATTTTTCATTTCGTTCAAGTAAAAACCAAATTTGTTGGGAAAAACTAGTAAATACTATTGGTCTTTTTGCTTGCATTGCTAAAGTTACACACCAAACACGTAAACAAAGTATGTTCAATGTTTATTACACTGAATTGAGTAAATTTGTCATCAGGCAGCAAAACAATAAATTCTATTTGTTCGGTCAACAAGAAATATGTTGCATTTACATTCACACAACTGTTATGGTAACTGAATCAGTTTTTTTTGTAATTTCAAGAAAAACTGAGTCACGCCGATATTGGTTTTAGGCCATTTAAGTTGGTACCGACAATCACTGTAGCGCAGTAATGCAAATATGACTGAAATTTGCCATACAAGTAACATACACCAACAAAAGCTTGTGCCTAAGTATGCAGTTAGTGATAGTTCATGCATTTTGGTTGTTACTCATTTTTATAAAATTTTTATAGTACTGCGTTTTAGCGTTAACACGTTAACAATATCTATCTTTGTTCAATTAGTAGTAATAAAATAACTAAACCTACTTTTTACTTTTTCATTATGGAATAATTCCCAGCGATTTATATTCCAATTGACACTCAGTGTATTTTAAAATAATAAAAATACCAATTTATAATGAAACAGTAAACAAAGATCACTAAAGTAAAAAATGCATCTTCTTGTAAATAAAATGTACAATCAAACCAAGTAATAAAGCTGAATGCTAGTGACTCTGTTTTATACCAGTGTCGCTTAGACATAAAACCATTACGTCACGGTTTGTGCATGAGGATCCGCGTTGCGTGGCGTAGGCGCACAATATTGTATTCGAGAGCAAATAACATAAGTAATTGTTAGGTTTATACGGATAAATAGATATGTAAACACTGTGAAAATGCTTAAAATAACAATACAGTTTTTAAAACATATAAATTTCAATTTTTTACGTTCCATATATTGGTGATAACTTGTATGTATATTAACCTGAACAATTACTGATAGGTATACATATGTAAAATATTGTTTTTACCAACACGTTATCCGGTCTTGCAAATATATTCTATTTTAAATACTGCCAAACCACACATGACACATCAATTTGAAACTTTCTTTAAAATATTACTTACTGCATGTCTACCTTTTATAACATACACCACAAAATTATAGCTGTTATAGCAAGACCAAAAATTATCTATCTTCACATTTCATATGAATAATTTCCAATTTCAGTTAGGTATTTCTTTCAGCTGTGCATCAAACGATGACGTGTTTAAATAATCGGGAAAGCTTAATCACAGACGCTAAGCAACGCGGATCCTCATGCACAAACCGCGACGTAATAGTTTTATGTCTAAGAGTCACTCGTATGTTTTATGAGGAGACGTTCTCAGCAGTCCCGTCCAGCATAGTATGCCTATAAAATACGAACAGTAGGAAAAGCAGACAGAAAAACGGTAGCAGCTTTTTGGAATGCTGTGCTTCAGAAGTATGAAAATGATAGCATGATCAGACAAAGTTAATAACAAATATTTTATAAAAATAGTAGGGGAACAAGGATATCTGTGGAAAAAAATATGAGACATACATGGGCAGCATACGTTCTAAGGCATTTTTGGGGAATAGTGTGGGATATATTACAAGCAAAGACAGGAAAAAGGAGGTAGATGTATACCTTGATCAGATAGTGATATATGCAGGCTGTGCAAATTTTAGGGAAATATGTAGGTTAGTACAGAATAGGAAACAATGATGGTACGTGTCTAACCAGTTCCAGGATTGAAGACCTAATCATGATGCTGTGAGAATTTTAGGGCACTGTTTAGGCTAGCCCAGCATATAAATAAGTGGGGTTACGTGTCCAACCAGTTTCAAGACAAAAACCTAGTGACAAAAAAAATAATTGCACTTGAACCTGATGATTATTATAAACATCTTCAGGTGTTGGTTTTGCAATATTCTCCACTAATGTTGATTGTGAAAAAAGATTTATTGGAAAACTATTAATACTGCGAACGGATAAGTGATGTGGGATCTTGGTAGCAGCAGGTTGCTTACCCTTCTTCACATACCACTGAATAGGGTATATAATTGCAAAACAATAGAAGGGGACCGAACTACATTTAACAAGAAAGAATATCGGCTATGTTCAAAGGAAACAAACAAGGAAACAAAAAAAAAATTCTTGAGAGCATATGTGTGAAGCACAGCACAGTACATCTATGAAATAGGGGCACCAGGAAATGCAGACAGAAAAAGATAGAAGCCTTCTGGAATATTTTGCTTCAGATGTATGGGGATGATAGTATGGACAGACAAAGTTAATAACAAATAGTTTATAGAAATAGTAGAGGAAAAAAGATATCTGTGGAAAGAAATAGGAGAAATAGAAGAACAGGATACGTTCTAAGACATTTTTGGGGAATAGTGCGGAATATATTACAAGCACAGATAGTAAAAGGGAGGTAGAGGTAGGCCTAGATCAGACCAATGCACGCAGGTAGTGAAAGATGCAGCTGAAAATTTCAGGGAATTGAGTAGGTTAGGTCAGAATAGGAAACAATGAGGGTACGCGTCTGACCAGTTCCAGAACTGAAGACCTAATGATGATGAATTTAAATATAATATCAAAATTATGGAAATATGGAAACCATTTCAGTTTGGTGAGGGTTATAGAATTCAGAATTTATGCATTCTACGTATTTTGGTAGGTTAGAAAATGATAAATAATAACTATCCATATTCACATTTACTTTTTATGTAGATAAAAGCTTGGTATAGTTCTCGTAATTTCTAAACCGACTTTCGTCAAAAATGACATCACGCCATATCAATTACAAATGATGTTCTTGTCTCATTCTAACTCCAGAAAAGGGTACCGTTTCGGTTTACGAATTTTGCAATGTTGATGCCTTCATTTGAGACTGTCCGTCTTTTTACTTTGGTTTAATAAACATAACCTCTGGAAATCTTGATTATTGGTGGTTATTATTCCGTGCCCGGTATAATATGCGTATGGCTATTTAATTAAGAATATATAACATATTAAAAACATTCAATTAAAATATGCTCACTAGTACAAATTCCCACATAGTAACATTTATTATTAAGTTAAACAACTTAGACTGCAATTTTGTCAAAATAAAATAATTTTACAAGTTACCTTTTAAAAAGTAACAAACCACATTCCGTTACCAATTACTAAATAAATGCAAAATCTATATTGTACCGTTAGGGTCATTGTAGTTACGAGGAATTGCTATTTTGATAGTGGCAACGGCACCAATATATGACATCACAAATATTGATGACGAAAGTCGGTTTAGAAATTGCAAGAACTATGTTATCTGATTTCTTATAAATATCTATTTTGTGACGTCATGGACGGGACTGCGATGAACATTTCCTTGTTTATGTATACGAAGCGCTCTCGAAGAAAGTTCTAAGTAGGCGTATCTGCGAATTCTATCGTGTCTTAAAAGATAATGTAAGCGCGTTTATGACAAGATAATTAAATACTGGTTTATAATAGTGCAACTAAACTCCACTGACTGACTGCAAAATCGTGTTTAATAGTTTTGATGCAAGAGCTGCTCTCTATCGTAAAATGTGCGTCTACAAAATGATATTTCCCAGTCTTAAATAGAAATCTTCTCATATTCTATACTACTGGTTTTATAGTTAATAATTCGCCGATCATTTTGATCATAAAATACAACTTATAAAATCATTTTAACCAATTTAATAATTGGTTGACTGTTTTTTCTTCTTCCTAAAAAAATTACTAGTTTGGAGTTAGCCGGATTGTGAATTAAGGTATCGATATGTGCTTTATAGGGAACGGCTAGATTCCATCCTGAAGCGAGAAGTTTGTATGAATGAAATATCAACACATAATTTAACTGTATTTTTCGATTATGGATATTTATGGTATCCGAGTATCTAACGAAAATGCTTACACGATAATGAAAAATGCTGCATATTTTCAATTTTAAAAAATTGACTATTTGCTTCATCATAACATCGTGTGCTGATTCTGTTCGGCAAGCGCATCATAAAACTGACAACTTGCATAGATGCTAGATTTATACCTCCTTGAATATTATGATGCTGCTTAAAGTAACAAAAATCTACACATGCTAGGTGTCCAAAGTTACATAATTTTAGCCGAACGCTCGGGTATTTCTCCAACTGCTGCTGTACAATATACCCTTAAGTGTGAAAAGCGCTTAACTAACTTTTGTACTAAGTGTATGTGGCCTTTCCTCTAGTAAGTATAACTGTGCACTATTAATGAAGGTGACGGTGTATGGTGTTCACATTGTTACTATCTATTACAAGAATAATATTTCCAACTTAATCGAATATTTTATGATAAATATATGGATTTTTAGCCTTTATGGAATTCCCACAGTTGGTTTTCGAGACCGATTTTGTAACTTTATACTCAAAGTAGATATATTTAAGCGGTTTACATCCTTTAAATCATAATCCTTTTTAATGGATTTACATTGAACATAAGTTTTTCGTATATTAAGGTTTTTTACAAAACCGTTTCAAATATTTCAAGTAATTTAAAGATATCATAGTTAACAAAAAAGCTAGGGTAGAAAATTTAAAACCATAGCTTTACAATAAAACGGCACAAATTAATTTGAATCAATTTATCAGATCATCAATTTTTGATTTCTCTCACACCCAAAATTGATACGACTGCTTGCTGACGATAGGGCTGACAATATAATTTTCTTACCACACAATGGTTTATTTTCAAGGGACGTCTGCCTATTCATACTAAATATACATCAGTGTTTCCCGAACTATGTTTCTCGAAATACTGGTGTTCCATTTTAGTATCCCCACACGGTCCGCTTGAAAAATGTTAGGCGTGCATTTTTCACAAAAATACACCCTCGTTCGGATGAGAGGTAAAATGGAAGTCTCTAGTGTGAGTGTTGTCACGCACGTTAAAGATCCCTACCTTGCTTGGAACAGCAAAGGTTCGGCAAAATTCCAAATTTTCCAAGTAAAAAAAACTCGCTTCCTGGCCAATGTAGTACCTTCGGGTGGAGCATTGGAAAATCAAATGTAATGTTCCATTTTAGTGAAAAATGAAAAATTTTATGCTTTTATATATTTAGGTTATCATATTATGTTAGAAGCGAAACAACTAACAAATTTAAGATATATTTGGAAAGAAAGATGATAACTAAAACGTTAAACAGTAACCTTAGAAATATTTAAGGAAGTTTGTAGGTTCTTTAACGTTGAAGTGTCACAAAATAACTAAATCACCAAAAAAATTTTAAAAAAATTGTAGAAAATTAATCTATCAACATGCTGGAATTAATTTAGCTTTTCTTAGTAGTAGATATGCTAAGAGAGTACGAGCACAAGAAGTGCATTTTACATGTATTTTAGGTTCTTATGGAAAAATTTAAGGTTAGTTTTGCACTTTTTTGTACCCAACGTTGAAGTCCCCATAAGCAGGATGTGTGCGTCAATTCAGGCTACTTTTCAGCCCAACACTACGATGGGAGAGTCTATTACATTCAGTTTTTAAGAATAAAATAACACTAATATACACTATACAAAATTTTATTGAGGATAATATATTTACAATCAATATTCTACATTTGCAATAAGAATTGTATTTCTTCTTGCTCCATAATTGAATAATGTTTAACAGGTGTGTTACATATGAACCCGGAAGTAAGTGACGTTTATCATCATGTGGGCTTAGAGCTATCTTTTCTTGAACGATGGTGTGAACTTGATGCTTGAATGATTGAATTAGATTGTCCGTTACAAATACTTCATTGTAATCTTCTATACAGTCAACATAATTCTCAAACGTAATTCTATTCTTTACTACAGATTTTTTAACTCCTTTAATTTTCTTTGTAACACCAAAGTCTCGGATACCAGGTGATTCTTCCTCTTCTCGTAAGACTTTAGCTTCTTCGTTCTCGGCTGTCTTAAAACCCTAAGGCGTCTCCGTGGCGTAGTGGTATGTGTGTGACTACTACGCCCTAGGTCCCGGGTTCGAATCCCGACACGGTCCGCTTGAAAAATGTTAGGCGAGCATTTTTCGCAAAAATACACCCTCGTTCGGATGAGAGGTAAAATGGAGGTCCCGTGTGTGAGTGTTGTCACGCACGTTAAAGATCCCTACCTTGCTTGGAACAGCAAGGATTCGGCAAAATTCAAAATTTTCCAGGTAAAAAAAAAACTCGCTTCCTGGCCAATGTAGTACCTTCGGGTGGAGCATTGGAAAATCACATGTAATGTCTTAAAACCCTCGTCGCATACATTTTTCACCGTAACCCAATAAAATCTGTTACAAGTCGTTCATTGTTCTTATCCTTTATCATATCAAATACCTTTTATTAATTCCATTTTATTAATACAATAATTGTTGTTGGCAGGATTGTCGGAAATATCAAAATGTTGCTGACAGTTCCGCTTCGTAGTTTCATAAGAATCCTGATTTACTATTCTATAAACTAGGCTATTCGCATCTGTATAAAACACTCGGAATTTATCTACAAAAGCATCATTCATATATCCATAATGAAAATCGAGGATACACATTCCAACATATATAGGTTTATTAGAATATAATTCCGATTAGAGAAGTTCCACAGCCACAAGGTTTCCATTGAAGATGATAACACCTTTGAATAACATGAAAAATTGATAGGCTAGGTCAGCGCCGCGGCGCTGGGATTTACAAAAAGTAATTACGTTTATTATTGGATCTTTCGGTGGCGTTGCGACGTAATTAAAATGGCTGATGTGACGTCATAGATTAGTGACGTAATTGGAGGCGGCGGCGGCGGTGGCGGTGGTGGCGTTAGTAATTATTAAATTTGAAGTAAATATTCTATGCAAGAATATAAAAAAATGCATAGGTTCAAAATACAAGTAGGTTAATCTAAACCTGTGCCTGCATGAAAACAAGTTCAAGGTTCAAGTTGATTATTCTCTTATCTTATTTGGTAAACATTCTAGAAATTATAGAAGTGATGACTGGTTCAAAGTCTGAGTTTATAAATATTTTATCTCTAGATTCCCCCCGGCTCGTCTATGGGTATATAAACCGCTGCTGGCGAGCGGAGCATCAGTTCTTATTCAGATGTATACCGAGCAAGTCAACTTTTAGAGTAGAATAGTTTACAGTTTTTCTTTTTTTGTTAAAGGTACGCCTTTTTAATAATCTGTTCCCTAAATTTTAAAAACAAAAAATTTTAACCAATCACAATTCGACTATTCAATTAACAGTTAAAGTAGATGACCTTGGATTTTTAATTTGGAGTCGGGAAAACAGTATAAATACGGAAGCGTGTGCTAGTACTAGTGATTCTGTTTCTGAACGTTGAACAAACAACACGTATTTTTCAATAATATAGTGCAATATATTACTGCTCTGTTTGCAGTAGTTGGATCGTCACGTGGCGAAAAAGTGATAAGGGATGGTCTGCGTGAATGTAAAATTGGGATTCGTCGCATAAATAAAGCAATTGGAAAAGCAAAATCTGTTGGTGAGGAACAAAAGTTATTGGCTTTGTTGGCAAATATTAAAACTATGCGTTTACAATTTAAAGTAGCCCAGAAGAAAGAAGCGGGCTTAAAACTAGAAAGGAAACTGCATATAAGCGTATACATTGGGAAGATTCCGTCTGTCTTCAAAGGACGCATTAAAACTTACTTAATATGCAATCTAAAGCATAAGGGTATCTGAAAATTTTTAATAGACTGTAATAGTATATTACATTACTAGTGTAGAAAATGATCCATTTCCCACGAGTGGAAGAGAATTGTCGCACGAGGCGTCAGCCGAGTGCGACTATTCCACGAGTGTGAAATGTCACTTTCCACGCGAGTACTGTACACTATTTTTTCGACGACCACCACTAGAAACAATTACGAAATAGTTATTTTTATGTTTATTTGCAATAAATGTGTACACAATAATGCAAGACAGACAGAGAGCTATAAAATTTATTTGACGTTTTGATGTTGAAAATTCGAACGCCTACTTTGCTTTGTATTTATAAAATCTGCGACTCTGTTGCTTTAAGCGTATACATTTTCAATTTTTATTGAAGAAATCATTTCAATTACAAACAACTATGCGTAATTACATCTTTAAGTAAAACGTAAACTCTCAGTATCGATTTAACTCTGAATATTTTAAACTGTTACTAGCTAAAACGAAACAAATGATTACAAACAGTTAGAAACCGGTAGTCGTTTGGGTTGCCTAGGTAACTAGCGCACTAACACCAGTCATATCACTCTAGAGTTGAAAAGTATTTCAACACTACAGTGATATGTACTTTCGCACTCTAGAGTGATATACTTTATTTTCTACATAACTAAGTAGTGTGTAATCTGTTGTTTTCACAAGTGGTCGTCGGAAGATGTCTTTTCAAGAGGAGGATCCAGAACGTGCTTAAAATGGCCGAGACCGTAAAAGTTAATACTGCGTTTTGTGGAGAGTTTAAAATTGCTGCAGGTTGCAAGCTTAACCAAGAATATAAATATTTCACGACATGAAATGCTGTCATCTTCAGGAACACTGATCTAGACAAATGGTTTAATGAAAATGTCGCAGAACCGATAATGATTGATGTAGAAGAATTTTAACAACGGGATAGCGGCTGGTGTTTGAAAAACATAATTAATTTGGGAATCAACATCAACAAATATAATCGTATGCGAAGATCGTCATACGTTGAGCTGCTCTTCTAACCTGTCTGTCTTTTAACCCCTTTCGTAATACAAATTCCTTACCAATAATCAGGGACATACCTGTCAGATGATAGACTAAGTGCCTTAATTTATATTCGTTTCAGTGCAAACACCCACAGATCAATACAAACACCCACAGGTTAAGGAAACATTATCTAGTCAAGAAATAACAGAGCAATGAAAACGCCCACAAATCAAGAAGGCTAATAAGTCCTCTAATTGAAAATCAGTCTGGGCCCGTTGCATTTTACACCGGCAAACAAACAACTCGAGACGAGCTGGAACTGGGCACAACCAACCTGACGGTAACAGTCGTCAGTCAGCTATTAAGGGTGAGTCTATTTTTTTGTAAATTTTTAAACGAATTTGTTTAACAACCCCTTTTTCTGCGTATGGTTAAGTTCCTAGCCCAGAAAATTCCCATAGTTTCAGTTTGTAAGAATTTTTTTTTAAGTTTTGTTGCATTTGAAGCTCTTGCTTACGAGACGCTTAGAAAAGTTTAAGTTTACTTACACCGCAATTAGATTTATATTAAGATTGCTTGAGATTACGATTTTTAATTAAATCTTTAAAAACCTCAAAAAAAAAGTCCAACGGCGTCAAGCTACAGGCGGTTCTGTGAATCAGACAGCTGATCCTAAGGTCCTGAGTTGATTCCCGACAAGGACCGCTTGCACACCGTTAGGTGAGCATTTTTCACAAAAATATGCTTTCGTTCGGATAAGAGGTAAATTATAAGTACCGTGAGTGAGTGTTGTCACGCGCGATAAACATTGCTACATTGTTTGGAGTAGCAAGGATTCGGCAAAATTCAATATTTCCAGGTTAAAAAACTCGATTCTTGGACAATGTTACACCTTCGAGTGGGGCATTGGAAGTTACATCGCATGTGATGATTTGTTCGAAAGATAATCATCCACTTATTGTTGCATAATTCATACAACAAACTTTCTTCGCCGTGTGTGGTCAATAGACTTCAGTTCTTGAATCGATCGAATTTTGTAAGCATAAAGATGCAAATTATTCGTGAGAATACGTAGTAAAGAGCTTCTCAAAATGCCTCATTCTTGACCACGGCGCCAAATTGATGATCCTTGACACTCAGCAGCGCTCTCATAAACTGCTTCGAAATTTTGTGTTGAATCACCCGTGGAAAGGCTACTAGAGTATATATGAACATTAATTAATCCAGTGTCTTTAAATTTCTTAATTGATCTTTTTACATAGTTGTTGAATATAATTCACCATTCCGGCCATATTTTATACGAAAATTGCAAACTGTTGCAGCTAAACCGTCATTATTATCAGAACAATGTTCAACAACTGAGAATATTGTCCTTTCGAGTAGGGCTCCATTATTAATAACCCTGAACTGTCAACTATCACTATTACGCTATTCTTTTTCTCGTTGGAAAAACTTCATCCCATAAATGGCGCTAAATATAAATTCTGCGCAAATTTTGGAACACCCTGTATTTGTTGAAAACTTAAAATAACGCTAAATTAAATAAGGCCTTATTGAAAGATTTTATTATACTCTGTAGAATTATTGACTTTATGTTATTTTGATTATTCGTTGCTAATAATAATACAATTGGATAGCGAATAAATTTGCTAAAAGATAAAAAATTTTTAAATGGCGTTTGCAAGCAACAATGATACTGTATGAAATTAAAATTATGAAAATAAAGTTCCAAGAATTAGTGTGATTATATTTAGATAAGGCAGTACCGTCTTTTATCTAATAATTAAATTACTAGCCGAAATGCCTGTATATGTTTGGAAAAATTTAGTACTGCGTATCAAAAATACTCGGCAAAATTTTACAATTCCATTGATTGATAAACACAAAATTTATTTGGCACGTGAATTAAAAAAACTGAACCTCGAAGAATTTTATATATTTAATTTAAATATTTTGTTTTCTCAATCACACACTGTTTTCATGTGACGTGTAATAAAAATACAAAATAGATGGGTATGTTTGCTTTACATAAAATTAATGATTCATATTACATAAAAGTGTTAGTTTTTGGTTGTCTTCTGTATTTCGTATCTGGAAAATCCTTCTTTAATGACCATCAGTAATCGGTAACTATTGTTTCATTCCACTCTCCTTGATATTTACTTTTCACATTGTAAGTTTCTAGGTAAAAGATTCCCCATGTTCGTTACCAAGATTTCCAGAGAAGAAATAGAAATGTGAATGTAACAGTGTATTTTGAGGGACATATTGCTTCTCAATCCTCTATATGTCTTTTAAAGGTTAGACACAATTTTACAATAGTTTGAAGATTTACCATTGCCAAAAGAAATTTCCATAACACTTTTAAATACATTCCATCATGCTTTCTCCCTGGGTCAAAAGATAATCAGGTTCCCAATTAGCAATTAATGCCACTATTTGGGGGTATAGAATAATTGTTTCCTTAATTTTATTTTCATTAACCGGTATGTTCCTTTTAAATATCTAACAAAATCCACCACCACCTTCATCCATCGTTTACAGGAAATTTTTGAATAAGCCTAACTTAATTCAAAGTGCAGGTAGAATAACTGTATGAGAAACCACTAATTGTAGATGTTTGACTTTTTCACATTTCAGTAAGACACGGTTGACCTTTATTTTTTATATAGTGATTGCCTTTATATCTGTTGTCCTATTCACAAAGAAAACAACAAATTTTGGTGCAGTTTTGCTGCAAACCCCACAATAATGCAGTAAACTTTATATCACAACCAATTATCCAAAAACATTTGTAATTAAATCTTTTCAGGTAGAAATTTCAATTTATCAATGCTTTCTCTTTCTACCGGTGAAATAAAAGGTACTAAATGCAATTTGTTCCCATTTTTCAACAGTACAGCCTCTGAACTAGTTGTTTTAAAGTTGAAAAGAGTTTCAACATTACTGGTTCATGTTTAATTTCGAATGCATGTTTCTCGGAGTCAATATTGTTAGACGACACGAAATCATTTTCCTTTATGTAAAAGTATTTAAATTCTGAATAGTAGATAAGATAGAAACGCACTTTAATATCATTCTGAAGAAGAATCTAGCCCCTTTCACCTCAATTCAAAAAGTTCAGCCCGTTGTTTAAGCGAATGCAAATTTCCCACAATATCATTTAAATCACATTGAGTTAAAAAATGGTGAAAAGGCAATTGTTTAAGAGATTATCCATTTTCTTCTTCATCTTGAATTCCAGTAACTTCCACGTGTTTCAATCAGATTCACGGAAAGTATAGCGGCACTGAAAAATGTCCACGGATTGCAAGTTTTAATATGAGTAATGTAGTGTACGTTTGGGTTTACGTTAATTCCATTAACCTGTGTGATGCAGAAGTAACTGTGTATGCTATGATCTTGTGGCTTATGCCGCTCACTGGGTACAGCAAAGCGCATGTGTCGTCAAGACGCATTAGTCCAATCAGTGAAATGCATTACATAGGTTAAACAACACATATAGGGAACACACTTTTCAGCTTGATCTCCCACTCTGCAACCAAACTATAGTTCATAACATTTCTTTACTCAAGAGGGTGAACTCCGCGGTTGTTTCTGAGATGTTACATCTTCACAAGTTAACAACAGTAATTTGGCTCGTTTTAACATTGACTAACGTACAGTACAATAACAAAAAAAATTCCCGAAAAGAGATGAATTTCACAAAATTTTAACTAAATAAGAGAGTTTTGACTTTCAAAAGGGTATTAAGTAAAACGTACTTGCAGTTACACAGAAAGGCGCTGAAATACTGAGCAATTCAGGAATTGGACTGTTTTTATGAATTTTAAGATATAGAAAATCTCTTAAATGAGGAACATTCAATAGGCGATTACAAAATTGTTTTCTTAATTAAGTTACAAGTTTGAATTTCTAAAAATATTGCTTCTCTTTAAATTTGTACACATTCACTTAGAGTGCTTTTGGCACTGAATATTGTCAGAGCCAGACCATGTAAAAATTTTTACATAAAAAGAATGCGGCACATTGGTGACATTTGCTTTAACGACCTAAAATGACAAAACTTTATTTTAGATTCGTAGTTGAAACGAATGCAAGGATATTATAAACACACGATTTGAACATAATATAAGCACGCGAATGGTTAGTTGAAATCTACTGCTTTTATCAAGCTAAACTTTATCCTATCAATGCAGAATCAAATGACAGCCGTCTCCTGTCTGCTATGGGTGAATTAAGATTACAATGGAATGTATCATAGTAGTCTCATGATAAGCATCTGTATTCAAAATTTAACATAAATACAGCCGGCAATCAATAAATTAGTAACAATAAATACGAACTCTTAAGCAGTTTATATATTATAAGTACCAAATGCAATGGAAATTTCTTAATTACTGAAAGGAAGTTTCTTGTAAATATTTGAGCTAGCTTTGATGATTTATGATGGGAAAATTGCACCTGCCGTATTAGAAAACGCCGTGTAGCTTTTTCTAGTATGCAATCATTTAAATTCTAGCTCCAAAAATACGCCTTGATTACGTTAACATTTTATTCCTTTTACAGCACTTTTTATTTAATGTTCTAAATTAGTTGGAGATGTGATTAAAAATAGTAATTTGATTAGCTGATAGCTATTAGTTGCAAATGTAAGAAAGAGCCATCATGCTGCTTTATATTTAAGAATGCTTGTATATAGCAATTTTCGTATTCGTAAAAAATGAACCAGTAAGTAACTGTCAAATGATTTTTAACACACAAAATTGCCGATGGTTAGCAATAATTACAACTTGTTCGCTTGTAAATGCTATTGTTTCAGTTTAGTGGAAATTGGATACATTTAACGCATAAACTAATGCACACGGACTGAGTCTGCTAATAGGTAGATATGCAAATGTTAAACTGCATACACGTGCAAACCCTAAACAACTTCTAGCACTAGCTTTTGCTATATTTCGAACAAATACTGTTAACAAGTACAGCTGTCTTGCCTTGTAGTAATACCAAATATCTATGAAATTGCTAAAAATTACTTACTAGTCTTTTACCATTAATACAACGTTTACCAATACCAATGCAACCGAAAAGAATCTTTCAACATCCGTTGCACAATAACTTCCAATAATAACTACATTCACCGTTGCTGCGGTAAAATGATCCTGTAGAATACTGTAACGCATTTTCTAATTGTTTATTGGCCTTTATTTCAATAAATACAAGTCCTATAATTATTCTTCACAATCACAAGTATTTACAGAGTCTTGTTTACATTAACGCCTGTTTAATCACTATTTAGACGCTCTAATTTAATCTACTATGTACAACAAATTAATCACTACTATAGCACTGTTTTACATGTAATTTATTTATTTAACACATTTATATCACATCAGCGATTTTATCTTTACATTAATTTATGTACATCATACGTTTATTGGGACCGAGTAAAACTAATCCTTTTCTATCGCAACGCACTCGCGCTTATATACAATAATCCTTTATTTTAATTAGGTCGGGAAAATATCTAGAAAGTGCGAATTACACCTATTATATTACGATACCTATCAATCATTCTTCATATTGCAAGGCATATATCATTTTAATACGACGCCTATAGATCATCCTTTCTTATCGCTAAACAGATATGAGGCCACAGCACTAGAGAGAAAGTGTATTTTTGGGAGTGCTTTATATACTTCTTAATTACTGCTAAATACCTTGTAGATTACGTTTACGATATTTTATGATATATTTACATTAATAAAGATGACTAGATATCTCGTAATTATTTTCAATCGTACACGAACTGATAGTGGTGTTCTTTATTATCTTATTTCATTCACCCTTGTTATGTATACGCATAAAGCAACATTACAATATTCATTTTTTGACCTATACCATTACGTCAAGTGCAAAAATAAGTTATCTTTAATTTATTATAAGTTATTGAGATATTAACATCGTTCTTGCGTAAATAGAAGACAATAATTACTATCAAGTCCATACAAATAATGCACTCTTTAAGCTGTGTGTTTGGTTAACTACTACATTAGTTTTCCCAGGCGCAGCTAATTATATCTCTAACGACAAATATGGGCCATTTGTAGACTATTTAACATACTGAAGACGGTACTAAGAGAAATGGGCTTTTTCAAATCATTACGATTAAGACGTATTTCGACATAAAATTTTTTCTGCATGCGCGATGGATTATTATTAATGGTCTCATTTTATAGATAGGGAAATGCGGCTGCATTTCTCTATGCACTGGATGCTGAAATCTCCAAGTAACTCATACTAGCATACAAAGCATTGTTACAGCGCGACTATACAATACAGTTCATTTACATTATCAATGCTCCACCTGTAGGTACTACATTGGCCAGGGGGCGAGTTTTTTGTTGCCTGGAAATTTAGAATTTTGCCGAACCCTTGCCGTTCCAGACAAGGTAGGGATTTTTAACGTGCGTGACAACACTCACACACGGGACCTCCATTTAACCTCTCATCCGAACGAGGGCGTAATTTTTGTGAAAAATGCTCACCTGCCATTTTTCAAGCAGTCGGCCGTGTCGGGATTTGAACCCGGGACCTTGGGATCCGTAGTCTTACGCTTACTACATTGATACACTGCGACGCCGACTATACAATACAACATGTTTTTTCGTTAAGAAGATGTATTCAGTGTGTCCCTTTTAAAGCAATAATCTCTATTTTATAAGGACAGAACCATGTATGGGGAGTAGATATTTAGCTTTTAAAGATATCGACGAAGAATCAAGTGTCCAGAATTCCCAAACAACAGCTGCAGAAATACAAACTGAAAGAGCTTGCCAACAAGGAGATGACGCAATTAACAAAGGATTTTAAACAAAATAACAATCTTACTACTTTGAAACATCTTAACAGCTGCAGGATACCAGATAACATACCCATTGCAAATGTTCACTTATTGGGCAGATGGTTAGGTGGCCTTATCCTTTAGAAGAAAGCTGTGCATCTATATGCAACTGTAATTAAAATGTAGTCACAGTAGGTGGCTGAATTTATTACAACTATTTTGTAACGTAAAGTTTTCTAAGTAACTATTTGATTTTATAAGACAAACTTTTATATAGAGTAATTACTTAAAAATTTTTTTAAATTAACACTAATTTCAAATGGTAGGGAATCGAGTTTGTTGAGAAATTTTAGGATGTTTTAAATATGAATGCAGAAAAAATTACTTGCAGAGTTTTGAACGTAACAGCATTATCTCTATAATCACTAACCTTTGGCTATTAACAAATTGTTTCGATTGGAGTTATCTGCATCAACATTTTTGTGGTTACAAATTTTTAGATTTCCATTTTTAAATCAACATTCATACGTAGAAGTACCACTTTACAACAAATTAAAACTAGCGGGTGACCTTGCACAGAGATAACTTATTATATTTAATGGAACCATAAATTACTCTTATTTGCACTCCATTCAGTAACTCTCGAATGTTGAAGTACTTATGTTCAAAACTTCAATGCTAAGTGTTGAATTCCGAAAAAATCAATGAATCCGCTCCTCATTAAATGACTCTTTATGTAATAAAATTCTAAATACAGCATATGCTTTAAACCTTCCGATTACATTCTGGAAGTATTAGTCATCCGTCTGTTGAAACAATTACTCATAATTTCGCGTCCTCATCTCTTTAATGACCTGTCATTATGGGATTTATTGCGATCATAAAATCTTTCCATCCAACCAATAACTATTATCCCTTTCCGACGAGCTTCTGTATAACCAATGGAATTGGTTATCTTATTTGGTTTTATAGTCTTTCTTGACGTTATCACTCTCCTTGAATCGGTTTGGTAATTTACACTAGATAATAAATACCTGTTCTTTGCTAATGATTTATAGCTTTCAGAACATCCTCTAAAAAAGGCGGTATCTCTTTCGTGTTGTATTAAATAGCGTAATTATAATAGATTTGAAGATTCTGGAATTATTTGTCTTTCAATAATTGCAGTGTTTTAAGTTTATTAAAAGGCGTGAATGCATTATACAATTTATGTTTTAGGAAAATACGGATGTTTATATTTTCTCCGTTTGGCACCTGTTTTAAATTAAATTGAGGTTATTTAGTATTCTTAAACTCGTTTTACGATCTTTATAAATGCAATAAGAACTTGTTTTTAAAGGTATTTTTCTAGAATAATTATTTATCCATAATTTTTTAAGTTGAGCTTCGTTATTAATTGGTATGTGTAAACGCTATATGTACTTAAAGCGTTTTACTTTTCATGGGATTTTATTCTATCTGCTAAGGAAACAAACCTGTCTTGTAATCTAACTTTAATTTTTACTTCATCTATGTGATGCAATTTCTGTGGACGTTATAGGGTGTTGTAAATTGTATGAAGATGTTAATTAAGGTGTTACAAGATAAGTATAGAATCAGCTTAATTTCTCTCAGAAGTTAACCATAGATGTAGTTTTTTCCGTATTAAAGTGAATGTCTCTGGAGACTTCAGAACCAACTCTGAGACTATCAGAGGGCCTTTATTAATACGGAAATGTCAGGCACCACTAGACTCAAAGATTTAACATAAGCGAGACATTGTCACTAAAGACAGTGTAGGAACTTTAACAACGATTATACGTAAGTAAAGTGCACATGCTAAGATTGTTAAATTATGCAATATTATTCCAGAAAAAAGTAGTTATACATTAACAGTAAATATCAAGCAGATCATAGATTGCATCTGAATAAGAAATATGCATTTATATCAAATTTAATCATAGAACTACTCTAATGGTAGCTTTCAGTCGAGAAATGCGGATCGAGGACGTGAACGTACCACAAGAACTGCGGATCTGGAGGAACAAATTTTGGATATAGTTTAAGAAGACCCAAAAATAAGCACCAGACGCTTAGGACTTGAAGTACAAGTTCCTAAAAGTATTGTTCATGACGTTTTAAAGGAACAGTTATTACACCCATGCCACGTTCAACAGGTACAAAACCTTTTGCCTATCGATTCTGAGAGGCGTCTAGCTTTCTATCAATTTATTCAACATCAGAGAATTCAAAATGCAAATTTCAGTCGCAAAATTTTGTTTACAGACGAAGCTTCTTTTACAAGATCTGGTATTACTAACATACATAATGAACATGTTTACGCTGTAGAAAATTCTCATGCAACTAAGTGACTCACTATCAACATGAATTTAAGATTAGTGTCTGGGCTGGAGATATTGATAATTTTATTATCGGTCCTGTTGTGATACCAAATCGATTAAACGGAGACAATTACTTCAACTTTCTACAACAAACATTGCCGAATTTATTGGAAGATCTGCCATTGTTACTTCGCCAAGACATGTGGTTCATGAACGATGGTGCTCCTCCCCACTTTACTCTAGCTGTTCGACAACATTTACACGAAAAATATTCGGATCGATGGATCGGAAGGGGATATGATGCTCCTACAAATTGGTCAACACGATCTCCGGACTTGACGCCTTGTGATTATTTTTTGTAGGGTACTTTAAAATCTAAGGTTTATTAGTCTCCACTTGATAGCGAAGAAGAATTGTATAGACGAATTTTAAATGCAGCCAACTCTTTAAAAAATAATGCACAAACAATGCAGAGAGTTCAGTTAAACTTCTCACAAAGAGTTAATTTGTGCATTGAAGAAAATGGCAGCCATTTTGAAAATTTATTGTAATGGTCCAACACTTGTATCGCGCTGTTAATTTTCAATGATAGTATTAAAAAATAAACAAAACAATGAAATAAAAATAAAAAACACATTTGAAATTATTTTTTCTGTCAAACCGCTTGTCTAATCAAAATTTTACAAGAGACAAAAAAGTTTCCAAATTAAGTCGGTTACCCATAAAAAAAAATTGGTAGTCATTGCATAAACAGCAAAAAAGTAATGGTTGGATATTTATACAATACATCATTTTTGGGACACTCGTATGTTTTTAAAATTATTGCGTACACCACCAAAAGATGTCAATTGAAAGTAAAAACTCGCATTTCAAAAATGGTCAAAATCTATCGACGTGTTTTTGAGTTATTTTAAAATATCAAATATTTTTTACGATTTTTGAAGCCCTTTAGCGGCTAAATGAAGCAACTTGGGTAATAGGTAAGTTGGCTCAAATGGATCTATTTCGAGTCAAAGAATCTCTGTTCTTACGTTGTACACGTATTTTCCGAACACCCTGTATATATTGCTGTGATCCATGTATTTGAATCGAGCCTCACGAATTGGGCGTCAAGAATGCTGTGAAACCTACAAAAAGCTATTAACTTAACTGGTCCGTTGACTTTCTTCTGTTAATCGCCTCTTTACTCTTTTCCGCCTCGGCTGCTCACCTAGTTAAACCTTCATCCTCATTCATAAAAAAAAAACAAACACATTCCTACCACAAACATCAACGTTAACTCTATTTACATCAATATTCACAATACATTAAAATTTCAAAATTAAAATTCATCATAAATTTCAGTATCAGAAAATTTCAAGATTAAATTTTGTTATCATTTTAATGTGCATCCAGAATTAAAGTCCTTGTAGGATGCCTACTAATTAATATAACAATATATGCAGACCTGAGTCTAAGTACAAAGGGAGCATCTACCACCCCTTTACGTTAATTAACCAGGTTCGTCTAATTGAGCTCAAAGACATACCCAAATTTTCATCATAATCCAGAACATAAATACTAAATACTCCTTTCTACTTAAACAAGAAAATTTCACCTTAAAATTAAAAATTTGCTGTTAGTACAATTTCACTACTGTCCATTTTAAGTAAATCAATTTTAAAGTTATTCAACACACACCAACACATCAAAAATCGAACAACAAAGCATAAGTTACCTGAAGGTTACTGCACTAGTGGCTTCAATGTACATCGTCCTTGCTAATTTCACCATTCCAACTGGGTTATGTTTACGTCCTCGGATTACTGGTCGCTTTAAACATTTTCTCTACACCACCATTCATCTAAAGTTGTTTCAGTGCTCTTCCGGAACTCATTTGTGTATATCTGAAGCTTGTTTTGTGGATCCAGACACGTTTACGAATCATTTAATTATTAACACCCCCGAAAAATAGCAAAGAAATTCATACTTCTTTCACAAATATACGCCAAAACTGCCTACTTTTGTGTATTCATTTGTCGTTGCAGATTTGACTAATTGGTACAGTGATACTAAACTTTATTACCTTGTATCTTCTTTTCTAAGTGCACTAAATTACATTCATTGTAGCACGTAAAGAACAAACTGTTTTAAATCACCAAAATATACGAGCAAACTGTTTAAATTATTCTATCAAAATCGGAAAACTAAAAAGCACTGTTTAACGCATTGAATCAATTCGAAAATCTAAGAGAGCTTTTTAAAGCATCGTATAATCAAAATCTAAGAGAAAGAAACTCATATTAACCCGGGTATATATAGTGGTTAGCCTGTCTGTCGGTTTTGTCCTCAAAACGGCCAGTTTCTAGAATTTCGTTTACTATGTTCCCATCTCGACCGCCTGTGCGTCGGTTCTTATTAAATTTGCACTCGCACCAGTTAAATCTCAGAAATTTCGACACGGCTCGCAACGTCTGGGAACAACTAATTAATTTTTATACAGAAATGTTATTTTTACCTCTCAAGTTTGCCTCTGATTTTCAACCAATCGCAACCCAGTGACGTTGCTCAACTCACGCCTTTAGTATATGTGTCTCTGTCTTGCGCATATTATCTGTCTCTATCTACCCTGTTCCGAGTGGTACAAATCTATATTCTTTAGAATCGGTTATTTTCAATCCATGTGGACTTGTGAAATAACCCACCTTATTAGCATTTCCCGTAAATATTAAGCAACGGTTTCTCCAACATTCTCTGTAACAATTTGTTATCTGCAAATTTTACGCAGAACACAAAACATTTAAAAATACGCAGGTGTTCAAACATAATACTTCTACGATCTGAATATTATTGGGTTTTTACTAGCTTTTATACATATTATATGTTACTAATGGTTCAATTAACTTCAATTAAAAATAATACCTTTAATTTTTAGTGACTCCTAATCAAATATTAATTATTATCTGTACATTTTGTTTAATACCGGTTACTTAAAATTGAGTTAATTAATATAAATTTTGCACGTAATTTCCATTTGTTTCTTTACTCGGAATAATTAAATTACACGTAGAGCATTTTAATACTGCTTCCTTTTTATAGCAAGCGTCTTGTAAATGATTTAAATCTCTTATTTTTACTGAAACGAATGAATTTTTATTCTCCGCGGTTTTTTAATAACGCGAGTTAGAGTTCGTGGCTTCGAGCGGTCCTTTTTAAAAAGACTACTTTGAAATCTAACACATTTATTTGATTTAAACAGATGTGAACATTTACAATTTTAACTAATTTATTCTAAGTCGAAGTTAATAATTAATTTGTACAGTGAGTTACCAGTGAACTGCAAGGTTAAAGCTGAACGTCTGATGAACTGCCTAGGAGTGGAGCTCCTGGTCCTTATATAACTTTTTTCCCCTCACATTTCTGGTGGGAACCTGCGGACGTAATGTCCGCTTACACTTTGTAATACTTAGTTGCTATCTTAAGAGCTATTCATAAATAAAATGTTGCAGGCTTATTCTGCGTAATCACGGTACGTGACATCCGTCGACCGTCTGTGACCTGACTTTTGCAGTGTCACTTATCCTTGGGCTACTTTGTAGCGTTTCCACTCGTGGGAACTGAAATAATCATAATAATATGTAATAAAATGTTGCAACGACATTGTTGCACTTGTCTTTAGCATTTCTTAGTTTCCTAATATTTCCTAATACAAATATTAGTATTATATATATATTAGATGGGGGTTACTATAACTCCTCCCAACGTACATTAAAAATTAAGAGTTTTAACCTTTTTCTTGATTTTTAATTAAATCATTTTCGTTTTCGTTCAATCTCATTTAAAATTCATATTTTCTAGGGGTACATTTGTTTGTTTGGGTTTCTTAAATCTAAAACTGTTTTCTTTATTATTCTTAAATCTAATACATATTTTGTACGTTACATAAATGATCAATAAAATAGTCAATAAAATCAATATAATTGTCCATACACTAATGTCATCATAGTGCACTTTGGGCGTCTTGATATCGTTTAATTTTTCTTTGTATTCTTCCATGAGTTTCATGGCGTGGTTTAAGTTGTCTAATTCCAGGTGTTCCAATTGCATTGGTTTTTGAAGGGTTGCTTCATCTTCTTCTTGGGTAATCTTGATTTGCAGATCCGGTAGATTTGCTAATTTCTTGCTTTGTACTGGGTCTTGGTAAACTCTAATTATTTCATTTTTTAATTTTAAATAACAATTTTCCTTAAGGGTGATTACTTTATTTCCGGTTAATGCTAAATTACTTTCATCTTGATTGCAATACATTGTTGCGATTACTTCGGTGGAAAAAATGGCTATCCATTTATTTTCCGTTACTTTTTGAATTTTCATGTTGTTGATTAATACAGGTTTGGCTTCACAATTTTCATAGTGATTGGTAAATTTTAGTAGTTGTACTTCGCAAGGGCTGTCTTCTTGAATTGTTGTGGTTGTTAATGATTGGCATAAGTATTGATTGGGTGTGACTTCATTACATTTGTCGTTGGTATAACCATATCTTTGTTCATTTAAGGATAGGAATTTGGTTTTTGGAATAATAACTTGGTATGTGCTAGTCATTTTCATTGGAAAAGCAAATAAATGATAATAATTGTAACTGTTAATCTCTACTATTGGTATTTCTATTAAAAATGTTATATCGTTGTTTTTTACATAGCCTTTAACTATGGCTATTTTTTCAAATATTAAAATGTTTGATTCTAATACATCGAAAGGTAATTTACTGTTAGTTATAAAAGATTTTATTCTCAATAATTCTTTTAATACATCTATTGGTTCTATTATACTTGAATGTAGGGTATTTAATTTTGCAAAGGTTACTGCGTTTTCTAATGTTGCTAGGATTTGTTGAATTAAAGTTAAGGTTGATATTATTTGGTTATATATCGTATTGAATCTGATTAAATCTCGCATGCCTAACATGGTAGTTCGCATGTTATTTTCTAAGGTTTCTATTCGATTGACTATACTATCTTGATTTCTAACTAATTTTCTAAGGGTTTCATTAAATTTGATGATCGTTGATTGTGTTAACGATATTTGATTACTGATTATAGTTTTAATGTCGTTTTGATTTTCTATCAATTGTTGTATCGCGTTGTCATAGCGTTCTGCGTCTTGGTTATCTAGATTTCCGGTAATTGCTTTAATTACGTTTCCTAATCCGTTGATTAGTCCTCGTTTTCTTCTTGTCATTTGTTCTGTAGGTATTAGTCGATTAAATTTGTCTTCGATATTTTTCAAGATACTTTCTGTTATACTGTCGTAGTTCATCATTTCTATTGCGTATTCTTTTCCGAATTTTGTTGTGTCCATTGATTGTGTTAGTCGAAAATAATTATTTTTTATTATTTGAAATTCTTGTTTTAGCTCGGTTAAATCGAATTTTTGTGCAAAGGTCCAATAATCTATGGTGTTTTGCATACTGCCTAATTTAATTGGTAGTATACCGGGGTTGTTCTTTATATCTTCAATTATAATTTCTGTGTCCGTTCTACCTGGGTGGAGGTTGACGGTAAGGGTGACGATTGTCCATCTGAAAGTACAGCGTGTCTTAAATTTTTGAGGTGAACATATTTTGTTATCTTGCCGTCGTCTATCGCGGCTACGTTTTTGTCTGATATTCGTTTTATTTTAAAGGGTCCTAAATTTCTCGGTGCCGTTTTGTGTCTTTTACTTTGGTAATTTTTCTCGAATACGGTTTGTCCTATGGAAAATTTGTTTATGTCTGAGTTTTTATTACAGGTCGCGGTAATTCGCTCTTTATTATTATCTAATTTGTCCTTTACTTTGTCATAGGTTATTTTTAGTTTCTCCTTGTGGTCTTTAGCGTATGGCTGGTAGATTTCTTTGTTATAATGTATATCGTAGGGGTTGCGTGAATCTGAATGTCCTAAGGTTAGTTCTAAGGGTGTAAAATTTGTAGTTGAATGAATCGTGTTATTATACGCGATTAATGCGTATGACATTAAGTTGCTTATGTGTTCTTTCTTGTAATTTATTCTTAATAGTCTGATCTGTTCTAATAGGGTTGAATGTAGTCTCTCAATTAGTCCGTTTGATTCAGGGTGGTTTACCGTTATAAGGTGTATTTTTATTTTGTGTAATTCTAAAGTGTTCTGAATTGTTTCGTTTTTAAATTCGCTTCCGTTATCTAAGGTTATTGCTTCGGGTGTTCCGTAAAATGTAAAATAGTGTAGAAATCCTTGGGTTACGTCTATACTATTTTTTGAAGTGATTGGTATTGCTTGTCCTATTTTCGTAAATGCGTCCACGATTGTTAGGTAACTTTGTGCTTCTACTACTAGAGTATCTGCATGTAATTTCTGGAAAGGTTTGTCTGGTGTTTTAGTTAACATTAAGGGTATCTTTGGGGGTTTTCTGTCGTATTTGGCTTTATCACATAATTCGCATTGATTGATAAAGTCGGTCGTTAGTTCTTTCATGTCGTTGAAATAGTAGCGTCTTATAATTTGTTTTAGGGTCTCGTTTATTCCTCGATGGTTGGTCTTACCTTCGTGTTGGTTTCTTATTACGTCATTTATTTCGTCAGGGTCGTCTAATGTTATTAATTTTCTTGTGCATCTTATAAGTTCGGGGCCAGAATTGTTAAATAGTTTTACATATATTTCTGAAAATCGTTTATATAAGTTTTCCGTGTTAAAATAAAAGTAAAATCGTTTTTTCTCGGGGGTGTATTCCTTTAATATTTTAATTATCTGTGATTCATTGTCATCTTTAGTTATTTGAATTTTGTAAATTTTCTTATTATCCACTTTCGTGTATTTTACAGGGTTGGGGTTGTTTAAAACTTCTGTGATTATAAATTGATTGGGTTTCGTGTCAATAGCTTCGTTTAAAATTTTTATTGCTGTTTCCGGTTCGTCATTTTGTGTTGAATGTATAGTTTCCATTTCTTCTGGGTCTTCTCTGACTTCGGTTTCGTCTACGTTTCCTGCTAATGATTCTGTCTCAAGTGCGTTAAGTTAGATTCTACTTAAGGCGTCTGCATTATTGTTATAAATTCCCTTTTTGTATATGATCTCATAATCATATTCTTCTAGTCTGATTCTCCATCTTTGTAATTTCGAGTTAGGTTCTTTGAGTTTGCATAGCCAAACTAATGGTCTATGATCGGTATATATATAGAATTTCCGTCCGTATAGGTACGGTCTGAAATATTTTGTTGCCCAAATTATGGCTAACAATTCTTTCTCTATCGTACTGTATCGTTGCTCTGTTTCATTGAGGGTTCTTGATGCGTAACTGATTGGTTTGTCGTTACCTACTGTTCCTTGGCTTAATACTGCGCCTAAGGCTACATTTGATGCGTCTGTTGTTAAAATGAATGGTTTCGAAAAGTCTGGGTATTCTAATACGGGGTGATTTGTTAAAATACTTTTGATTTTGTCTACTGCTTTTATAAATTCTGGGGTATGTACAATTTTATTTCCCTTTTTTAAACAATTGGTTAGGGGCTTTGTTATTTGAGCATAACCTTTTATAAATTTTCGGTAATATCCGCTAAGGCCTAAAAATCCTTTAATTTCTTTATTCGTTTTGGGTATAGGGTAATTTAATACAGCGTTTGTTTTGTCGGGGTTTGGCATCACTCCTTGGGGTGTTATTACGTGTCCTAAAAAGGTTAGTTCTTTCTGTAGAAATTCGTTTTTGTCTAGTTGTACTTTAAATTTTGCGGTTCTTAATCTTTCGAACATTTCTCTTAATCTTTCTATGTGCTCCACTAATGATGTTGAATACACTATTATATCGTCTAGGTACACAAGGCTTTTTTCGTTGTGTATCCCTCGTAGTATGTTATCCATTACTCGTTGAAAAGTTGCGGGTGCGTTCTTCAGTCCAAATGGCATCCGTTTATACTCGTAGTGTCCTCTAGGTGTGCTAAAGGCTGTTTTCTGTGTATCTCCCTCTTCCATTTCTACTTGATGGTATCCTGATGCTAAGTCTAGCGTCGAAAAATATTGGCATTTGCCTAACTTGTCTAATATTTCTGTGATATTCGGTAACGGGTATTTGTCGTCTACCGTTTTCTCATTTAATTTGCGGTAATCTATTACCATTCGGTATTTCCGTTTTCCTGATGCGTCTAGTTTCTTTGGTACTATTAGTACGGGGCTGCTCCATGGTGAATTGGAGTGTTGTATAATATCCTGATCTAATAGATCGGTTACTTGTCTGTCAGCTTCTTCCTGACTTGCCTGGGGTAATCTGTATGCTTTGGTGAATAGGGGTTTGTTATCCGTTAGCTCAATGTTGTGTTTAACTGTGTTTGTAAACGTTAGGGGTATTCCTTCGCAATGGAATATATCGCGGTATTCATAACATAATTTTTGTATTGCTTTTTGTTCTTCGTGATTTATGTCGCGGTTAAATCGTATGTTATTTAAATTTTGTTTTAACATTTCGTCATTTTCTACGGGGTTATAATTTTCGTTTGGGGATTCATCTACTTCCATTTCGTCAAAGTTTAATTCTTCTACGTTTATCGGGTTTGTTAAAGATATTTCTACGGGGTAATCATTTGAGTTTATTATTGTTGTTGTGGCGTAATTATTTTTGATTTTTACTAATGCGGTTGGGGTTTCTACTCCTTGTTGAAAAGTTATGTGGTTTATTATTCCTAAGTTTTATTTGAATCTACGGGGATTCTTATTTTTTTCCGTTCGGGGTTCTAATGTATATTTTTCGTCTATTTGGGTATTTTGAAATTTAATGGGGATTCGTCCATACTTGGTTCTTAATAATCGGTTTTTGATATCTATGTTGGCTCCTAGTTTTCTTAGAAGGTCCATTCTAATAGTCCGTCATATTTGTCATTGAATTCAAATATGCAGAATTTATGTTTCATCTTTACGTTAAAGTAAGAAGAGTGTTTCTGTCGTTATCGCCTGGCTTATAAAAGGTCTTTAAGAATATTTCGCTGGCTGAAATGTACGTACTCAACATACATTGATCTCCATTAAATTGGGGTATCATTTCGAGGTACAGCTTGATTTCATTAGTCATCTTGGCTGGGGTAATTTTTGGGTAATTTTAAAAAGTGAAAAAAAAATTTTTTTTTTTTTTTTTTGAAAAAATTTGGTAGTTTTTGGGTGTTATTTGGTGAGTTTTACGCTTGGTATTAGTTTGGTTGAGTTTACTTTTGATTTGCCGATTTTTAATTTTAATTTCTGAAGTTTCAATAGGCTGGGTTAATTTTGTGGTAATTTATCGGGTGTAAGTGTTTTGCTTTATTTGCGTCAGTTAAAACTTCTTTACTTTTTTAATTAAGTCGATTTCGTTATGTCGATTTTATTTAGATGCGTATTAATTCTCTCGTTGGTTTATGCGACTGTAAGGTGTCTGTAATGCTTACAATGTTGTTATCTGCTGTTTGCAGGATGTGCTTAGTCACTTAGTTGCATTTGCGTCTCTATTATAAGTTATATTTAATTTTTGCGTGGGTGTAAATTATTACTCTCAGTGTTTTTTATAATACAATTTGTGAGATTTACTGAAATGTTTTCACGTTTGAATAAGGTTGTAATTTAAATTTTAGTACCGTAATAATTTATTCGTTCTGAGTAGTTTTAGGTTGAAAGTTTTCGATTGTAATTTTATGTTGTTTTTAATTTAACAATGCTGAAAGGTTTCGCGATGTATTTAAATATCTTTTGTACTGTGATTTATTATTAGATTTTTATGCGTGTTCATTCAAGGTTAGTTTCTATTCACTTTGATGAAGTATGATGAGATATTACGTTCAATTTGAATTCGCGCTTTGTTAATTCTCGTATTAAAATGTGGGTTTTAATTAATAGAATGCGTTTTGTCTATTTATGGATGGTATTTGAATTTGAATCGTGGTGTTATAAGGTTTTGACTTTTTAATTGCTCGTTTTGCTTTCGCGTTTTTTCTTGGTGTATTTAAATTATTTTGTGCGTCAGTTAAGATTGAATTGGAAATTCTAAAATTTGTTGCGTTAGTTAGATTAGAAATTCTAAAAATTTTTGTGTCAGTTAAGGTTGTCGAGTTAGAGGTTTTTTTTTAAAAAATTTTCGCGCCAGTTAAGATTTAATTCCGTAATCTTAAGAGGTTTGATTTTGTTTTTGAGAATTTTTCTTACGTTAGTTAAAACGTGTTCTAGTCTCTTGCGCTTTGCGACTTTTTAATAATTGTCTCTAGTTTTGTTTCAGAATAATTTTCTCAGTTCTTAGTCTCAGAATTTTTGTTGTCTCAAGTTTTGTAAATTTTCATATATACAAGTAAAATAATAATAAAATTTCAATAAAGGCTTGAAGATAATCTCTAGCAATTGCTAAGTCGATTATTTTCAAAAATTGGCATAAAATTTGTAACAATAGTCAACATATACATAAATAAATCATAAATCATAAACTAGCAAATATCAATTGTCTTTGTTAATAATAAAATAATTTTTTAATTGGTTTAGGAAAATGAACTTACACTAGTTGCTTGGTTGCTTTCATTGATTTGTTTTCTTTGTTTCTGTTTTTCTCTTGGGCTTCTTGGATTTGATCTATTCTTGTATCGCCTCCAATTTTTCTTTTGTTGAATTTGAACTATTCTTGTTTCTCCTTCAACGGCTGGATCTGAACGATGCGTGTTTCTTCTCCAGTTTTTGTTCTGCCAAAATCGGAATTGAAATTCCCGGACCACCAGTTCCTCGAAGTTGGATTCGCTAGTGCCCTTTTGACATCCGTTACGACTGCGCCAGTTAGAGTTCGTGGACCACCAGTTCCTCGAATTTGGATTCGCTAGTGCCCTTTTGACATCCTACCGACTGCGCCAGTTAGGGTTCGTGGCTTCGAGCGGTCCTTTTTAAAAAGACTACTTTGAAATCTAACACATTTATTTGATTTAAACAGATGTGAACATTTACAATTTTAACTAATTTATTCTAAGTCGAAGTTAATAATTAATTTGTACAGTGAGTTACCAGTGAACTGCAAGGTTAAAGCTGAACGTCTGATGAACTGCCTAGGAGTGGAGCTCCTGGTCCTTATATAACTTTCTCCCCCTCACATTTCTGGTGAGAACCTGCGGACGTAATGTCCGCTTACACTTTGTAATACTTAGTTGCTATCTTAAGAGCTATTCATAAATACAATGTTGCAGGCTTATTCTGCGTAATCACGGTACGTGACATCCGTCGACCGTCTGTGACCTGACTTTTGCAGTGTCACTTATCCTTGGGCTACTTTGTAGCGTTTCCACTCGTGGGAACTGAAATAATCATAATAATATGTAATAAAATGTTGCAACGACATTGTTGCACTTGTCTTTAGCATTTCTTAGTTTCCTAATATTTCCTAATACAAATATTAGTATTATATATATATTAGATGGGGGTTACTATAACTCGCGTACCTTTTCCCAAAGCTTCTACACGGTGATTAAAATTATTTGATGTGTATTTTCCCCCTATTTGAATACAAATAATCCCACTTATTTGAATTCAAATATAAAACATTTAGACTGCAAAAAAAAAATTTACAAAAAAATTGCCTATTTCTCTCTACCCTTATCTATCTAACTTACCTACCTTATCTCCAATCCAAAAAAATATTTACACCTATCCTATATCCCTATCCTATTCCTAACTCTCACCTAATTTTATAAACATCCTATATACATCCTATATACCTATCCTATTCCTAACTTTTAACTATACTCACTTTCCCCTACCTAATCCTATATACCTATCTTATTCTTCTTCTATTCCTAGCTTTCCACTAATCTTATAAGAAATATCTACACTTAACCTATCTTATTTTCTTCCTACATTTAATTTTCCTTCTCATCCTATATACCTATATCTAACTATTTCCCATATTTATCCTATACCTAGCTTTATTTTCTATAAACATCTACTTCTACTCTTCTATATACACCTATATCTACTCTGTATTCTATTTCATCAAGTTATTTAAATCTAACTCTCTTCTTGACCCTCCACGTCTTTCTTCTCACTATCCTAATACTCTTCATCCCTATTTCTCCCCTTCTATATCTATACTTAACCTCCCTGTTATCTCACATAAAATAAACTTATCCCTATTATCCTGACTCTTAAATATTACTTCTTCTTCAGTCCCTACACTTGTCTGTTTCTTATTTATTCTTATTTTCTTTTCTGCCGACAAACCAAACGATACTACTTTAACATTATCGATTTTTCCCTCTATGGAAAATCCTGTGTACCTTCCAGAATTCTTGTGTAATGGAATTCGCCAGAATGAATTCCTTAAATCTACTTTATTAAAAACAAACTTGCCACTTAACCTCGCCAAAAGTGTGTCCATGGATGGTGGACAATGGAATTGCGGTTTGGTCCGTTGATTAATTTTTCGTGCATCTTCAATTAATTCTGCCTTCACCTGCTCCCGATATGCTGCTCTTGCTTCTACCCCCACTAATTCTGCATGTTTTTGTACTAAAGCTTGAACCTCTACTCTCCTATCCTCTGGACATCTTATTGTGTTGATCTGTTTAACTTCATCATCCTCTACCTCTACTACATTAATACTCAACCCCGTGTCATCCTCTGTGACTTCATAACTGCCCTTCCATGGCACTACCCTATCCTTAATCCTTACTACCTTTCTTTCCATATCTATCAAAACCCCTAACTGCATCATACAGTCAACACCTAAAATGCTCTGAAACTTCAGTCCAGGTACAATTACAAACTCCCGTTCACAGCTTAATCCTCCTATATCTATGCTAAGCACCACAACACTATTTACTACAGCAAACTTCTTTTTATTTGGAGCTACTAAATGACTACGCTTTATAGGCATAATTCTATCACAAACCTTATCCCTAATTTTGCTGACGAATTCCTCCGATATTAAACTCGCCTCTGCCCCTGTATCTAGTAATACTTCTACATTATTCTCAAAAATTCCTATATTAATAATTGGCAAACATAATTTTTCCTTAGTTTCTGGCTCTACTTCCTCCTCAATTTTGAAAAATTCACGTGGATGTTCATATACATTTACACTGAAATCTAGTGGTCTGTCGCGTTCTAAAAATCCTGTCTCGTCCTGTTTTCAGTGCTTGGTCCTGGCTGTGCTTCTGCAACCTGTGCGTACGTCCTCCTTGTATTTGTATCCACTTCCCTGTCTCTATTCGGCGTGCTCGTCACAGTCCTGTTTACTTCCGGTAAACTGTTGTCTCATGTAACTAGGTCTTGGCGCCGGTCCCCTAGTCGCACTATTGCTTCTGTATTCCTGTCCTCGTCGTTCCCAATTCGGTCGAAAATTCCTATTGTAGTCCGGACGTCTCGCAAAATTCTGTGTCCTGTTGTCAAACCTAACCGTGTTAATGTTTCTTTCTCGTATTTCTCTTGTCCCTCCTACACATACATCGTCATATCTCTGCAAATACTCTAAAAAGGTCTCCCGTTCTGTGATATTTTGTAAGGCCACGTGTTGTCTTACTTCTACCTCGAAGTGTCGTGATAAATACTTGATAATTTGTCGGTCCGTCAGTGGTGGGTTCAGTTGCTTTGCTATGCTATACTTGCGTATAGCATATTGCTCCTTACTTCCTGAAAATTCTCCCTTAAATTTCCCTGTGATTAAGTCGTCTCGTACCTGGTCTTGTCTGTGGTCACTCCAGTAGTGCTTTAAAAATCTGTCTTCAAAGTCGGTGTAGGTGTCAATTTCTTGTCCTACTAAATTGTACTATGCTTCCGCGTTGTCTTTCAATAAAGCCTTTATCGTATTCAGTTTAGTCTGTTCGTCAAATAAATTTCCCACTAGATTTCTTTCACTATTAATAAAAATTTGTGGATTTACCCTGTTATCGCCATAAAACTTCATGTGTTGGTCCAATGATACTCCACCTGTAGAAAATCTGGGACCATCCCCCGTTAAATTTGACATGTTGTATTTGATACTACTAACTTCACGTTCTACCCTGCCTAAATGATCTCTACATGAGTCCGTTACTTCAGTCATTTTTACATTTATTTCTTCTTCACAAAAATTGCGTACTTCGGACCTTAAATGTCCCATTTCGAAGACCTGTAATATCACGCTCATTTTTTTCAACCCTATTTTCTACTTCCCCCAGTTTCACGGTAAGACTATCTTTAAATTCTTTAGTATTTTGTTCAATTTTCCCGCTTATCTGCTCTAATTTTTGGTTGGACTCCTCCCTCGCTCTATTCGATTCTTCTCTAGCTCTATTAGATTCTTCCCTAGCTCTATTAGCTTCATCGCTCATCCTCTCTAGCATTTTCATTATCATCTCGTTTCCTTGATCCCCTGATTCCGTCCTCGACTGATCTCTACTGCCTCCAGCTTCTTCCATTTTAGAATTTTTCTCACACAATGCACTATCGTCACTTCCAATTTCCACTCCTTGACTCCTTAACCACTCTTTTCTCTGCATACGTTCTAATCACTCTCACACACTCTAAAATACTCCTAAATTTATACACACACAGAAAATCTCTCTCTCAGATCGCCAGCTTCCTGGAATAAAATCACAAAAATTTTATTTGGAACTCGAGCCTCACTTTTGGGTCGCCAAGAATGCTGTGATCCATGTATTTGAATCGAGCCTCACGAATTGGGCGTCAAGAATGCTGTGAAACCTACAAAAAGCTATTAACTGGTCCGTTGACTTTCTTCTGTTAATCGCCTCTTTACTCTTTTCCGCCTCGGCTGCTCACCTAGTTAAACCTTCATCCTCATTCATAAAAAAAAACAAACACATTCCTACCACAAACATCAACGTTAACTCTATTTACATCAATATTCACAATACATTAAAATTTCAAAATTAAAATTCAGCATAAATTTCAGTATAAGAAAATTTCAAGATTAAATTTTGTTATCATTTTAATGTGCATCCAGAATTAAAGTCCTTGTAGGATGCCTACTAATTAATATAACAATATATGCAGACCTGAGTCTGAGTACAAAGGGAGCACCTACCACCCCTTTACGTTAATTAACCAGGTTCGTCTAATTGAGCTCAAAGTCATACCCAAATTTTCATCATAATCCAGAACATAAATACTAAATACCCCTTTCTACTTAAACAAGAAAATTTCACCTTAAAATTAAAAATTTGCTGTTAGTACAATTTCACTACTGTCCATTTTAAGTAAATCAATTATAAAGTTATTCAACACACACCAACACATCAAAAATCGAACAACAAAGCATAAGTTACCTGAAGGTTACTGCACTAGTGGCTTCAATGTACATCGTCCTTGCTAATTTTACCATTCCAACTGGGTTATGTTTACGTCCTCGGATTACTGATCGCTTTTAAACATTTTCTCTACACCACCATTCATCTAAAGTTGTTTCAGTGCTCTTCCGGAACTCATTTGTGTATATCTGAAGCTTGTTTTGTGGATCCAGACACGTTTACGAATCATTTAATTATTAACACCCCCGAAAAATAGCAAAGAAATTCATACTTCTTTCACAAATATACGCCAAAACTGCCTACTTTTGTGTATTCATTTGTCGTTGCAGATTTGACTAATTGGTACAGTGATACTAAACTTTATTACCTTGTATCTTCTTTTCTAAGTGCACTAAATTACATTCATTGTAGCACGTAAAGAACAAACTGTTTTAAATCACCAAAATATACGAGCAAACTGTTTAAATTATTCTATCAAAATCGGAAAACTAAAAAGCACTGTTTAACGCATTGAATCAATTCGAAAATCTAAGAGAGCTTTTTAAAGCATCGTATAATCAAAATCTAAGAGAGAGAAACTCGTATTAACCCGGGTATATATAGTGGTTAGCCTGTCTGTCGGTTTTGTCCTCAAAACGGCCAGTTTCTAGAATTTCGTTTACTATGTTCCCATCTCGACCGCCTGTGCGTCGGTTCTTATTAAATTTGCACTCGCACCAGTTAAATCTCAGAAATTTCGACACGGCTCGCAACGTCTGGGAACAACTAATTAATTTTATACAGAAATGTTATTTTACCTCTCAAGTTTGCCTCTGATTTTCAACCAATCGCAACCCAGTGACGTTGCTCAACTCACGCCTTTAGTATATGTGTCTCTGTCTTGCGCATATTATCTGTCTCTATCTACCCTGTTCCGAGTGGTACAAATCTATATTCTTTAGAATCGGTTATTTTCAATCCATGTGGACTTGTGAAATAACCCACCTTATTAGCATTTCCCGTAAATATTAAGCAACGGTTTCTCCAACATTCTCTGTAACAATTTGTTATCTGCAAATTTTACGCAGAACACAAAACATTTAAAAATACGCAGGTGTTCAAACATAATACTTCTACGATCTGAATATTATTGGGTTTTTACTAGCTTTTATACATATTATATGTTCCTAATGGTTCAATTAACTTCAATTAAAATTAATACCCTTTAATTTTTAGTGACTCCTAATCAAATATTAATTATTATCTGTACATTTTGTTTAATACCGGTTACTTAAAATTGAGTTAATTAATATAAATTTTGCACGTAATTTCCATTTGTTTCTTTACTCGGAATAATTAAATTACACGTAGAGCATTTTAATACTGCTTCCTTTTTATAGCAAGCGTCTTGTAAATGATTTAAATCTCTTATTTTTACTGAAACGAATGAATTTTTATTCTCCACGGTTTTTTAATAACGCCTACCTTTTCCCAAAGCTTCTACACGGTGATTAAAATTATTTGATGTGATTATTTAATTTTCTACCCTGGTCTAAATATGAGTAATATATATATATATATATATATATATATATATATTGCTGTGAAACCTACAAAGAGCCTCTCCGTTAATCTTAAACTAAGGTTTTCAAATCGAGTCCCACACATTGGTCGTCAAGAATGCTGTGAATCCTCTCATATCTACAGGAACTGACCCTTTAAAAAAAAAAAACATTCGAGCCCCACAGATTGGGCGTCAAGAATGCTGTGAAACCTTTTAAATTAACTGGCCCGTTGACTTTCTTCTGTTAATCGCCTCTTTACTCTTTTCCGCCTCGGCTGCTCACCTAGTTAAACTTTCATCCTCATTCATAAAAAAAAAACACATTCCTATCACAAACATCAACGTTAGCTCTATTTACATCAATATTCATAATACATTAAAATTTCAAAATTAAATTTCAGCATAAATTTCAGTAACAGAAAATCTCAAGATTAAATTTATTATCATTTTAATGTGCATCCAGAATTAAAGTCCTTGTAGGATGTCTACTAATTAATATAACAATATATGCAGACCTGAGTCTGAGTACAAAGGGAGCATCTCCCACCCCATTACGTTAATTAACCAGGTTCGTCTAATTGAGCTCAAAGACATACCCAAATTTTCATCATATTCAAGAACATAAATACTATATACCCCTTTCTACCTAAACAAGAAAATTTCACCTTAAAATTAAAAATTTGTTGTTAGTACAAATTCACTATTGTCCATTTTAAGTAAATAAATTATAAAGTTATTCAACACACACCAAAACATCAAAAATCGAACAACAAAGCATAAGTTACCTGAAGGTTAATGCACTCGTGGCTCCAATGTACATCGTCCTCTGTTAATCACACCATTCCAACTGGGTTATGTTTAGGTCCTCGGATTACTGGTCGCCTATAAAATTTTCTACACCACCATTCATCTAAAGTTGTTTCAGTGCTTTTCCGGAACTCATCTGTGTATATCTGTGTCTTGTTTTGTGGATCTAGTCACGTTTACGAATCATTTAATTATTAACACCCCCGAAAAATAGCAAAGAAATTCATACTTCTTTCACGCTATACGCCAAAACTGCCTACTTTTGTGTATTCATTTGTCGTTGCAAATTTGAATGATTGGTACAGTGATACTAGACTTTATTACCTTGCATCTTTTTTTCTAAGTGCACTAAATTACTTTCATCGTAGTACGTAAAGAGCAAACTGTTTTAAAGTATTAAATAATCACCAAAATATACGAGCAAACTGTTTAAATTATTCAATCAAAACCAAAAAACTAAGAGAGCTAAACGCATATTAACACGGGTATATATAATCGCTAGCCTATACGTCGCTTTTGTCCCCAAAACGGACAGTTTCTAGAATTTCGTATACTATGTTCCCATCTCGACCGCCTGGCACGCGGTTCTTATTAAATTTGCATTCGCACCAGTTAAATCTCAGAAATTTTACACACGGCACGCAACGTCTGAGAATAACTAATTAATTTTTATACAGAAATGTTATTTTTACCTCTCATGTTTGCCTCTTATTTTCAACCAATCGCAACCCAGTGACGTTGCTCAACCCACGCCTTTTACTATATGTGTCTCTGTCTTGCGCATATTATCTGTCTCTATCTACCCTGTTTTGAGTGGTACAAATTGATTTTCTTTAGTATCGGTTATTTCAACCCACGTGGACTGTGAAATAACCCACCTTATTAGCATTTCTCGTGAATATTAAGCGACGGTTTCTTCAACATTCTCTGTAACCATTTGTTATCTGCAAAATTTACGCAGAACAAGACTTTTAAAAATACGCAGGTGTTCAATCGTCCTACTTCTAACTAACACTTCTACGATTTGAATATTATTGGGTTTTACAAGCTTTCATGCATATTATATGTTACTAATGGTTCAATTAACTCCAATTAAAATAATACCCTTTAATTTTTAGTGAATCCTAATTAAATATTCAATTATTATTTGTACATCTTGTTTAATACTCGTTACTTAAACTTGAATTAATTAATATAAATTTTGCACGTAATTTCCATGTGTTTCTTTACTTGGAATAATTAAATTACACGTTGGGCATTTTAATACTGCTTCTTTTTATAGAAAGCGTCTTGTAAATAATTTAAATCTCTTATTTTTAATGAAACGAATGAATTTTTATGCTCTACGGTTTTTTTTAATAAAGCGTATTATCTAATAAAATTCCTTATACACGGTGATTAAAATTATTTGATGAAATTAATTAATTTTCTACCCTGGTCTAAATATGAGTATTTTATATAATAAATATATAAATATATAAATATATAAATATATATAGCTGAGAAATGGACGTCATTTTATTACACAGGGCTTGAATAACAATTTTGATTGAGTAAATATAAAAGAGCTAACTTATATTAAAAACGTTTGAAGTGGAAAATGCGCTTTATACAAGCAAAATTGGGGAAGATCTTATACAGCCATTAATTTATTCAGCATGGAAACTATTTGCAAGTATGAAAGATTAAAACTCCTGCAAAAGCGTGCTCTATTTTGGAGAAATTGAGTAACATTTTATAAATCATTTCATTCATTACCATCGAATATTATTAATGGAATAAACGCATTAATTTAAACTGAAAAATTGCATTTATTTTGAAAAAAATCATGCCAATATTACTAATTGCGCAGATATTAAATTGAGAACTTCGAATTCATATTACATTCTGTTGGTCGCGTAGCATGCAGATTTTAGTTGTTGAAACCTACACTTGAAGGTGATGAAAGTCGCAATCCAAAAAGAACTGTTGTTTACATTTGGAGATTACAGAATTAATTTACTATCGTTTCATTTATATCAAAAATAAGTAATTTTAAAAACTTTGTAAAAAATGAGTTTCATTATCAAACAAAAACTATAACAGAAAAGATTTTTGTGATTTATAGTTATTATCTCAAGTAGTTAGCGTTAAGAAGTACTTATCAATGGATGAAATTGAATAATTAGTATCGATTACTAATTCCTAATAAATTCATATAATACAGTGGTGGATATATCCGTATATTGCATTGTATTATTACAGCTTAAACGCACACTACGTCTGATTTTCCAATGCTTCACCCGAAGGTATTACATTGGCCAAGAAGCGAGTTTTTTTTACCTGAGGAATTTAATTTTGAATTTTGCCGAACGAAGTAGGAATCTTTGAAGTGCCTGACAACACTCACACACGGGACCTCCATTTTACCTATCGTCCGTACGAAGGTGTATTTATATGAAGAATGCTAGCTTAACATTTTTCAAGCAGACTGCGTCGGGATTTGAACCCGGGACTTTGGGCGTAGTAGTCACACGCATATACCAACTACGCCACAGAGTAGCCCGCTCAGAACGCACAGCAAAAATATGTGGAAAAGGATCCAGAAATCTCAGCACTACAAAAGTATTTTGATAGGTTGGAAAGGAATCTTAAAAAACACCGAGGTGTGCACTGCAATGTTCTAGACTACATTTAGCAAATAGAGAGGTAAACATCTTAGAGAACGCGAACAATGATCCGAACATTTCTAAAGGTGAACTCTTCGTACAATTCAGTGTGAATCGTAATATTATCAACAACATATTATAAAAATGTAAATATCAAATGTTTATCTAAAAATTTTTGTTGATGCAGTTATATCCTATATACTTTTTTAAATAATTAGTAGTGAATATCAACTACACTTGAAAACCTTAATCTGGTGACCATTTGAAAAGGAAAATAAGTTAGAATCTGAATTTGACATGAATGGCAGTAAATCGAGTCCAAGCAATACACTACTGTATGCGGAAGGTATCCTTACCTTTGAACAAAAAGTTCAAAATGGTGTTCATGAAAATAAGTTCAATATGAAGGTTTGAAAACAACCAAGTTTAAACATTCCATAATCTTCTATGGCAATCAGAATGATAAATGATATGCCTGTGTAAAATGTAATATACGTGCAAATGCAGTTTTGAAAATATTGACAAAGGAAGAAAATAAGAATTCTTAACTCTTTGACCTACGATAAATTCTTCAAAATTGTAAACACTCTTAAAGTGAGCTATATTGCGTTTAACGAACATATTCAGTAATGAAAATAATAGAGGGGGCTTTAGTAGTGTAGTACAAACTAAGCACAAGCTTCACAACGAACAAATTTAGACATCATTGCTGTAACTACAAATACTTGAATTAGTTGAATAATAATTTGAAAAAAACTTTGAATGTATGTCACTGTACCGATTGGTTGCTCTAAATCATGTTACAATTACGTGTTCAAATAAACTCAAAAAAAACCTCTGCAATTAGCTTTTCAATACATTAAAAATGTTATGTAAAGAAACCTTTTATTGTTCACCTTTATTTCAGTATGAAACGCGATATAAATTGGAGCTTGTATTTTTCATAATGTTTTTACAAAGGCGTTGGAGGGCCACAAAAAATCGCTCACTTATTTTAGTTTAATTTCTACTTCGATGTCGAAATTTAGTTAAATTTCGACTTCCATCTCGGAATTTATTTAAATTTCGACTTCGATCTCGAAATTTAGTTTAATTTCGACTTCCATCTCAAAATTTACTTAAATTTCGACTTCCATGTCAAAATTTATTTAAATCTCGACTTCGATTTCGAAATATATTAAAATTTCGACTTCGATGTCGAAATTTACTTAAATTTCGACTTCTATCTCGAAATTTTGCTGGATTTTTAACTTCCAGTCAAAAGTTTATTCTTGTTGGTACTTTGAGATCGAAGTCGAAATTTAACTAAATTTCGACATCGAAGTCGAAATTTAACTAAATTTTGAGATGGAAGTCAAAATTTACCTAAATTTTGAGATCTAAGTCAAAATTTAACTAAAATAAGTAGAGCGATTTTTTTGTGGCCCTTCTACGCCTTCGTATGTTTTAGTGTTTTCTCAATTTCCTGTACAATTAACGGTTATGTCTGTGTATGTTTTTATGATATAATGTAATTCAATAAATTAAATACAAACAAAGCATTTCTGACTAAAGGCTTTTCAATCTGTTTAATTATACTCACAAATTTCTTTAAAAAACGTCTCAAATTTTGTTGGTATATGAAATCTTTAGTTATTAGTAATAAATTGTAAGTTAAAGTTAAAGGTTTTGTATGCAAAATACCATTATTTCGGAAGCACAATCAGAGCCATCGTAAATGGAAAGTATCGAGTGGCGCATTGTTTGTTGTAACAGGAAAAATTATTTATGTCGATGATGTCCAAGGAACACTCACGAAATAAAACCCTTGAAGTTTACGGTGCAATCTGAATAATTTACAACATGTTGAGAAACATCTTTTAAAGATATAATATGTTTTTTGGTAGACGTTCTCGCTTCTCTTATACCTAATAAAAAAGGTGAAATAGGTAAAGCGACTACAAGTGAATGGCATATCAAAGATTATAAAACCATAACGGGGCTTGCATATATTAATTTCTTGGAGTATTGTCACAACGAATATTGCGATTTGAGATAACAAGAAAAAACATTTTATGGATGAACTTAAAATCCGTTGCAATAATATGTACTTTAATCGTGATAATTATAATTTAAAGAATAGTGCATAATGTAAAATAAATGCTAATATTTTTTTATAAAAGAATAAGCATACAAGAAAGAGCATTGATTCTCTGTTTCTTCTTCAGATTATGAACACGATTCATTGCCCTCTAATTGTCTGATCAAGGACTTCAATGCAACTTCTATAGCAATGTCGAGGTGCCACAATTTTTTATTCTAAATCTTGAGTGCGGCAAATGGAATTATTCTATTTGTCTGCTATGTTTGTAACAGCTTCTTGAAATTAGAGTGAAACTTCTGCAACATTGAGCGTTTTATTTTTTTTGCAGGATCACCTTCATCCCTATATTTCCTTATTTGTCGTAAATAACATTGTCTCTATGCAATTATTTCACCTTTTTTTAAGAACACTATTTCGTGACCTCTGATTATCTAGAATTGAATACATATAACCACATCTATTCTGCTAAATTATATACTCACTTAAAACCAATATAATTAAAGAGGGTGTCAGAGTGCTTTGTGTTAAAGCATCTCGTTATATTCAGATGTGGCATATGCAACTTTGATTAGTGTAAGTGAATCATTATCTTCAAAAAAAGAATGGAGCATACCTCCAAAATTGCTTGTTGTTAATGGTACAGTTTTGGCGAATTTAATACATAAGCCTGCTTGTACCCACGTAGGATGTTGTACACACTTTTATCGGTAATTCTAACAAAGTTGATTCATAATGAATAAATTATATTTATACAAAATTATTACATTATCTGCTACTTTTGCTGTAAAAAAACATTATCCGGCTTATAGTTGTTGGGATTTCGTTCACCACAACTTCAAAAGCATTTAAGGTCGGCTTCTTATTGTCGACGGAAAAATGCCTGCATGGTCGTTTTTTAAGGGGCCAAAGACCTCTTTGAACCATATCCACGTACTTAATTGCAAATAACCTACATAATTGTAGTAGTATTGAAAAATACTATTTTTAAAAGATAAAGTACTAGAACATAAATACGGAAAAATATTAATAAAAAATAACACCAACGAAAATGAGAAACTAATTAATATTTAAAGAGTAGCAATGCAAAATTTATTGAGTGGGTGTGTGAACCCGGCCAACCAATACAAAAGTTCTATTTAATCTTGGCGCTCATTTATGGGAGGAGCACACATTTGTTGATTAAACGCATTATAGTTCTACAAGTTCTTTTTATTTAACTCACTTTGTATTTCTTATAGACATAAAGATCTCATTAGTGTCCGAACTTAAAATCCACTACCCTGTATACATAAATAGCAAAGTAGCATTTAAATCATAATCATGTCAATCGCTGATAGTATGAATCATGTTGAATTGCTAAATCATAATATACTGAAATGCTCTTGTGCACATGCCGTTTTAAAAATTGAATATTAATCCTCTAACGTCTATTAACTACTAAAGAAGTTGATTTTCTAAGCTTTTAAAAGAGATTTCTTTTTGTTTAGGTTTTCGGATAGTTTTATTGTTGGTCGATTTATTTCTTGGATGCCTCGCTCAAACTACCTGAAAGATATATTTGTTATTGATGAATCATTTATTAAAGTCTTGTAAGAATTTTTCATAAAATAGTTTCTTCAAGAGGTTATTGCAAATAATTGATAGTTAATAATAACTCCGTGCATTGCACAATCTGATATTTTGTACCAACATTAAAAACTTCAACTTCATGATATTAGTCAAGAACTCTTTCATAAAATACTTGAAATCTGTACGTCGGTTTATATTTCTTGTTAACTCGCAATGCGTGTCAGCTTTCATTTAGAACATTCTGTCCATAGTGCACTTTGTTTAATAACGATTGACATCTACATTAAATGTTCGTTGTGAAGCTTAGGCAGAGAATTAAGAAAGTGTTAAAGCTAATTTCATTACCCCAAACGCACAAGGCACAAAAAATTGCACAAAACCAAGTTTTAATAAGTTACAGATTAAGTTGTAGGCTCAGAAATTTTCTATTAAGACAAAAGCTCTCTTGACGTTTTATTCGTGCATATCAAAGTGAAGTCGGATGAAAGCGGATTATTTAACCTGAAAGTTGGCGTTAATTTAAAAGAATAAGTCTTATCTTGTTTCAGGTAACATTTTGCTGCCGACATTTGCTGAACCGATGAAGAACGTCACAGCTGCTTTAGGAAAGGACACGTCACTTCTCTGCGAGGTCAAGTCTTTGGGAGGATTTAAGGTAAGCATTAGTATAGCGTTACTTTAATCATAGAACGCCTGGCATTAAGAGCATTATCATGTGCTACTATGAACCATGTGACAACCGAGACGGTCATCTGCGGACACGAAAAGCCTCCCATTACTAAATAAACGATTATTTTCGCAATGCTTTGCATTTAGAGCTGAAGTAAGAGAAGTTGGTTTTATGTAAGTTCTACATTTCATTCATGGTCCACCATTATAAATTTTATAATGGTAGGTATTGTCAGCGGTAAAAGAAATAATATGTATAGCACGCATTTCAAATAACGCTATACTATTGAAGTAGTTATAATTGCAAAGGTGGAAATCAAAGAGACCTCTTGTGATAAGCTGGAAAGGAAAATATTTGAACTGCTTTTGATTGTATTAACTTGCAGCGCATTAAAAGGAATCGCAAGAACCTTATCAGTAATATTTGGGGTTCGATGTTTATACCCATATTAGATTCAAGATAGCTGAATAACTCATCACAATTTTATGCAGAGTTTTTCGCTTACACATTAACATTGAAGCATCTCAAAGAACAAGTAACAAGGTTATCTATTTAATCATTACACGGAACGTTATTCCTAATATGTAGATTAACCATTTTGAGCGCTTAAGCTATGCAATTAATGGCCAATAAGCCTAGACACTTTAATTTAAATTGTTGAAGCATTCAAGGGCACTAATGCTTCAATACTAAGGAAGACAGAATCTAAGCAACATTGAATAACTATCGAACATATTTAAAAAACTTTTAAAGAACGCACGCCCGCACACATAAAAAACGAAAGCACATAAACAAGCAAGCACTCAAACGTGCAACATTGCACGCCCGTTTACACGCAAGCACTACGTCCGCTTGCCTGCCCGCACGCACTCAGATCCACCAAAACGTCCGATCGCAAGTCAGCATTCTCACACACACTCACGCACGCACACACGCACGCGCGCACACATGCATACATACGCACATACACACACACACACACACACACACACACACACACATACACACGCATACAAGCGTGCGCTCACCTAGGCATTTATTATGATGAAGTATAGGTTGCACGAAAAATTCAGCACAACCTCCACTTGAGAAACTTAGCCATTTCTATAACAATACAATTTTGTACCTAGACGTTGAACACAGCCACGAAATAAATTACTTAAATCTTACAATTTTAAAAATCAATAATGATCTAGATTTCAGAATTTACAGGAAACCTTCGAATCGTTAGCGTTATCCCAAATCATCTGCTCGCATATGACAACATAATGTAATTCCTACATTAACAGACTATTAAACGTCCTTTTAAATAAAATTTTACCATAATTGTAGATATTCCATAACACATTGAGTAGGAATTAATTGACAAACTTATTAAGCGTGTTACGGGAATCTATGCAGATTTGAAAACTTTGACTCGTGCAGACCACCGCAATAAAATGATGCCGCATCCAGTACTAGGTGGAAATGGGTTGTTGAGAGCTGAAAAAAGCAAAAAAAAAAAAATAAAATAAAATAACTTCGTCTAGCCGAAATAAGGAAATGAATAAAATGACTCTTTGGTTTATGAAATTCGAATTGTAAGTTTCAGCACTACAAATTTAGAAATAGCAATGGTATAAGATTAACTTACAATAGGTGCGAAATTTATAGTACAAGGTATGTACACTACTACAAAGTACTAACAGAAAACGTGTGTTACGAATACAACCGACACTAGACTTTACCTTAGCTACAATTCTTATATATACATATATATATATATATATATATATATATATATATATATATATTGCCGTGGGACTCTCTGGTAAAAGCCTCGCCAGAGTAAAAAAAAACATTCGCATTTTTTTTTTTATTTTCCAAAATCGAAAATAAATTTCACACAATAAAAAAATTTAATAGAAAAATTTAATCTCTTACCCATAGTTCCTCTCTTCATCACCTTAATTCTTTCTTCAGTTCCCAGGCTAGCTCAGTTGGGCTTCCTCTTGGATACCTAGATTCACTATTATACTCTGTATCGTTCACGCACACTCTCAATACAAAACCACAAAATAATACAACCATCATACAATATTTATTTAACACTATTTACAAATAAAATTCAAGATTATCCACATTTCAGAGATCAAGTTACACTTTAATAAGTCCTATTTTTTTGTACTGTCCTGGATTTTAATTTAAAATATCAAACACATTAAATAAACCCGGAGTAAATGGGCCCTGAATAATACCTTATTTTTGTTCTTTATTTATAATTTATTTTGAATTTGTATACTCTGGAGTATGGTGAGCTTATGATAACCCAGTTAATTATGAATAATGTATGCTTTTGTACCTCGCATACTCTTACAACAAACAAAAGAAAAACAAACCCATGTACTCGTCACAATAAAAATTTTAAATTCCTGATGGAACGTTAATAAGCTTTAGATACACTTTCGATTTCTATTTAAATACCCTAATTATGTTAGTCATACGTATTATTTTCAATACGCAAAATAATGCACAACACCTTCAAAATTCACTCTCACACGTCACACAATTTTCATAGTTTCATAGTTTATAACAACAACAATTTTATAGCGTTACCTGGAATTTATTTAAGATCTCCACTCCGTTGACAATGCGGTAAAGTTGTTTCGCCCTGCTCTGCTGGGCGCTTCTAGCTATTTGTAGAAAACCCCCTTTCAGGTTGTGCTGTTTACTCTGCCTTCACGGTGTATCCAATTCCAAATCCAAATTAATTACACGTCTTTCAAACTTGCGTACTTTCGTTAAATTTTTTTTTTAATTTACGTTACTTCACGTCACTTCCCGAGCTTGTTTAAAATAAACGTTGCACCTCAATTTAGAATTTAGACTCGACACTTATTAGCGTATCAAATTATGAGGCAACACTGTATTATTTAATTTAAAATTATTTATACTTACAAACTCGTATTCTGAAGCGTGTAAATACTAATACAACAAAGTTAAAAGAGGGAGAAAGGTGCTAATTCGTCGAGTATTTATATGATTCGACTGTAACCTCCTGGCCACTCTTACCGTAAAAAATCTAATTTAAAGTAACATGTTCTTAAAATTTTGGTTTAACCGTTTTCGAAATCCCCGAAATTTAGCGCATCGTTACGATATTTTCCAAAAAATTAACATTCAATATTTGCGTGTTTTGTCTGCTATACTACTAACCATATAAACCAATAAGATATTCAATGACGTCTTAAAACCCCGCCTGTATTAACGCTATTCCTTGCTTATGCATATCATATGTTTCCTTCTAACCTTGTTTGAGTGGTAGAGAATCGATATTACTGTCCGCGTTCTACAACTCCATGTGGACTTGAATACGTGCTTTTGCGACTGTTGTTTACCAATATTCTTTGAAATTTGCTTGTTATCTATACAAATTAAGAGGAACCTGACATTTAGAAAACATGCAGGTGTTTAATTAACCGACTTTTTAACACAACATTTTTACGAGTTGGCTTTTCAACGTATTTTATATCCAACGGCTGTTTATGTGTTAGCAACGCGTTTCACCTTGGTATTATTGATTTTTCATGCTTTTATGCATATTATACGTAAATAACCGTTCAATTAAACTCAATTAAATTAATAAATTAATTGCATTCGCTTCTACAATTTATTTTCTTTGCGAACCTACTAAATTTTAATCATTATTTGTAAAATTTTGTTAATACTTGTTACTTAAAAATGAACTAACTGGAATAAATTTTGCACGTAAATTCTGGTTGCTTCCTCTATACAAGGTGTTTGAAATTACCTTGTTTATACGTAGATTTAGCCTTTTAAAACTACTACAATATATATATATATATATATATATATATATATATTGACGTGATAAGGGGTCACGAGAGGTCATAGAAACCCTAATTCTAAAAATAAAACCCACCAAGATATAATAGAATCCGGAAAAAATAAAATTTTCCGTAAATTCACTGTTACGCCCTGTAAAACACAAGCGCACCTAAATTCATTAATGTACAAGCCAAAAACGTAAATTGCGCGTGTATAAATAATCACCTTGTATTATATAAGTGTATTGTAAATAAATAGCAAGTAACGTAAGCCGTATAAGATACAGTAAAGCGCATTAAATGCAATCGTAAAAATCGATTGTTTAAAGATAAAAAAGTCATTTATTTTGCTTAGTAATCATCAATACATTTTTGATAAAAATGAATTTGATTTGCTGTAAATAGCATGAAAGAGTACTAGCATTACGCTTTTAATTTTAGAAACTATAATTACCGTGTATTTAAAACCCCTTTTGCATTAAAAAGCAATTAAAGTTTAAATTAATTGCCCGTTGATTACAGCAATTCATTTTTAATATAGAGAATTCTCTATAACATAAAAGGATGTAATCGGTATTTAAAAATACGTCAAATTTGTATAAACTTATTAAGATATAAACATTCCATACTTAAAAGCGGCCGAAACACAAAAATAGCTGCAAAATTCCGGAAATATCTGATAAGAAGTATTTATTACCTTTCGCATTCTCTGTTAGAAAGAAGCGATGCGACACATTAATCTGAGGTATTGAACAAGGAAAAACAGTACGCGTCATGAATAACTAGAACCAGATAATTAGGTCATGAAACTTGACAATTTTAGACGCTAATTGGGTTTTGAAGAACCTTACCTCATAGTGTTCCACATTTTTCTAGTATGCTTCTGGAAACAGATAAATTTGTATATATAGGAAGCGTTTATTTATTGGGATTGATTCATTTATTGATTAGACTCAAAGTCATTCAATTCTGAAGTTATATTCGAAATGTTATTTTAAAACGCAAGCGGTTGCTATGTGGAAATAGTTGCAATAAATTAAGAAGCGATGTTTTAAACGTAACATAAAGAAAAACGAAATCTATTAATTACGATAAAGAGGCAAAATTGCTTAATATAAAGCTATTTTTAAAAAATAATCAATAGAAAGATTTAACCAAAAATGTACTTTGGTAATTGCTGTTTGAAATAAAAAATTTTACTAAGGAAAATATTATAAGCTGATTTGACGTCAATTTAAAATAAGAAGATGATTTATTACGAGGAGCGCTTTGGTGAATTCTGCAAGTATCACTTTTAAATTTATTTTAAATGATTTATATTTAATGCAAGGCATAATAACAAGAGTAAATTATATAATATTTTTTATTCAAAAGGGTTTTACCAGGAGAATTTGTGTTTAGAGTTCGAAATACTTTGACCTTTTAATAGATTATCTGTCAAGGATTTTTTCTGGCCAAAACAAATCTTTTAAGCGTGGAATAATTATAACCAGGTAAACCATTTTTTAAATAATAAGTTTAATTCAGTAATTTAAAATAAGGTAAGGAACTTTTTTTATATCCTCCTTAAAAGTTATTTTTATTTGAAAGAAGTTTTAAATGCTTTCGACCGACAGAAAATATTTAATACTGCATAAATGCTTTGTGATATTGTGTTTGATTTCATTTTGAAAAACTTAGTCAGTTCCGTTGAGATAGCCAGGCAAAGTTTAAAAAAATTAGAAAGAAAGGTAAGTGAATAATTTCAAGTTAAATAAATTGCTGTATCTGTATCACGGCACTCTTTTAGCAACGCTCCAACGCGAGGTCATTTTCATACACTCTTTTAGCGACGCTCAACGTGCGACGTTACCACATCGCTTTTTTAGTAGCTCCACAATGTGCGGCGTTACCACATCACCCTTTTAGTAACACTTGAACGTGCGGCCATTTCATATCACCCTTTCAGCAACGCCCGAAGCGAGGCGTTGTCACAGCAATATATATTTCTCTCAAGTTTCACTGTGCTACTTTACTGAAACGCTATTTCGAGCACAAATTTTGAGCGCCATAAATGCTGCGAGTTTACCTGGATTGAAGCTCCTCGCCTGGGTTACACCAATACTGCCAGCTTTTTGCTATTATAATAAAAGAAACTCAGCTCCTTTAATGAAGTTCGCCGCGGCTGCTGAGCTGTTATCCGGAACTACTATCTTACTGTCTTATACAATAAAACTTGACTACAATTTTCTAGAAAATCCTTTGTAAACATTGTTTTATATATTCTCTACATTACATATATTCTTAAGTTGAAATACTACATTGTAATTTAAATACTTCATAAAAAGCTTTAATCGACAATAAACAGCTTAAAGTAACCGGGCTTAACCCTACCGTTATTTTAAACCTTGGTTTAATACGAGCTCACATAAAACCTGTAAACATTAGTGCTAATTTTCGCATTGCAAATATCAAAAGTCCCCTTTATTTTTCACATTAACCAATATTATAAAATTATTCTACAAATATAAATCTCTATGTCAAATTATTTTCAAAGAATCAATAATAAATTGTTTGTTAGACAACGCTTTAGTTCATAAGGTTCATAAATTTACCCATAGGGCACCGCATCGTCATAACACATTAGATAACCACATAGAAGTTTCACAAAATCATCAAATAAGCACAAAGAAATATCAAAGTATCCAAAATTAGTTACCTTGAAAGCATCACCTCTCCTGGATTTGCAATCTTGCCATGGACAACTGCTATCCCATACAAAGACTCTTCGTTCCTGCACTTCTCCAAGCTGTAGATAGATCACCATCCACTTAAATTTCTCCGGCTATCAATGGATAGTACATCTAACCTCCCACGCTTTCCTTACAGCTCCATTTACTATATGTACACCATCGACTCCATCCATCTACTCTCTACACCATGTATGTGCATCGCTGGCACGCACAACCAAAATATAGCAGAGGCTGTACTTACATTTCTTAATTAACGTGTTGCATTTTCAAATTGTTTCATACAATTCTCAGACTGTCCGTGACAATTACACTAACTTGTGCCGTTGACTTTGTATCGTTTTTGTTTTTATTGTCGTATGTCAACAGGTGTTAGGTCCGGCGTTAACACACAACAATCAGGGTTCGGCACCAATAAAATAAAACACGATGTAATTATAAAGCATTTACTGTAGTTTTCAAGATAACGGAAAATGAATACAGGTAGAAATCAACAACGTAATACTAATGTTATGTAAAATGCTCAACAGGCGAGCCCGCGAATCTCAAACTTCTCCAATTAACACCATCGGATTCATTCACTTCTATCCTCCACAACAATCATCATGCGCGGTCGAAAATCGCCAACCCCGCCACGCTCCACGACTTCCCAACCAAGACTGTTTTATTTCCGCGCACACTCTTCACATCGGCGCTCCCTTAATCTAACTCAACTATACGGAATATTATCAGGGCATACACGTCACAACTTTACTTATTAAACCCACATATAATTTACTTTATTCACTACTAGTTGAAGATGCTTCGATGATCAGGAAGTAAAAGAAACTTCTATCACTACTCCGAAGTGTATTTATAGACCAAATCGCCTTTTCTCGTAGTCACTTCACACAACACACCACCCCAAAACAACTCGCCTTCCTAGTAAAACTTTTCGACGGTTAACACACTTTCAATAACTTTCACACAAACAAACTTCTAACTGCCACCAATTCCGAAAATATCACCGTTAATCTTCACTAATTTGAAGTATTTTAACTCTCCGTGCACAACCGTCTTTTAAATCTGTGAATTTTGAACAATATCCACAAACATTTCTAATGAAAACCCACTCTAACCTTCCAACCGATACTTTTGTTCCCTGAATTTTCGTTTCAACCGCCAATCATTTAGTATCTAAAGCACGCCTTCCTAATACGCGTATTCAAGCCATCTCACTCTATCCTATATGCAAAAATTACCCATTTCTTACAATATACTCTTTCTATCCTGCCATAAGTTCTCTCCATCTCAGTCTAACCTGTATTCTTATTTTCTTTCTCTTTTTGTCCCGGTTTGCACGTTCTATTCTACTCTAACAATTTAACACTATCATCTGCCCCTCTTTTGTATACTCCGTCTAACAATTTTACTCCGTCTATTACATGCAAGCTACATTAGTCCTTGAAGACGTTAACCACTCTTAAATATTATAAACCCTATATTCATCCTCTTCTCATAAATGCGCAATCTATTAATCTTTCTTTGTCTTAACAATTAGTCTGTAACCTTTTATAATACTTCTCATTCCACTTTCAAACTGACCTCTTATGCAAACATGCTGCATCGCACACTTGCTTATACCCTCTAATTTGACTTTGTCCCACAGATTGTTTCAAAGTCAAACAAACTCAAGATATGAGATCTTTCATCTTTTGCTAACGCCTACAAAACACAGTTTTTCCCTATATTCTATCAATCCATTTAGTTCAACCTTCAGCTGCATTCGTAGAATATATCTGTCTTCGAACATTGTTCACCACGCTATTAAACTTTAGTTAAAAATCCTTGACAGCTATATATTTTCTCCTGTAAATTAATACCTGGAATGCTTTCAACTTATACGTTAGAAACCATTGCGTTTGCAATAACGAAACTTATGACAGATTATACACTAGGATTATTTACACATGCTAATATTTGATTAATTAATATTTTAACTTAATTGATTATAACCTTACTGTTATCGACCTTTACGTTTAATAAACTGTAATGCTTTTTAACTAATGTACTTATATGCTACCTAGTACTTACATATTGGATCAGATCTTTATCAATATTTACACTCGCTGAATGAAGCAACCTTAAATCTGGAAACTACTCTAAATTTTTAATTCCTATACTAAAGTTTTTGAAAAGCGTCTTAAATATTTGAATACTTTTATAGACACGCGGTAACCTGCCATAAATTACCAACTGACTTCATTTTAGCCCTTAAAATACATAGAAATATATATATATATATATATATATATATATATTGCTGTGATATCGGGCCTCGTTGGTTCGACGTTCCAGCTGTGATATCGGGCCACTCCTTGGGTCGTTGTTTCTGCTGTGATTTCGAGTCACTCGTTAGTTCTTTGTAGTTTCTTTTCTTAAAACCTTTTTAATACCTTACTACATGTCCTGATAAATGAACCTCGATTATCTATGCCTCGACTAAGTATATGTCTCAATTATATATGCCTCGACTAAGTATATGTCTCAATTATATATGCCTCGACTAACTCAGCTTGTGTAAACCTCTTGGTAGAATTACAAAGTAACACAACTATAACCTGTTAGTACCTCACAAATTTCTGTAATAGTATATAGAACCTTTTTCTTTTTGAGATACAAAGAAATGATACTTTAAGTAAAACATAAATTTATTTTCTCTTGAGTTTCTTTTAAATAGTTACAAGTATTTACAGCAGGTTATGATATTAGAGTCTCCATAAATTGTCAATCATGGTGTTTTACAACACCAAACAAAATTAATAGATGTGTTTAATGTATATCAAATATTTGATGAATTATTTCACAAAAGAAGGCCTTTACTTCGCTTACAGCACTGTAAGCGAATTTACAATAGTCACTATTACAAGTGATTTGAAATTGTCTTCACTTTAAATTATTTTCAAATGAATTTCAACTTTTAAATAATATCCTGGTACATAGTACAAATTAAACATATTGACTTAATTGTTATCTCAACATGTGGTCAAGCAACAAGTTATTTTGTTACCTTCACATAAAATTATTCTTGTATTTAAATTACAGTAAAAAAAAGATTTCAAATTGAAATTAATTGCTCTTGTTACAAAATAATACTCTTTCCAATGTTAAAATTCATGATGCACAAAATTCTTACCACTTTGATAAAGTTAATTTTATAGAACGACTAAATAAAATATGGAATGTTCTTACCAATTAATATAAGTTTAACTAACATGATCCGGGATACCCATAGTAGTGGGGTAAGGCCGGTCCTAATCCAAAACGTGTTCACAAGTATTTTCCATATGTAAAATACACGTGCACCGTTTTGAATTAGGATCGGCTTTATATACTTTCAATTAGTCGAAGAAAAGCAATATGGATTTTAATACTCTTAATAAAACCACATATCGCAAACCTTATGTAAATTCAAAAGATCTTGTAGTGAATAAGAGGTTTGAAGTTTTAAAAGTGGAAACAATCAAGACGAAATATGGAGAAAGAGTATTAGTGGAAACAGAAGAGTTCAAGAGTATATTGCCATTGAGATATTTTGAATACCTACAAGCACATGAAGTGAAACAATTAAATGAAAGTATTGGCTCGAACAAACACGTATACATAACTAGTAAGGGATCGATCGGTCTAACTGTCAACATAGAATTTTCAGAATAATATGTCACTAATCTAAGAAATTAGTTTATTATTATAATAATATACATCTTGTTCTTTACTGTTTAATTTATTATAACACATCTAAGTCGATTGTATAGAGACTGATGTATTTAATTAAAGTGGGTTCTGACTTATGTGCGTTTTACTTTGAGTTTACTACCTTGTTTAGAGAAAGTCTTGTTCCAAAAGAGAAACCTTTATAAAATACTTTTTTATTTTACAAATTGTTGAATATTTTGATCTAACTATTTATGAATGAAAAAGTATTTATTAACTCCCGTTCTTGAAGTATCTGCTGCTCCCTCGCCGCCAGTTCCTCTCTTTTTTGCTTTATTATTTCTAGCTCCAAATCTATACGACGCAGTAGCTTCTCTCCACGCTTTTTAAATGCGTTAAGCAACTCTACTGCGTCATCTTCGTAGGATTTGTCATCTTCACAGCAAACAGCCATATTAGATTCTGTTCATAACTTTTTCATAGCCAACATGTTTTTGCCGGATCTGTGAGCATAACATAAAAGATTATTGTAGGTTCACCTTTTCTTTTGTATACTACCTGATGTTTCTGAGAGGATCAGGATGTGTCAAGGATTTGACGATAGCCTCAGAATTTTCAGAATGGTTTTTGATCGAGTGTCGAGTTGTGGCGAAGAAGAACCAAAAACTTCTTTAATCAAGTCTTCGTCAGAATGTAATATAAATTGCTCTAGAACTTTTACGTTGGTACTATTACAATTTTTGATTGATGATAAGTTACTCATTTTTTTAAAGTTGCTAGTAATAGTAACTAATAATTATACAAGAGATCTGATTGAATACTGTTGGTAAAATCTACGTGAAGTATTTATATTAAATAATAAACTGACCTGTTAGAAAAAATTAAAAATTTGCATTGTTTTCTGAAAAAATTCAGCTCTGTAACCTATTATAAGAAATAAGAAATAAGAAATTTTTTAATTCTATCAAGGTACTGCAAAATGTTTTTTTAATACTGGGTTTATAAAACAAACCATGAGTGCGTGTAAATTATTATATTTTTCTTTAGATTAATTTCGTTTAAAATAATGCAATGCAAATGGCTTTTAACTAGTAATATATATAGAATAAGTTTTAGATTACCGCTGACATATATATGCAATTATAGGTAATTGTGTGTTTACACAATTCATGCCGCATAAGAAATTCTTTAATACTAGGTTTTTTAAAAAACTATGAGTGCGTGTAAATTATTAAACAACATTGACGGTTTAATCTGAGACATTTTTTCAAATTTGCTTTATTTTTTATTAAAATTTTTTATATGTAACCATAAAAAATAGCGCTGTAATGATAGTGTATTTTCTGTACACACATTATAAATCAAAGGTCGTATAAGAAAACATTTGATTACTATACTGCAAGCAAGCAAATTTTTTCAGTAAACGCACCTGAATAAAAAATGATGTTGTATGCTAATGCTTTTACAGTTGTTTTGCTTACGATAGATGATATTTTTGTATAAATAGTAAATAAAGCTGTACATATATTAAGTAGTGTATTGATAATAAATTCTGGAACCGTGGCCGAGATTAATAGCGCTATTTTGAAATTAACTGTGAAATGCGTGAGTCTAATCAGATCAGTCGATGGAATAACAAAACACATTATAATTATCAAAACAAATATTAGTATATTGAAGCTTGCTATTAGAAATATGGTATACAAAGACAATCGTCAGGAAAATCTTAGTAGGCTGGAATCTAATTTGGCACATCTTAAAAGTTACCTTGTACGATTGAGGCACTTGAAACGCTCTTTGGAATATCAAGGTAAAGGTATTGATGCAACGCTTTCTAGAGGTCATATTTGAAAAAGCTGATTTGGCATGATGTACAATCATGTTTTGGAAGTCGAATAATTACGGGACTTATTACCAATTTAAGTTATAGAGATCCTCTGGTGTTCTTAGACAAGGCGTTCGCTAGTTTTAAACGCAACGCAAGATTGTTGCTTGCTTAACAAAGTCAATGTTGAAGGTTAATGTAATATTGACCGCTAACATTGTTAAGCCTACAACTGGCGAAATAGATTTGAAGACGTTTCCTACTGCAAATGGTCACATCAATATAAACACCAATCTCAAGCGGTGGTATTAGGAGAACGTATTGGACAAGATTTCGAAGCGATTAGAGGAATTTAGCGAAAAGGATTCTGGTTGGGCAATCCAAGAAGTTTTACACTTGAAGGTAAATATAAACAATCATGATCCACTTAAAGGAGGGTGTTCAACGTTTGTTCTGGTTCTGGACTTATAAACGATTCCACAATGTTTCTTGATTTTATATTAAAAGTTCCTTTCAAAGCAAGTGGAGCCCACGACATTCAAACATAGAAGTATTTATTAATTGTATTTAATAAATCTTGATTAGAAAAAAGTATTATGATAGTTGCTCAATCAAAAGTGAAAAAGGATATAGTAAATGAACTTCATAAACTAGCAAGAATAAATTTCAAGAGACGCAAAGTGATAGTAAAAGGTTTAAATGACCTTCTTCAGACCGATTTGATTGAAATGCTACCATATTCGCAAACAAACAAAGGATTTAAATACATTTTAGTAGTTATTGATTGTTTCTCCAAATACGTATGGGCTGTACCACTTAAAAGTAAAACGGGTATTGATGTTACTGCTGCAATGAAAACAATTTTAAATAAGTTTCAAAATCCACCAAAAAATTTGCAGTCTGATTTTGGTATAGAATATTATAACAAACACTTTCAATCCTTAATGCAGACATATGGCATCAGCCATTATAGTGTTTTTTCTACAAAGAAAGCATGCATTGTGGAACGTGTAATTAGAACTTTAAAAAGAAAAATGTGGCGTTTGTTTAACCTGAACGGTTCTTACAATTGGATAAAAAATTTAAGCGATATTGTGAAACAATACAACAATACAGTTCACAATACTATCGGAGTCAAACCTGTAAAAGTTGATAAATCAAATGAAAAAACTATTCTTAAATCATCATTTACCCACATCAAACTTGCAACCAAAATACCAAAATATTCAATTAACGACAGTGTGAGGATTAGTAAACACGGGGAAGCATTTACGAAAGGTTACACGCCAAACTGGTCAAATGAAGTTTTTAAGATTAAAAAGGTAAACGTAACCAATTCAACAACATATATATTAGAAGATCAAGACGAGAAAGAAATCAAAGGTGCATTTTATGAAATGGAGTTGCAAAAGGTTAAACATCCAGGAATTTACCTGGTAGAAAAAGTCCTAAGAAAGAGTGAAAATAAAGTCTTTGTAAAATGGTTAGGCTTCTCTAACGTACACAATAGCTGGATCGATAAAAATAATATTTTCTAGAAGTTGTTATAATAATAGTTAATAAGGCTAACATTGTAAAATTATATTAAAATAAATAATACAGACAAAATCTTTCTATTGGTTTTTATTATTATAAAGCCATTCTTTTAATAAAAAGGTATTTTGTTTTGCGCATTGCAGATTATTATTGCTGTGTCTACAACAATGGATGTTATATTTTAAACGATTGTTTATTTTTAACTCCGATAGCTTAGGACAACCTAGTGCAAGCATATCAGTTACAAAGTGTTGCATTAGATATGTTTCAATCAATTTCTTCTTTTCTAGACCCTTCACAAATACTTCTTCACCGGGTCGGATAATTTGCTTCAAATAAAGCGCTATATATGATGACACCATTCCAGCCGTTGAAGATTCATTTCAAGAAAAATCATGAATATTCCATGTCACCCAGTCGTTATGTTTTATATGATCTTGGCTCAAACAACTAGACTGCATTGACAGTTTAAAAATTTGATGCCAAACATCTGAATAAAAACGTAAATAAAGGTGCCTTTTTTTTAACAATTGCATCAAAGCAATACGCTATGCAATTATTTTGATTGTATGCTAATTCATTTAGAGTTGTTTTGCTTACGTCAGATGATATTTTTGTATAAATAGTCAATAAAGCTCTACATATACCATATCTTAAAATTAAAGTTTTCAATTGTAAAAACCACAAAAATTAAATTTACCTAGAAATTATTTGAAATATTTACTTTTTTCAGTACAACTGGAAGAACTTGACTTTTATACATTTTTTTTAATCGATATCGTAGACTTTTTTCTATTGCCTATTTTTGTAGTATTGATTACAAAAAATTACATACGACAGCGAGTACTGTGAACTGTATTCTCGTATTGTTGTATTGTTTCACAATATTACTTTAAATTTTTCCCTTTAAAGTTCTAATCACACGTTCCACAATGCATGCTTTCTCTATAGAAAAAACGCTATAATGGTTTATGCAATAGGTCTGCATTAAGGATTGAAAGTTCTTCTTATAATATTCTTTACCAAAATCAGACTGCAAATTTCTTGGGGGATTTTTAAAATTATTTAAAATTGTATTTGTTGCAGAAGTAACATCAATACCCGTCAATATTACTGTATTAGTTGATTAAGATATGAGTTAATTTTTTACTATGTTTTTTCTTTATTCGCTTAGGTCAACGCAGAAAAAGTTTGAATTGGCAACATTTTTTTATAATAAATAAACCTATTTACAAAATCACATTCAGTTTTACTGAAAAGTAAATATTTTCACATTTAACTGAAAAAAATTTATTAAATCAGAGGAGATTGCTAACTGTACGGTGTTATAATATGTTTGTATATCTGTGTGAATAAACTCACAAAGCGCCAAATGAGCGGTTTGCCTAACTGATATTTTCACTTAAAGCGATCGGCATTCATTTCAAACAAGTATTTATTAAGGTCATATAAAAAACCAAAAGTTTTATCATAGAAATAACATCGTGTAATTTAATTTATTGTTGCAGCACCTTGGCAATGAAAGAATTTCATTACGTAGCATTTGTTGAATTTTAAAAAAATTATTTTAAACCTCCATCATGAGTTAGTTTTACTACGTGCTATAATTACAGTAATATTAAGTAGGTTCAAATGTAGTAGTTTTGGACTGGTGCCATCTAAAAAAAAAATTAAAATTCTCCATATGGAAGATATTCAGACATTGCAGCCCCATATAAATTATTAACATCAAAATACATTAAATATTTAGAATTAATATTCTGTCTTTTAATGCAATTGGAATTGGATCGTGATACTGAATCAAAAATGTGAATAGCTATAAAATCCGAAACGGGAACAACGCAATAAATCATTTAGCAATCACAATCTATTTATTATTTTACATTTTCAGACGCCGAAGGTAAGTCACCGTGAATTTCATGTAAAGATACTGGGTAGTGTAAATCGCATTCAAAAAGAAATATATCCTACATCAGAATCATGAGCAATATTAAGTACGTTCAAATGTAATAGTTCTGGACTGGTGCCATCTAAAAAAAAATTAAAATTCTCCATATGGAAGATATTCAGACATTGCAGCCCCATATAAATTATTAACATCGAAATACATTAAATATTTAGAATTAATATTCTGTCTTTTTAATGCAATTGAAATTGTAGCGTAATACTGAATCTAAAATGCGAATAGCTATAAAGTCCGAAACGCGAACAACGCAATAAATCATTTAGCAATCACAATCTATTTATTATTTTACATGTTCAGACGCCGAAGGTAAGTCACCGTGAATTTCATGTAATGATACTGGGTAGTGTAAATCGCATTCAAAAAGAAATATATCCTACATCACAATCATCGGCAATATTAAGTACGTTCAAATGTAATAGTTCTGGACTGGTGCCATCTAAAAAAAAAATTAAAATTTCCCATATGGAAGATATTCAGACATTGCAGCCCCATATAAATTATTAACATCAAAATACATTAAATAGTAGAATTCTAATGTTGTAATAAACCTTTCAATGGTTCTCGGATTATGCGAAAATTTTAAAAAAATTATTTTAAACCTCCGTCATGAGTTAGTTTTACTACGTTCTAGTTTTGATACTAATGCTATAATTAATCCTACAGCCGATGAAGAAATAAAAGTTGTTTTAAACAAAGTTTTATGGAAAATGCCTCATGTAGCCGTTGATGATACTCAACGAATTAATTTAATAGAATGTGTTGCACAAAATCAGGATTTGCATATTTCGTTTAGAGGATGGGAGTTGCACGAATATCAACTTCTACAGGAAACGAAACGTCATACATGGAACATTAAAACAACAACACAATTAGAAAAACCAAGATTTGTGATTGTTGGTTTTCAAACCAACCGAAAAAATAGATACATGAGCAACTACAGTCGTTTTGATCATTGCTATTTAACCAACATGAAACTCTATTTAAATTCAGAAATTTTCCCGTACGATAACTTAAATTTGAAGTTCGAGAATAAACAGACTGCGTTGTTATATGAGATGTATGCTCAGTTTCAGCAATCATACAACGAAAAGGAAAATGAACCACTTTTTAATCCTGAAGATTTACGAAGTATTGCACCATTAGTAGTCATAAATTGTTCTAGACAAAACGAAGCGTTAAAATCTGGTACTGTCGATATTAGATTAGAATTTGAAACTAGCAGAAACGTTTTGCCAAATACATCTTGTCATTGCCTTATACTTCATGATAAGATACTCAAATACAATCCACTCTCAAACAGGATAAGAATATTATAATTACTTTATTATTATTATTACTGTACCTTTACAAATTATGAAAAAAAGAAAAAAACAATAAATCATTTAGCAATCACAGTCTATTTATCAATATTTTACATGTTTTTACAATATCTTTTACATGTTTGAATTATTAAGTGATTTAGTAAACAGTCATAAACATTGACAATTTTAAATAAAAGTTTTGTTATACATTTCTCAAATAAACTAACTGGTATGTTATTAACAAACTGGATTTTTTTTTAAACAGAACGGTTACTACTATACTATTTTTTCTCTACAATACATTTATACTAATATAGTTCAACTCGGGCAGATTGAAAGGTATCCTATTTTTAGATACATCCAAAACGAAAAACGGCGTATTTGTGCAGGTATAAATATAACACTGAAGTTTTATAACTAAAAAATATTATATGTTAATCGAGATAAAATTAATTGCATTCTTTATTTGAGCCAGTGGTTGAAGCTTTACAAGTCATTTCTAAGTGTATAGTTATACCCCCAAGGTTTGGTATCAGTGGTTGAGGTACTAAGAATTCTTTTATCATCACTTGGATTAAGAACAATTTTGTTTTGTTTAATAGTAAAGACATCATGTTTGACTGATCTAATTAAACATTGTTGTTTCTGTACAGTCTGTTTATAAAACAAAGCATTCTTATAATCATCAAAAGAAATTTGTTTAATACTTGCTAAGGAAGATCCCATTTAACTTTTTTATTATCCTATCCTACACTCTGTAAGTGTACATTTTAGATCTAAGCCCTACAAACTCTAGCATGATATCACCATCGTTTTCATCTTTCATAATACCAGGAACCTTTTTATTTGATAATGGGATATGATATTTGTTATGAGGATCGTAATCGGAAGTATCAAATCTATGAATATCTTGTTTGATATAAGAGTAAATATCTTCAACGCTAAACTTGTATATCAAACTATCCGTATCTGTGTACAGCAGCTTTGCTTTGTTAGCAAATTGCGATTTTATATAACTATAGCGAAATCCATATAAATAGGTTTTTGAGATATCTAGAATAGAGAAACCTACATAAATGGGTTTGTTTAAATAAACCTCTAATTTATTCATTTCTATTAAGACCAGATCTTTGTCTAGCACAGTGCAACTGTAAAAATTAGGCTTCGCTATGTAACTACGAGCTTCAAACAGTCCTTCCCATTCGGTCACTAATTTCACATCTTTCCTTTTCCGTACGTTTTCCATCATTTTCCATAAACCGAATTTATCATATTTTATAAAAGCATATATCGAAACTGTTTTTGACTGTTGTCTTAATTTCGTATTCAAATCAATGTATTCTTTTAACCAAGGGGCTTGTTTAAACCGAAGAACCTTATGAATCTTTTTCAGTTCTAAACCGTAGCTTAAATACATTTTTAAATTCTTGTAGTGAATAATATAGTTGAGTTTTGGATATAAAGTTGTAAGTAATTTCTTTAAGTTTGATTTATTAGAAGGTACTGGTGGTATCATATGTTCAGGCGCCAAAGGTAAGTCACTGTGAATTTCATGTAAAGATACTGGGTAGTGTAAATCGCATTCGAAAATATATCCTACATCAGAATCATCGGGAATATTAAGTATGTCTAAACGTACTATATCTGGACTGGTACCATCTAAAAATTCAAATTCTCCATATGGCAGATATTCAGACATTGCTGCCCCATATAAATTATTAACATCAAAATACATTAAATATTTAGAATCGAAATTCGGATCATAATCTGCATTCATATATTTGTTATTTGCTTTAGCATATCTATTTGAACATTGAGAAACACCGCCAGGAATTCCCCGTTCTAAAAACGTTATTTTTTCAATATCAGTAAGCAACTCAAGTTTAACGTTCGTCATTTTTAACATTGCATCTAGAGCTAAACCAGGAGCCGTAAAGTAGTGAAGTGGATCTAACTTATACGTGAACATGCAAGTTTTTCTAAAATTTTCAAATATATCAGTCAAGAGCAGTACATCTGTTTTTAAATATAGGTTTGAATAGTTCCCTAGTGTTTTTATATTAAATGTTTGCCAAACGTGTTTAGCATGATTGTAGTCTTCACCTGAGACTTCTTCATTGCGCAAACGATTAAAGAATGCTGTTTTACAGGGTAAATCGCTTTCATTGAGCCTATCCCAAGAGTTAATGACATCATAGGAAATATGCCTTTACGCGTAAGTAACTGAAACTCATTATCAGTGTTACAATTTTCCCTGGTGATGGTTTTTTCTTATCATCTAAGTACGAAGCTAATTTTTCGATGCTAGATGCCATAAACGTGAATGAATCGATAAAACTAAAACTAACTTTCATGCCTTTTACATATTTTGTAAAAGATATGTATTTTTCCTTATTTATTGGTAGAATGTTTAACGAACCTGAAAACTATAACGAGATTTTTTTAATAATGAAATGCGAATCGTAGCCTGATAAGTTATGAAAAACTACTGGTATCATATAAGAATTATGATAATTGATGTTGCAATCTTGATGAGCCGCTCCTCGAAATTCATCTGTAAAGTGGCAGTGATCACGAACTCAAATATCATCTATACTAAAAGGTTTATTGCAAATGTGACAGTGAAGGGCAAATTAAAATGCTGACTTTTGTTCTTCTGTTAAAGGATTCATAAGTTTTGGGTTACAGAAAATTTTATTAGTCGTTTCTGAAATCAGTTTCAATTGAGCAACAAACCATTCTATACAATGCTTTCCGCGATACAATTGAAATTTGGAATATTTATTATCATACGAGCATTTCAAATCGTGCGCTACACTAAAGGGTATATGCCTTTGGTAAGAGACTGTGTTTAGTATTACCTCCGACTCATTGCATGGTTCTAATATACATTCGAGATCTGCATAAACTACAAATGATACTTTTTCTTGATAGTGGAAATGTTTAAATGTTAGATACTTTTCGGATACTTCGGGTAATCTTATTGAGCAAGTATTCTGTTTTTCGTAATAATTCGAATGACGCTTAAGTAATGCTGCTGTATTAAAATTATTTAAACATCTATAACAAAAAAATTTTCTATGGTGATGTGAAGACAACTGTTTTGCAAATAATTTTGACATATCCTTAATCCAAGTAAAATGAAAGTGATTCTCATTAGCATTTGTAGGACGAGAATATTGTAAGGAATCATTATTTAAAACTAACAGATTAATAGTTTCAATTTTTTTTAAATTTTCACTTAAACAAAATGGCAGTATTTTAGTATTTTCTATACAATATAGGTTAATTGCGAGATTGTTAAGCTTCTCAATTTTTTTTTATGTCTTTTAATGCGATTGGAAACTGAAGTGAATTGTAGCGTAATACTGAATCAAAATGTGGATAGCTAGATATTCTCTGACTACTTTGTTTAGCAGGATATAAAGCGGAAACCAAGCTCCAAAGAATGCAATGTTGGTCGTTATTTATTACATTTACCACAACTTTTTTTTTATTTATAAAGTCCGGAACCGGAACAAACGTTGAACACCCTCCTTTAAGTGGATCATGATTGTTTACATTTACCTTGAACTGTAAAACTTCTTGGATTGCCCAACTAGAATCCTTTTTGCTAAATTTCTCTAATCGCTTCGAAATCTTGTCCAATACGTTCTCCTTATACCACCGCTTGAGATTGGTATTTATATCGATGTGATGATTTGCAGTAGGAAACGTTTTCAAATCTATTTCGCCAGATGTAGGCTTAACAAAGTTAGCGGCCAATATTACATTAACCTTCAACATTGACCTTTTTAAGCAAGCAACAATCTTGCGTTGCGTTTAAAACTAGCGAACGCCTTGTCTAAGAACACTAGAGGATATTTATAACTTAAATTGGTAATAAGTCCCGTAATTATTCGACTTCCAAAACATGATTGTACATCATGCCAAATCAGATTTTTTTGAATATGACCTCTAGAAAGCGTTGCATCAATACCTTTACCTTTATATTCCAAAGAGCGTTTTAAGTGCCTCAATCGTACAAGGTAGCTTTTAAGATGTGCCAAATTAGATTCCAGCCTACTAGGATTTTCCTGACGAATGTCTTCGTATATCATATTTCTAATAGCAAGCTTCAATATACTAATATATAAATATAAATATAAATAATTATAATGTGTTTCGTTATTGCATCGACTGATCTGATTAGATTCACGCATTTTACAGTTAATCTCAAAATAGCGCTACTAATCTCGGCCACGGTTTCAGAATTCATGATTCTATACAAATCAATACACTACTTAATATATGTATAGCTTTATTTACTATTTATACAAAAATATCATCTGACTTAAGCAAAACAACTGTAAAAGAATTATCATACAACATCATTTTTCATTCAGCTGCGTTTACGGCAAAAATTTGCTTGTTTGCAGTATAGTAATAAAAATGTGTTATACGACCTTCGATTTATGCTGTGTACAGAAAATACACTATCATTACAGCGCTATTTTTTATGGTTACATATGAAATCTTTTAATAAAAAATAAAGCAAATTTGAAAAAATGCCTCAGATTAAACCATCAATGTTGTTTAATAATGTACACGCACTCATAGTTTATTAAAAACCCAGTATTAAAAAAACATTCTGCAGTTTTATCATATAGCAGTACCTTTAAAGAATTTCTTATGCGGCATAAATCGTGTAAACACACAATTACCTATATATGCATATAAATTATGTCAGCGGTAATCTAAAACTTATTCTATATATATTACTAGTTAAGGACCATTTGCATTGCATTATTTTAAACGAAATTAATCTAAGGAAAAATATAATAATTTACACGCACTCATGGTTTTTTAAAAACCCAGTATTAAAAAAACATTTTGCAGTACCTAGATAGAATTAAAGAATTTCTTATTCGGCATGATTCGCGTAAACACACACACACACACAAATTACTATATACCTATATATATGCATATAAAGTCAATTTTTGTTTAGTTGTATGGAAAATAAATTATGCTAGCAGTAATCTAAAACGAAATTAATCTAATTTAGGTTTTTTAATATGTGCCTTCATTGCAATTTCTTTTTCAGACAATGAATCTAGTTCATTATTTCTGCTGAGGTATAGTTATATTCGCTTACATACTGTTTTATTCATTAGAATAGATTACAGAGCTGAATTTTTTCAGAAAACGATGCAAATTTTTAATTTTTTCTAACAGATCAGTTTATTATTTAATATAAATACTTCACGTAGATTTTACCAACAGTATTCAATCAGATCTCTTGTATAATTATTAGTTACTATTACTAGCAACTTTAAAAAAATGAGTAACTTATCATCAATCAAAAATTGTAATAGTACCAACGTAAAAGTTCTAGAGCAATTTATATTACATTCTGATGAAGACTTGATTAAAGAAGTTTTTGGTTCTTCTTCGCCTCAACTCGACACTGCTGCTATTTTTGATAGTGACGTAATAGATATATCACGGTAAGTGCTTTTTCACATTTATACATGTGTTTTAAAACACTACTAATTTATAAGTTACATTAGATCAAAAACCATTCTGGAAATTCTGAGGCTATTGTCGGATCGTTGACACACTCTGATCCTCTCAGAAACATCAGGTAGTATACAAAAGAAAAGGTGAACCTACAATAATCTTTTATGTTATGCTCACAGATCAGGCAAAAGCATGTTGGCTATGAAAAGGTTATGAACAGAATCTAATATGGCTGTTTGCTGTGAAGATGACAAATCCTACGAAGATGACACAGTAGAGTTGCTTAACGCATTTAAAAAGCGTGGAGAGAAGCTACTGCGTCGTATAGATTTGGAGCTAGAAATAATAAAGCAAAAAAGAGAGGAACTGGCTGCGAGGGAGCAGCAGATACTTCAAGAACGGGAGTTAATAAATACTTTTTCATTTATAAATAGTTAGATCAAAATATTCAACAATTTGTAAAATAAAAAAGTATTTTATAAAAGTTCCTCTTTTGAAACAAGACTTTCTCTAAACAAGGTAGTAAACTCAAAGTAAAACGCACATAAATCAGAACCCACTTTAATTAAATACATCATTCTTTATACAATCGACTTAGATGTGTTATAATAAATTAAACAGTAAAGAACAAGATGTATATTATTATAATAATAAACTAATTTCTTAGATTAGTGACATATTATTCTGAAAATTCTATGTTGACAGTTAGACCGATCGATCCCTTACTAGTTATGTATACGTGCTTGTTCGAGCCAATACTTTCATTTATTTGTTTCACTCCATGTGCTTGAAGGTATTCAAAATATCTCAATGGCAATATACTAACTCTTCTGTTTCCACTAATACTATTTCTCCATATTTTGTCTTGATTGTTTCCACTTTTAAAACTTCAAATCTCTTATTCACTACAAGATCTTTTGAATTTACATAAGGTTTGCGATATGTGGTTTTATTAAGAGTATTAAAATCCATATTGCTTTTTTTCGACTAATTAAATTAATATTAGGAGCAATCTCCTTATATAGCAGATTACCACCATCTGCGTACTTTGCCAACCCACTTTTCAACCTATCACAAGAGTGAACACATTTTGAATTGAAACCGGCCCATGTGTATTTGCAGCCTCTAATCATAAATAAAAAACGTAAACCAGAATCCACTTTAATTAAACACAATTGACTTGAATGCGATATTTTGAATCTGGCATACTTTATAACTTCTTGCTAGAAAACCAAATTCAAAACAGCCACACACTTTTTTTCTGCACTTACATTTTTCAACATACGTGTGTTTTGAAGTATGTATGTTCCATTGAAAGTAATATAAAGCCGATCCTAATTCAAAACGTGCCCACAAGTATTTTACATTTGAAAGTATATAAGAATTCATGTTTTCACAACTATTTTACATTGAAATGTTTTCACAACTATTTTACATTGAAAGTATATAAAGGCCGATCCTAATTCAAAACGGTGCACGTGTATTTTACATATGGAAAATACGTGTGAACACGCTTTGAATTAGGACCGGCCTTACCCCACTACTTACGTCCTTTAAAATTTTCTGCAGTATATTATTCAATATTTGTACATATTCAAAGTTTTTATCGTTCATTTACAGAGATCGTATATATCAGTTCGATAGCTGTTCAATCATATGCAATAGGTTCAGACTGATTTTGTGCAGAAAACAACCAGGAGCATTTTGCTTTGCTAGATTAGTGTTTCGATAATAAATTCATTTATTTCTAAATCTCTAAAAATTTGTTTATTTGAAGTACGTATTACATACCTTATTATTTTGTGGATACACGTTTGCTCCATTTTCTAAATGGTTTAAGATATTTCTAAGAATTTCCTTTTTATGCTCGAGCATCAATAGGAATAATATTCTCCCTCTGAATGTTGTTTCCAAATCAACAGGATTAAATTGTGCCTAACAGTTGTATCTATTAATTGGTTTCAGGTTTCCGCTCCCCATAATTTCGATCCTCACAAGGTAACGTTGATATATTACTGACTACTGACATTTTAGTATATTCTTTTTTTGAACAGTCATCGAAGGGGTGTTTGGGTTTAGTTAAAGGAGCCTGGTATACCAATTTATGTAATTAGCTTTGGTATTTTGAGTTTGCTGGTATTCGATGTAACCATCTGTCTTACAACGTAGAGAGAAACTTTTATTTGGAATTTATGGGAATTCCGCTTTATTTGTCTTTCTTTGTTCTACAGAGAGAAAAACTTTACGGTACTAGACTACAGCAAAGTTAGTCAACCAACAACAAAATTCCGAAGTAAAAAACAAATCCAAAAAGAAGCACTTGGAGTTTAAATTTTATTGTAATTAATGGCGTTATTTTGATATCACGTGTTTGTAAAAATTATTTATTGCAGTTTGAATCAACATATCCTGCGGAACATATTAAAATGTACTAAATTGTGAAAAGCTTGATAATATTATCTTTGAACACGTATACTTACTACTACACTTTGTTTTCTTATTAAAATATTGCTTTAGCACCCCGAAGATCTTTCATAGGCACATTGTGTATTGTGATTTAATTCAGTAGCGTACTGAACAGTGTTCCGTGGGCCTGCAAAAGACGGGCAGCATATAAAATTGATAAAAGAATGTCAACATCGACACAGAATATTTCCTATAAAAAGCACAACTACTTCCTATAAAATTCAATGTTTATGACCTTTTATGCCAACAGCGCGCAATGGCCGGTTTGATAAATATAGTTAGAACAAAATCAATTGGAGCAACAATATCGATATTTCATACAAAATTATTAAAAGTTTTCAAAATATAATACCTGACAAATAAAAAAAGAGCATCAACATTTACAAAAAAAAATGTACAGTGAGTAGAGGATGAAAAGCATTGTAGTGCAACGCCACCGCCACAGCGCTATAGCGCCGCCGCCTTCACTACCGCCTCTGCCACCGTGGCCGTCATCGCTGCCGGCGCAACGCCACTAATCGGCGGTTATCATTAAAAACCCATTAGCACTAATGACTTTATAATGAGTTTTTGCATTAAAAACCCATGAGCACTAATCGCTCGTTAACGGGGTGTCTCATTAAAAGTCCATTAGTACTAATCGCTTTTTAATGGGGGTTTTCATTAAAAACCCATTAGCACGAAATAGATTGATATTTTCCTTTTTACAACAAAATAAAAAAAAATTAAATTTCTTGTCGCTGACAATTGCAACTGATATCATTTCTAATTTTAATCATTATTAGTAATGGAACTGCTTTTAGGTTTTTATGCTATAAAAAATAGTACCGCTATAACCTCGGTGACCATTAAAACAAAATTTTAGTCTATGTAAACTTCATGTTCATTACACAAAAAAAACTTATCTGTGACGGCAATATCCTGAATTCCGTACTAAAAGAATTTTGCATGCAAAATAGCAAAGTTGCTTACCAAATATTTGTGGGACAAAAATAAGCACTAATAACTACCTATTTCGGCTATACAAAGACTTACAAAACCACGTTGGTAATTTCTAGAAATAACAGCTGTTTATAATACCATTGCAGCAAAATGGACGCTTCACGTGTCTGTACTGGTTACAAGAAAACACATTTTCTTAGTCTGGTGATTGAATATTGGCTTGTTCAATATAAGAGAACTCTAACGTATTCATAAACAAAAGACTTCTAAATACTATTTTCGTTAAAACATTTACTAACTTTAACGAAAAACCGAACTGCATCTAACAAGAAAGAGCAGCGGCTATGTTCGAAGACAACAAACATTGAAACAAGAAGAAAATTGTTGAAAGTATATGTGTGGTGCACAGCACAGTACGTCTATGAAATAGAGGCAGTAGGTGAAGCAGACAAAAACGGTAGAAGCCTTTTGGAATGCTGTGCTTCATATGTATAAGGATGATAGTATGGACAGTCAAAGTTAATAACAAAGAGATTATAGAAATAGTAGGGAAATAAAGATATATACGGAAAACAAAAAAAAATAGGCGAAATAGAAGGGCAGGATACGTTCTAAGGCATTTTTGGGGACTAATGCGGAATATATTACAAGCAGAATAGGAAAAGAGACGTAGAGATAGACCTAGATCAGACTATTGCACACAGATAGTGAAAGATGCAGACTGGAAATTTCAGGGAAATGTGTAGGTTAGCACAGAGTAGGAAACAATGAGGGTACGCGTCTAACAAGTTCCAGGATTTAGAACCTAATGATGATGAACGAACAACCAACAAGCAACAATTTAAAATTAAATGCTTCAGGTTTAGAATTTGCTAAAAAGAAAACCTATCATAATTACTGTAATGTAGCATTATAAAAACAGTGATCGCTTTACTCTATAACAGGGGCGTTAATTTAAATTTAATTAAGGACTATGATGCAATGCATTATTTCAAATATCACAATTCTTTTTCCCATGATCGTAGCGCTATAATTGATAAGACTTATTCCCACCAAGTCTTACTTTAACTCGTTAAAACAACTTACCTGTTCCAAACATATCGTGTATGAACATGGCGTGGTCTAAACGACACCTGGAAAAGTATAACGAAAACATCACTACGCCTGGAATGTAGGCAGTACAACGACAAAACTATTGTGATACGGGTTGCGTATACTGAGATACCGAACCACTGATGTATAATCTATTTAGATTTACGATACTGTACTACGCAGTATTTCGAATACACTTCAAGGTAGGCACGGTGAATTTTTTGATTTTATGAAACAAATGCATAATTATTTTGGAAATAGTATTTCAAGATGGGTTTTATTGCTTCATAAACACAATGAAGGAAAAGGTAGCAGCATTAAACTTAGACACTGGTACCTACAACGTGGTCCTCTAGACATGATACATTATTTGTTCTTAAGTTTCAATGTTATAAGTATTTTAAAAACACTTACCAAAATTATAGTTCCGTCCAAAATAAAGAATAAAATCGACGAAGCGAAATCATTAAAAAAAATTTTGGGAAATTTTGAAAAATCTTTCTGATTGCATTAGAAATAAACGTTTTACAGTCAATAGATGCTATTTCCAAAGTGCTTCAAAGTTAGTGTCAAAATATAGAGAACTTAGTCAAATTAGTTAAAAACGTTTTGAGCAGTATGATAGAAACACGGAAAAATTCGAAAAAATTACAGAAGTAGCTTGTAGATTAGCGCAAAAATAAGGATTATCTAGAGAATTTTCACAAAAAAACAATCTCGTCCAAAATCATTTTGTAACGACACAAAAGATCACCATCTAATCAACAACCACGAAGATCAGTTCAGACTTAATGTTTTTTAAAAGTAATGTAGATCATTATTTTACAATTGGACAAGAGGTATATAGGTCTTTGTTTAATAAAATAAACATTAAAAATCTTTACTTCTGAAATACCCTTGGATAGCTCAGATGATGAACAGTTTGAAGTGAGTTACAACTCACCTAAAATTTTTCAAAGTGAAATTTTTTAAGAGACTTTTCCACAAGTCTCATTATTTCGGCAATGTTTTCGCGAGGAACCAGATACAGTTAAATCTGTTGATGTTCAATGATTTTTCTTCTAGTAGCAGTTTTTCAGAAATAATAACAGCTTGCATACTCTTGTTGACGGTGCTTGTTACAGTAGCTACGGCAGAAAACCATTTTCAAAATTATAAAACTAATAAAAAAACATTTGCAAATTACAATCTCTCAAGAAACGTTTACTACTTTAGGGATCATTTCTACTAACAACGAAATAGCAGCAAATTCAGATGTATTTAGTCTTAGAGTTTCTTTTTCTGCGTCAAAAGCTAGAAAGAAATTACAATAAATAATAATTATATTAGTACCACCCTTAATATTTAATATAAGTTTAAAAGAGAACGGTCAGTGGACAGTGATAGTCATTATAGAATCCCAACGTGCATTTAATCTCTCATTCACTAAGATAATCACTCAATTACATCTTTTCCAGTACCTACCTTGCATTTATTTACTTACGATTGTAAATAAATATTTTGAAAAATATTTGCTTAATATTTATTGCACATAAGATTTTTTTAAACGTAAATTAATACTGGCAATATTCCTATTAAGGTAAGTGTACCAATAATGGGCCCATTAAGGACTAAAACAAAATATATATTAAGGTAAGTGTACCTAACTTGGGCACTGTACCTATAATGGGCATCCTTGGAATGTGCAAGAAAAATAAGGACTTTTCAAGAAGCAATACAAAAGAAAGTAGTGGTAGGGGTGGCCTTGGTCTTTTGCTAAACCCTAAACCACAATCTACACTCAGTTTGACTGTGGCTGGTGCAGAACACATTTTATTTTGTGCTAAAGTAGAAGACTGCTTGCCAAACACACTTCCTTATTGCATTTGCTAAGAGGTAAGTTTTTATTAATTTTCTTTTATAGTAAGTTTTATGTAACTTTTTATTGAATTATGTGCTTCCTCCTTGATATGTTGCTTACAACTAGCCAAATAAAACCTGAAAATACAGTTAGATTTGCATCCTGTCTTTTGGAATGGGGTGCCCAATTTAGGAACTGGAATTTTATCAGTACACCAATAATGGGCAGAATGCCCAACTTAAGGTATGAGAGACAAGGTGTTAAGGTGCCCCTGTGTGGTAGACTGAATTATGTATAATACATTAGGCCTGGCGCCAGTCTCTAAACGCAACTCGTTCCAATAATAGGCCCCCGGGCCCAATATGAGGGTATTGGTAGTGCCCATCATTGGTGCATCACTTATTGTATGCAACATTTTTGTGTTTTACCTTATTACCGTGTTATTTTTTGTTTTGTTTCAGAATCATGGAGAGGCAATATAATCACTATTCAGAGGACGTCTTAAAAAAAGCTTTAAAAGAGGTGGAAGGAAACCAATAAAAGCAACTGCAAGGAAATACAATATAGCACGTAGCACGTTGCAACGACGATTAAAAACTTACAGTTCTGTTGCAACATGCATGGGACCCCCCAACAGTTTTTACTAGCGAACAAGAATTAATATTTGTACGCTGGATAAAAGAAATGGCTAAAAGAGGCTTTCCAATTTCAAAGGAAACTCTTTTATTTAGCGTATCAAAAACAGCAAAAGAGCTCAAATTAACCTTTGGAGGACCAGATGGCAGTTCTGACCCTGGAAGAAAGTGGTACGAAAGTTTTATGAAACGCCATCCCAACATCTCAAAACGCACAAGCCAGAATTTAACAGTCCAGAGAAGGGCAGTTAACCAGAAAGGGATAGAAAATTGGTTTAAAGAGATAAGAAACTACATAAAAGAGAAGAATATGGTTCCAGCATTATCAGATCCCATGCGTGTTTTTAATTGCGATGAAACTGCTTTTTTCTTGAATCCGAAGCCTGGAAAGGTGTTAGCAGAAAAAGGATCTAAAACAATATACACAGCTGCCGGTGGTGACGAAAAGTTAAACGTGACTGTGCTGCTAACAGCTAATGCAGCCGGGATACTTCCACCGCCAATGATAGTTTACCGATATGCTAGAATACCTTAAATAATTGCCTCTACCATGCCTGCTAATTGGGCTATAGGCAGGTCGGAGAATGGCTGGATGACTCATGAAACGTTCTTTGAGCACATTGTGAATGTTTTTGAGCCATGGCTGACCATGCATAGTATCGAACGACCAGTTGTATTCTTCATGGATGGTCACACTTCACATATTTCCATGGCTTTGGCTAACTTCTGTGTCCACAAACAAATAGAGCTAATATCGCTTTTACAAAATGCAACCCATTTGATCCAGCCGATGGACGTGGCTGTATTTCATAGCCTAAAAAACAGCTGGAAGCAACAAGTTGCTGAATGGCGCATGAAAAACGAAGGAAAACAAGTAGAAAAACATACCTTTCCAGCGATTTTAGAGAAAATATTGGCCAAACTGGCAACTACTACAATCTAAAACGGTTTCAAAGCTTGTGGGCTAGTACCATGGAACCCGACTGTAGTTAAAATACCGGAGGTGTCTCAATCAAAGAACACCAATAGTGGTATTCAACAACTACAATCTCCAAATATATCAATGGACACATTCCTTAATATCCTAGAAAGGAAAATAGGGCCAACTAAAGTTCAAGTATTTAAAGAAAATATAGGAGAGTGGAGCGGAGATATTAAGGATTATTCTCTATATTATCTTTGGCTGGCTGCAAAAACATGTGGTAATCAAGAAACTGAGGAATTGCTAATGTGCTCTATAACTGAAAGTGCCAAGCAACTGGTGAAGGAAACGCCAGCCACATCTTCAAATCAGGGTATTTCAGCTATAGATATTCAAGAAGCTGGCACATCTACAGCACTTGATAATTTGACAAATATTCCATCAACTCCCGAACCTCCTATTAGCCATGCCACTGTCGTGATAAACCCGTTAGTGCCATCTCCATTCAAACGAACACTTTTTTGGCCTGGAGAGACTACGGAAAGTAAAAAGAAGCGTGCGAGAAAGGAAAAGTTGCCAGCTGTTGTTACCTCTTCACAGATGCTTGCATACTTTGCAAAAAAGGAAGAAAACAAAAAACAAATAGAAGAGGAGAAACAAAGAAAAAAAATTGCACGAGAGGCAAAGAGGAAAGCAGCGGAGGAGAAACGGAGGGCAACACAAAAGACCGGGGAATCATCATCTTCCTGTACATCGTCACCTGTTTCCTTTGCAGAATCTGGAAAGTCTCCCCCTGCTATGGAGAGTAGCGAAGAGGAAGATCCTGTTGCTGTCACCACCTTAAGCGAAATAAGTGAAGGTGATTTTGTTATAGGCAAATTTTTTGGGTGGTAAGAGGGGAACAACTATTTACAAGTATTTGTGCGTAATACAGCAAAAAGGACCTGGACCACGGGACGTAGTTGTTCAAGGCCTTAGGTCCGTGGATTCCGACAAGAAAACTTTTGTGGTGGTGGAAAATGACATTTCTATAATGAACATAAACCAAATTATAAATGTGGTTGTAACTCCTGATGTAGTTAATAAAGACCGGCAAATTGCATATAGTTTTAAGAAAAAATTAGATGTCAGAGAAAAGTAATATTTTTAGTTTTTAACATACCTACTTGTAGTTCTTATATTTTTGTAGTGTTAAGTCATTATAATGTCGTATAACAATAATAATTAATAAAGCTTTGTCCATAGATAGTTGTTTTATTATTTTACGGCCGTGATCTAATTGAAATAACAACTAATTTTCAACTCTGATGACATTTAATAGGTGGCCCAATATAGAGGTGCCCAATATAGGAGAGTGCTAAAAATTGGGTGCCCATTATAGGTCCTTCAAGGATGAAGTATAAATATTTTTTTATTCGGGATATATGGCGGTTGTTTATCGATATAGTTATAGAATCTTTTAAATTAAAGTTATGACAATGACTGATAAGCGGTACGTAGCCTCAGCTTTTTGTTGGTAGAGAAAAACCGGTTTTAGTCCTTAATGGGCCCATTATTGGTACACTTACCTTAAGTACACAATAAAAATTGAACCGCATAACGTTCTTATTTGAAGTTTTGGGTATTATTTTATATTATTGCCTACATATCGAAATACATGCAGATAAACACCTACAATATTTCGGGCCTGTTCCGAAAACTTGAGCAACGGGTCATTAACCTGTCAGTACGCCACTGATATAATTAGAGAAATTTTTTCAATTTTTATAATATTTACAGCCAAACATTTATTTAAATTGATTTACTATTTAAATTAATTTTGTTATAGTTATTCTAAATAAACTCATTGCCGCTATATACATAGAAACTTGCACTAAAAATCTAAGCTGCCTATTGAACTTCCATGTTATCTATATAATAATGAAGCAAGTGCAAGGTTGTGTATGATCGCAGAACCAAATGCTTATTATCGTATGCACCTAAAGCTGTCTATTTTAAATGATTACATGGTGATCACGTTTAGACGAATGTCTAAATTTTACAAAATGAGTTTTCTTTTATTTTCACAACACGACAAACAAAGAACTTCATTATGATATGGATTCTAATGAGAATTCTCTATTTTCTTTTATTTTGTTAGTTACACCTACATTTAAGTTCTACACGTAAACGTAAAGTTGCTCCTCTTGCTCAAAGAAAATCGTGCAAGCTTAAAATTGACAGAAATTTAAATGTTAAATGCAGACTTTCTAAAACTGCCTCTAGTCAAACTTATTAACGAATGTTGAAGGTGAGTTTATATGAAGATACCATCTGCTATTCGGGTAGAGGAGTCTGTCATCGGTTTTGAAACTGAAAATGGATTCAGCAATTAGTTGTCTTTGTTAGCATTTGTAAAAAGAACACAATCAATGGTCGGCTTCGTTGTTTTCGTAGCTTCTCAGATGAACTTTTAAAATAACAGCTCATCGGGTGAGCTACTAAAGCTGCTAAACCGGTTATAGGTTGTTTTCCCTTTACAAATGTTGTCAAACGCAACTAAGTTAATTATTTTAAAGCTTTAAGAAATTAGAAAACCCTATATCAAGCATTATATTTTTTGTTCCTTCTCCTAATCTAATTTTGCTGTATTGGCTAAGTTGTATTCAGATGTAGGTCGGTTATAGTTATTATTTTAGAGTTTTGCCACAAACACCGCGAATTCTTTTAAAATATGTCAATTACGATATACTGGCTATTTAAATCTAAACAGCATAGAATAATACTTGGGTATTAAGTACTAGAATAGAAATTATATTTGGTGTTACTGAAACTTTACTGAAATCAAAAGGCGAACCACTTGAAGTCGCCGCATCTGCTTCTTATCAGCTGTCCTGCTGATGAAGAGCAACGCGCGGCACGCAGCTCAATGGATGTAATAATAGTGCAGATATGATAAATGGCTGAAAAGCGCCACAAACTTGGAATCATTTATAATACACACAGCTGCAGGCGATAAGTTGTGCTCGTGACCGACTGATTTTAGCTATTTGCTCTCAGTGCGGTAAAAACAGTTGCAGCTTTACATATTAACTACTTCAGCTAATAAAAATCCAAACTTTTATATGCGCCTCTGCCTATACTGAATAACATTATAATAAAGATTTCACATTGAAGGAAACACTTTTCTATTTGGTATCGCGCTAGTAGTATTGAAACTCCGATGTATTGATATTACATATACTTTGTTTTCTCTCGCTTTGCGTGTGATCAACGGTGTCGCAGATGGCCGTCTCCATTCCTTGGTTCGAAATTGTGCGAGAAAAGCATAGCAAGTAGGTCTTTAGAATACTTTGTACACAGGTGGGATGGTTACGAGAAGACAGTAAAGCAATTCAAGCTATTCACGCTCATGTCGTAACGCACAATCCCCGCGTTTCGGTATCACATGCCAACCATGAACTGTGGATGCTTCATATTCGAAATGTCCAAGTCGATGACAAAGGACCTTACATATGTCAGGTCAACACTGATCCAATGCTAAGTCAGGTAAGAGAAATTAGTAGTTATGATCGTAGTAATTTAATGTGTATATTATATGTAAGATGTGGTCTTTTAACACAAACAATGAAATGTTGAAATTTCTAAACTTGAGTAATCTATGTATTGTTGCCTGAAAGACAAGAACACAACTGGAATAGGAAATATTTTAATTTTGCAGAGGAGCTCGTATTGAAGTTTAAATTGACATTTTCCACTTGTACAAAATCTCATACATACTCTTGTGTTTATATTAACGCATACCTTACAAAATCTTATAGTAACGCGTTTATTGGCATTCCCATCAACTGGGATTCTTAATTCGGACACAAATTTAATTCATGCCAATCGTCTAGTTTTTATATTAAAGGCACATATTTACGATAATCTGAATGCATTACAAATACACAACCGAATCGAAACGATTTCTGAACGCCTACACCTCGCTGAATAGATCTTCACTTTTATAGACGCAGTTAACCGATTTGCACGCGCATACACTAACACCTTTGCTTTCTTTTTCTAACTTACTATGTGCTAACGCAAAACGTAATGGTTAGTGTCATTTCATCGAAATTTTTGCTTTGAAAGGCGGTATTTAAGCTGTTAGCGTAATCAAAAATTTCAACATCATAGTTTGACTCACAGTAACATGTTTTGGAGAATATACAAGTTTCTTATTTAAAAAGGCATGTTCAAGTTATTAGGGATTAGAGTGGGGTCATTCTGGAAGTTATGGGTTGACAAAAATATTTTGTCTGCAAATGCAAATACAGATGTACGAGGTTTTATTCTTGAAAAACTTAAAATAAAAGCTTTTAATAAGTTGTTTCCTGATAAAATTAAGAGAATATAAAGTAGATATCTCAAATTGCATTAAACAATAGCAAACAAAGTTTCTCTGTAACTATTATTATGTGATACAATAAACAAATATGATGATCTTATTCTCCGTATATATAAAATATTCTTGGCGTTTTATGGGGATTCGTAATTCGTATGGAAGCTTCAATTTCTATGAATTATAAAGATCTTAAGTAAAATGCTAAGAACGCATTTAGCCAAATGCAGGAAGCATCACCCCGCGTACAGCAAAAGTTGTCTTTTAAAGTTCCCCACCGCTACAAACAACGCATTCGGTATAATAAATACAGTTATGCAATTTATATAATCCACAGTCAGTATTACAATTACGTGCTACCTGTAAACCCAATGCTTATTTATTAATGTGCTCAATTTTTACTTTTGTGCTTAAGTTAACAGAACAAAAATAATTCCAACGTATAGTTCATCCGTAGAATCAAAGCTATGACGTCAAAAATAGTAATCCACGCAGACAAATTCTAAATGCCAATTCGTATGAAAAGATATAGTACGTTGACATTACATTTTTAGAGCATTCTGGTTTTTACGTTTGATATTACAATGCAGTGTTGCCAAGCCTGGTCTGATCATCTCATATACTTTCATTAATGCAGTAATATTTTTATTTAACCAACCACTGTAAGGACATGTTAGTGTTGCATATTGCTAAAAACAGAACCAGTTTTTAATAGCTTTAGCTAAATTCAGAACTGTTAACTTCGTACACTGAGAAAAGTGGTTTGGTTGATACAACCAACTCTGTTGTTTTGAAGAGTAAAGCATTTGATCAAGTATTTTTTAGTCGTTCTAAACAAAACTATATTCACTGAACCGTTTATAGATTGTTAAACTAACTACAAAACTTGGTTGACTTAAATTTGTCTGCTTGAACGCATAATAACAGTAGGTTAATAAAAAAATGCAAAAGTCAATTTCATTGAACAATAACCGTATTTAATACAAACTAATATTGCCAACAAATTTTATATTTTAGTCCAATACTACTTTAATGTTAAAAAAATCCATTTTAGTTAAATGAACGGTGGAATAAGTGTCAAATCAACACATTTTGTAACAAGTTTAACATTCAAACAAACGTACTATAGCTTGTTGATTTAAATAAACTATGATAACGAAATCAAACGTTGCGGTTATTTGTTAAACCCAACCGTTTTTAGTAAGTGTCCGATGCTCTCGGGCAATTGCGTATTTAATGTACGGCGCGCGCACATTATATCTTTAATATACTGCTACCCTTCGACTGCCACACGTCAATATGGCGTCGAGCGTTACTTCACATTGTTTCTTGTATTAGTTTCAATAAAAGTATTTCAAACAAGTATAAAAATACATAGAAGATAAATTTAGTATTCTGTGCTGTGTTCAAACAAAATCTTTTCGTCTAAAAACACGTAAGTAGCTTTCTATAAATTGATCTCATTACCCATAACTAAATGCCGTTGTTTTTAGCATTCAACTACATAAGCGAACGTCTAACTTCAAAGACCCATTGCAACCTCATAGAATATTCAATAACCAGTATCAGTTTTATAAAATTCAAGTGGAAGTTATATTAATTTTAGGTTTTATGAGATTATAAAAATAATATTTTGCAAAAGAACATTATTTATCAGTAAAGGCTAAACTAAAAATTATGCACGATGAACTAAAATTAATGTAACATTCAAAGTGATTTGATTCAATATCCAACTTGATAATGTGACTGAATGAAGTTATTTTAAATCATTTTTTTTTAAATCTGTTTGGGATAAACAAATTCATTTGTTGATCACCAAGTTGAATTAAATAAATTGATTAAAATAACTTCATTAAGTCGGAATCAATCAAGCTGGATATTGAATAAAACCACTTTGAATGTTTAAGCTAATTCTAATTATAAACAATATAGAACGCAACGAAATGATTGATTTGACAGCTAGGTGCTGCAGTTGAACACAATAAAAGTTTGATTAAACCAAAAATGTTATTACTTCAACTCTTATTAGCCACTTAGCTTAATAATTATTAACTGTGCTCAACATATGGGTTAGTTAAATCAATTGAATTTTAAACCAATTACGCTTTTTGGTTAGTGGAAAAATTTAAATAGTTTGTTTTAATGCTGCAAACTGTTTCAAACTCTAAACTCGTGGTTTGATAAAATTAATGTGTATTTGCTTCAATGATTTTTATTTGTAAGTGGGATATTCAACGTGTTGATTTAACATAACAGTGTATTTGGTAAAAGTATTAAATAATTAAATTCAAACCCACATGCAATTGAAGGAACGTTACCTAACATTCAAGTTACATTAATGGCCATTTGAGTAAATGCCATAATTATTGTGGTACAAATTTAGGTTTGTTTGCTTCAAAATTGGTTTTGCAACATTCCATTATGTTCTATTTAATGCATGTAAATCATTGTTTATATACAAACCGAAATTCTAATTGAACCAAATAATTTTCAGTTGAAGCAACAAAATCCTTTTCTCAGTGTAGGTGCTTTAACGTCGTCCTAATATTGTACGAACTTTTTTTAATGTAAAGCTCATTCTTATAATGAATTTCTTCACAAACTAATTGTTTTTGAATCGTGAAATGCTTGTTTACTTTGTATGCTTTGCTACATAATAACCTAGGGCGTGTTTGGTACATGATCGGAGTCTCTAAAAGTGTTGATATACACCGTAGCAATAATTAGTTGTGTATGTAAATGACACATTTTCAACATTTGGCAACGTAGTGGACAACTGACATATGACGTCATAGCCTTGATTCGCCGGATCAAGTATATCTAATCACACTAGCAGTAATATACAGTGTAAATTACACATATTCCCCCGATTGAAGAATCGGATGTTTGAATATTAGCCGACGCAATTGTGCAGTCACGTACATGGATATTTAGTGCGTTTAACAAACAGATTCGGCAACAAAATAATAGTGTGGACTGTACTTGCGCAGTACAAACTGAGTACAAGCTTGATCCACAGCGAAAAAACTAGCACGTTTTGTTAACTACAAATGCCTATGAGAAACTGATTGACATTTACAGGTCAGCATAATGTGAACAAGGGTCGCTGGACTTGTGGCCACATCCCAATGCTCCACCCGAAGGTACTACATTGGGTTTATATGAGAAAAATAGCGTGCTTCAAATAAATTGAACTTCAAAATTAATTAAACTGTACATAAAGTTTAGAAAATAAACTAAGGTTGGATTTAAATAATGTCACCCCATTAATTTTAGAAAACGTCTGATCAGCAAGACACTGGCAAAAATAAAAAGGAAGAGGGCTCCGTAACACAGGATAGCAGCCACCAACACTACTTACAGCTGCGACCAAAGTGGTAGATTTAAAACTATTCAAATTCAGGTAAATTAGTATTCACTAATGGATTCGAATTTCTGAGCATACGCCAAATTTATTAATAGCAAATCCAACTATTTGTGGGATCATATCGCTCAGTCAGCGTATTTATTAGTTCGTGAGACGTTTGCGATTGCTCTCACAATTAGGTTGTACATTATTATGCTTACATTCCTAATTATTTTCCCCTTACTCCTCACTTATAAACTACTTATAAACATTTCCGTATGACGTTCCAGTTGTGCATCACAATTTATAGAACTTCAGTGCAGCAGTTTTGGCGAGTGACTTTTTATCGTGCATATTATTATCAATGTTTACATCTCTACTTCTCACCCCTAAAATACAGTCCACTTCTTTTCCTCTGAAACAATATCTTTAACGTATTCTAATAAAAAATGTTACAACGGATTAAAATTAAGAGACCTCGGCGACCAAGCTGTGCAGCAAGTGTTGGGTAGTAATTGTTGTTGTGGAATACATAACTCTGTTGGACCGCGATTGCTTATTCAACTGTGAGAATAGATGTGATCTAAAAATTGACTAACCATCTGTCTGTTATGGGCAGGAGCCCCATGTTGCTAAAACTAACTTATTTGCCTTCTAGTCTGCAATGGCAAATCGTCTAAGAAATTTTTACATTGTTCTTGGAGAAATCTCAAATACTTTTCACCATTTAAATTGCCATCAAAAAAATACGGGGCCACCAATTTATTTCCAATTATCCCACACCATATATTAATAGAAAACCTCTGCTGAAATTTTCTTTGACTCATTATATGTGGATTTTGAAATACGTAATAATAAATATTTTTCTATTAAAGACTCCACAATTAGTAAACTTTCTTTCATTGTTCCATAAAATATTGAGAGGCAGCTTTAGATTATCATCGAGTTTATTACGAAACCAATGACGGGTTTATTTGTAACAGGTTTTTTATATTCGACACTTCCAATTTCGTTAACTCTTTTAAAACGTTGCTAAAAACTGTTGGTTTGGAATGACTTCTTTCCGATTATCTTTGAGCATACACTCGAGAAGCCAATAAACAATTTTTATGACATTTACCCAATATCAGTTTCATGTCAATGGGCTCTTCTTTTTCGTAACTTTTCATATTATTAATTTTAGTCTGTAAAACAATACCAACCCACACGATAAATTCAAATAATAGCGGCTAGAGTAATAAACAATGTCGATATGTCAAAATAACTTTACTCTTCAAAATTTCATAGACAACTAGATAAATCATTACTTTCATTCAAGACTTAACTGCAGTACTAGAAGCGGCTTGTAGTCTCTTCGGTACTACGCTAGGCGCCACTTACCCATTACGCCGAAGATTCCTTGAATAGGCCAGTTGAGTGAGTCGAGTGAGTCGAGTGAGTCGAGTTAGTCGAGTGAGACGAGTGAGTCGAGTGTGTCGAGTGAGTCGAGTGAGTCGAGTGAGTCGAGTGAGTCAAGTGAGCCGAGTGAGTCGAGTGAGTCGAATGAGTCGAGTGAGTCGAGTGGCCGAGTGAGCCGAGTGGTCGAGTGAACCGAGTGGATCAAGTGGGCCGAGTGAGTCGAGTGGGTCGAATGAGTCGAGTGAGTCGAGTGAGACGAGTGAGTAGAGTGGGTCGAGTGAGTCGAGTGGGTCGAGTGAGTCAAGTGGGTCAAGTGAGTCGAGTGAGTCGAGTGAGTCTAGTGAGTCTAGTGAGTCGAGTGAGTTGAGTGACTTGAGACATCATAAAACAACTTGGAACAGTTAATTGGATCAAGACCACTTCACCAAAGTAGACTTTGTCGAAACGCCAACTGGGAGTTTATCGGATCAAGACCACTTCGCCCTAGTAGACTTTGTCAAAACGACAATTGAGAGTCGATGGGATCAAGGCCACTTCGCCCTAGTAGACTTAGTCAAAATCACTTCGGGGATTCGATTGGATCAAGATCACTTCACCCTAGTAGACTTTGTCGATATCACTTCGGGGAGTCGATCGGATGAAGATCACTTCGCATTAGTAAGCTTTGTCGACATTACTTCGGGGAGTCGATCAGATGAAGATCATTTCGCCTTAGTACCCTTTTTCGAAATTACTTTAGGGGTCGATCGGATCAAGATCACTTCGCCGTAGTAGACCTTGTCGAAACGACAATTGGGAGTCAATGGGATCAAGGTCACTTCACCCTAGTAAACTTTGTCGATATCACTTTGGGGAGTTGATCGGATGAAAATCACTTCGCATTAGTAGGCTTTGTCGAAATTACTTTGGAGAGTCGATCAGATGAAGATCACTTTGCCTAAGTAGACTTTGTCGAAATCACTTTGGGGAGTCGATCGGATCAAGATCACGTCGCCGAAGTAGACCTTGTCGAAACGACAATTGGGAGTCAATGGGATCAAGGCCACTTCGCTCTAGTAGACTTTGTCAAAATAACTTCGGGGATTCGATCGGATCAAGATTACTTCGCCCTAGTTAACTACGTCCGAATCACTTCTGGGAGTCGATCGGATCAAGATCACTTCGCCGTAGTAGACTTTGTCAAAATCATTTCGGGGAGGTTATCGGATCAAGATCACTTCGCCCAAGTAGACTGCATTTAAATGATTTCGATGAATTTATTGGATCAAGACCACTTTGCCCTAATAGACTTCGTCGAAACAACAATTGGGAGTTGATCGGATCAAGGCAGCTTTGCTCTAGTACATTTCGTTAAAACGTCTTGGAGTAGCGTAGCGTATCTAGATCACTTTGATCTAGTAAACTTCATAGGAAGAAATAAAAGCTTTATGCAATGTAAATAATAGAAATGTAGCTTGTAAGTATTTTACAAACATAGCGTTCGAAAGGATTTTTTAGCAATGTAAACAATATTAGTTACGTATTGTTTGTTACATAAAATAAAAAACGTAGATAAAAAAGAGTAACGGATATTATATACAGTCGTTAAATAATCGATAGCAACAAACAGTAATTGTAGAAAACTTAACCAACTGTTGTTTAACAACTCAAGTCATGTTTCTGAACGTATCCTGGTCTATCATAGTTATCGAAATTAGGTGATTGCTTTCGTTTAATTCACGTGCAACGAATGTACTTTGAAATACATTAAGTTACTTTTGTATAATAATATGTGGAGTAGTTATAAATAGTTGAAAATAATATATACAAAGAAACGAAATAAATAGAATATTCTTATTTTCAAATTAAGAAACACGCGTATTTTGCAATGAGTGTATCTTATTGTCGCACGTTGCACTCGGGTTATGGAATCGTATAATTTAAAACGATCATTACTTTTTTAACACATAGTCGAATATTTTACTGCAATTTGGACAATTTCAGAAAAAGCTAAAGCATTGAAAATGGTTGTTTGAGTAAATGTAACTTATAATTGAGAGATTATAGAATTCACTAAAGCATTCGAAAAACTGATTTGGTTTTCACATGAGTATTGTTAAATAAAGTGGTTATAAATGTTGTTGGGCTTTTGTTTGTGTATAGTGAATGCTATTGGCCGTTTAAAAAATCAATATGAAATAAAAAAAAAAGTAAATTTTACTGAGCTCCAAACCACTTACGTTTGCGAATGGAAGACGGGGCTCTTAACCCGGAGACATCTAGACGACGTTTATTGGAATCCCGTTGGCCATATACTTGTATAATATCACGTCACATAAGAAATACAGCGATATCTGACCAAATCAGGCTCTACTGTAATCGCTCGGCTATCTTTGTAAACAAACGTCAGGTGTAAAAAGTAATTATTTCTTAAATAAATAGCCCGTGTATATTAAAAAGCTATGCTTTCGTATAATAATGATCAACTATCGGTGCTATTAAGATATTAGATAATTTATAAGTTTAAATTTAACAAATATGAAAAAAAGTGTGTAATCATAGATTTTGAAGGTACATACTCGTTCGTTTTCGCCGGTTTTCGTTACCTGTGTTTGACGTTTTTAGAATTAATTATACAAATTTTAATAAAGGTTTTAAGAAAATACCGTAGTACCAGTTTGCAAACCGTTAATAATTCAGGGTATAGGATACGGATAGTGTGTTTTGGAATGTAGTAGATATTTTTTAGAGGCCTAATACGAATTTTGAAAACCAACTCAATCTTTCTTCTCTCTCGCACTAACGGTAACCGACCAGTTGCCGGCTTTGTCGCACTGCTCGTACGGCTTTTCAGATTGGAAAATTTCGAGGGATCCTAGCTTTTTTAACACGTAAGCGAATACGTCGCTACAATCTAATAAATTTCAGAAAAACCCCTATTTTTCCTTTAGTATTGGGTTTCTCGCGATAAAAACCACCCTATGGCACGCACGCAAAAATTCCCCACACACCACCACCAGCCCGCACCCACAACTCAAACCCCTTCGGACGCAAATCCCGATTAGCGATCGATTTGCATCTCTTAACTGTAGCACAAAAACAAACTAGACAGTTTCTAAGATATAGGATGCAAGTAATTAGCGAATTCTGTGAAAACGTGAAAAGTTGGATATAGGATATCCTCAACAATTCGAAAGGGAATTAAATTCTGCATTTAGAAATGTACTTAAAATACAGGGTTGTACTTAAGTTAATTAACTTATAGTAACTTGAACTTCGTAAAAGATTAAATTAGATTTCTGAACACTATGTATAAGATATTTAAGTTTTTCTCATGGTAGTATAAAATATGATCAATTCTCACACCTTCCTAGAAATTTTGCTTAGGTAGGTCTAAATTTGTTTTGTATTTAATGCTTTAAAATTAAATTGTTTTTAAAAAAAAATTAAATTACTTTAAAAATCTTAAGGGTTATGTATAACAAACCTTAATAAAACATGACCTTTATTTTTACTTGGAATCCAAAAATAAATAATATACATAGGATTTTATTTAAAAAAAGCATAACTTTGTTATTTATTTAGTGTTTGAAAAGCCTGTATAATTTCAAAATAGTTTTAGAATGTACCTCTAATATGCCTATATTCATATGTGAAAGAAAATTTTTATATACAGAGTTATTCACGGTATACGCGTAAGAACATTGTAGGTAAGCTAATAAATACTCTAAAAGTTTTCTTTCACATTCACCATGTGAATGGATGGATGTTTGGGTGCACATGCACATGTGTGTACAATTAATCAGATAAAAATTGAGTAACACATATTCACAGGGTTTTTTTTTCTACAATGCAATTATATTTTACAAGTTTTCTTACAAGTTTGGTAATACTCGAACTTTGGTGCATTTCAGAGAGCTTGGTTGGACGTTTTAATTCCACCGGATATAGACGCTCGCGTTTCTGATGCGTTTGTTGCTCATGATGAAGGAGAGGGCATCATCCTTGTTTGCAGTGCAACTGGATATCCAATGCCAAATATTACGTGGAAAAGAGAAGATGGTCAAGATATATTAATTGAAGACCGTGACGGACATCAAGTAGAAGGTAAATCACAATACACCTATGACAATTTCTTGTAATGCGACGAAAAAGTTAAGCAATCTAATTAAAATGTTCCTTTGAATACACTGGTTAGGAGGTATAATAGAAACCAATGCACATATCTTTTTCTATGGATATCAAAGATATGTTTTAATGAATCAATTAAGAATAAATCTGCGTGCAAACTGCAAATAGAGGTCATGCTTTAGAGAGATTGATTATCAGGTTTTGTTTGTGCAGAGGTGCTTTGTACTTAACAAACCATGCACGGAACTTCCACAGAAAATTTATTTGCAGACTTCAGAGACTGTCGTTCCAATCGATGAATCCATGAAGTTTTTCTGGTTTTCTTTTCCATTAACTTCTATAAGTTAACTGAATGCAATATATATATATATATATATATATATATATATATATATATATATATTAAGAGTAATGTTATTGGCACTGACTTAGAGTTTGCTTCAGTTGAATAGTCAAGAGCGGCAAAGTCTACATTAGTTTTTGAACATTTACATCACTTGTATTATTAAAATAAGCGTTGTGTTACCTTCTTACCCTATACAACATAGTTCTGGCGTTTCTATAACATAATGACAAAGCATGAAATAATGTTAAAAAGTATTCAACTGCAGGATATTTCCCATTAATAACCGATTTCCCTTTCACTGAGGAAAATAATTTCAAGTATCGTAAATAACATTTAAAGTAAATTTATAAATATCCTTAATAATTACGAAACCAGAATGTTGTACGGTCATTTTTAATAGATCGGTCACTAAACAATACTAAAGAATTTGCTTTAGTAGATGACTACACCCTCCTTAACTTGTACCCAACTAAAAGCATTTAGTTTATCAGGAATATGTTATATAATATCACCTTAGACTAATAACTACAATGCAAGTGGGTCTGTTTTTATTTTACTCTGCATATAATGAGGTCGGATATTCTCCTGCTTGCTTTTTTGTAGATTCTCTGTCATAAAATTTTCACCGTCGATTAGTAAAACCGAGCAGTATTTTCTTTCCAAGTCTTATTTATAGAAAATAAATTTGCAAAGTACAACGATATTACGCTTTCAGTTTAGGTTCAATCTAATTGTTTACTTTCAAGCTTCAAATTGATCGTGTTAAGTTTTTTAATAATTCCATTGTTGTTAGGCTATCTCGTTTTTTAATTTAATTAGTTAGATCCTGTATCATCGTCCTTACTTTACATGATTTCATAAAAATCAACTCCAACACGCATTTTTGGTCAACAATAATGATGATATTTACTATTATCTAAACAAAGTTGAGCATATAATCTCTTATTTAAGGTGTTCTTTTGGATTTCATTAAATGCTTTAGTAGGGATTTTTCAAGGAGTTAAATAAGTGGAAAATTATCAAATTTAGAGTTAATTCCCATAAAGAGTAAATACCTCCTCCTTAAGAAGTTGTAATGAGTGCCAGAACAACAGACCTAGCACATAACGAGTGGAAAAGAGATAGGTATATTACACATGCGTAATTATCTTATGATTACTAACTGTTTATTTCGGTGAGAGCAGCCACTTGGTAGTCAAATTTAAGTGTAGGGACTATTGTACGGGTACGTTGGGTTGCCTGCCATACATAATGTATAGGCATACAATGCATTTTGAAGCAACTATTTAAGCTTTACTTAACCCTGAAAGGGTTGCTATATTTCGTGCAGCACGCTAGCGCTGGCGGTAGACTACTTAATAATCTACCCTATCAGACTTGTAGTTCCAAATTTGCAAAGTTGATTGAGTTAGACAATAAGACGTTTTGTTCTATCGGCAGATTAACATCCTATAAGGAAGTGATCTACATACGCATCTAGCGAAATATAATATGTAGTCTATGATGCAACTAGTACTAATTAAAATACATGCAATCTGTAAACGGGAAAACAATTTCAGATCGTTAAGTATACCAAAAAACGTTTATACTTGAAAATAAATTGTTGAAACTTTTATTTTACTTAATAGGAACAAATGTAGTGTAATTATAAGCGTAGAACATTTCTGTACTTACAATAACATTACGTTCCAAACAACTTGGTAAGTATAAACATAGAGTATTATAATGTTTATTTAATATCGCTGCTCACAAAGGTAACCAAATAGGTATAGAACAAATCACAAAAGAATGCATTCACGTCATAGGTTTCTGAATTAAAACACGATATACCATTAAAAGATTAATCGTAGTATACTTAATGCATAAGATTTAAAAATATGTGGTTTTTTAATTCAAAAACCTATGATATGATGCATTCTTTTATTATTTCGACTATACAACTGACAAGGCACATTCAATTTATCTTTCATGTAGAAAATTACTGCAAAAGTTTTTAGTAAGTATAGAATTTGTTGTTTATCGACAATACCATTTTGATATACTCCAAAAGATAATCTTGGTACATTTTTCAGGTACAAAAAAAATTAGAAGGGGATCCAAATCGAATCGTTGGCAGGTGAGTTATTTTTAACATTAAACTGCAGTATAGTATAAATTCCAATAGTAATTTGCAAATAGCATATTTTCTTCAATAATGTTAAATACAAGTAAATGTGACCTTTTACTACTTTCATAGCGTAACCAAATAAATATTTTAGTAATACATCTGAAAGTTATGTTTTGATATAAATTGTATGCTTATGTGAAGTTTGGATCATGTACTGTTCCGAGATAGAAATTTACGTAAAACTATTGTATTCCTGATCCTTTCTTTAAGAAACAAAACAATAGCATTGCTTAAAGCTATTTTACATTTCAAAATTGTAATAGATAGCACAAAATTAAAACCACGTTATATTGCACATAATTCAGTGGTAGGAGTAGTTTCTATGCCTTGGAACCAATACTTACCCTTACGTCACTCAATACAAAAACAACATACCCGACGAAAAAGTGTAATCAATTCAAACATTTAAAAACCATATAGCTCCCTGTATGTTTATTGTGCTTTGTTTAGTATTCTTCTTAATCTTCTTTGAGTATTAAATCACTCATAGTTTTTAAAATTATCTTTATTAACGTTTCGATCCATAACCTAGGATCGTTTTCAAAATAATAAAAACTTCAAGTTTGACATTTATGACATAAATTGAAGGTGACTTTGATTTATTGATGTTTGTAATATTTGGTTTGAGTACACTAAGCAAAAATTTTTAAAGTTTAAATGAATAATTGCCTTCAATTTGTGTTACGGCCTAGGACCGACTTTTTTAGGTAGCCAATACGCTTAACGTGAAATCAGCTGATTAATTTTTATTGTAAAAATTCAATAACTTGGGAATTGGAAAACATTTTTTAACATGTTTCTATTTATACAATTTAGAGGATGGTTATTAAAGAAGTGTGCAATTGCATTATTAAAAGGCTTAAGTAGTCGTTTTTTTATATTTATTTTGAAAGTGAAATCATTATGATTTAGGCTACCTCTTTGGTAGATTTTAACATTGTTCTGAGGTAACCTTATGGTGGGTTTACACTTGTCAGATACCAATGTTGTTCTATGAAGGTTGTATATGGATCTGAGGCGACCCTATGGCGGGTTTACACTTGTCAGATACCAATACTGTTTAACGGAGATTGTATATGGTTGTGAGGTAACCTTATTGCGGGGTTACACTTGTCAGATACCAATGCTGTTTTACAGGGGTTGTTAATATGCTTCATCATCATCTTCATTGGATCTTCATCTCAAAACTGGTTGGACACGTACCTGCACTTATTTATATTCTGAGCTAGCTTCCCTTCTATTGTTTTCTAATTTTATGTTTTATTTCACCGAGATTCAGTGAAGGGGGTTAAGCAACCTGTGGCTACCAAGATCCCCAACACTTAGATATTTGCCGAAATAATGGTTTTCTAGTTAATATGCTTATTGTTATATAATTAGTTATTGTATGTATAAATAGAAATCATGTATGTAGGCTGTATTTCATGTTAATATCGCAAGGAAAACCCAGGAAAAACTTGCAATGCTACCTAGATATTGGGGGCATTTGATTTTTATTTGTCATTTCTTTTGTTATTTCTTTTAGTAATGGAATCCATTGTTTACTGAAAGTTACGGATTCGTTTGCAACGCAGTTATTTTTATGTAAGGTTATATAAGCAGCTTCTATGATTTTGCGTTTTGGTGGTTTTCTTCTTTGTCGATAATTTTGCGTCCTCCCATTTTATTTTATGACTGAGTCCCATGCATGTTTGCAAATCATGGATTTTCAAATTTTCTATTTTTATATATGATTTATGTTCTTTTAATCGAACTTCAAATGGTCTGGAACTTTCCCTATATAAAACTTATTACATTCGCACGGTATTTTGTAGATACAATTTTTGAACTTTGTATTGCGTTTTTGGGTTTTGTTTTTGTTAATTGTGCTCTTAGTGTATTGTTGGTTCTAAATACTGTTTTAATTTTAAATTTGTTTCCTATTCTTTGAATTTTTCGGAGAATCCTTTTATGTATGGTATTGAGAGCATTTTGTTGTGTGTATCATTGTTTTTGTTTTCTTTTCTTTATTTTTAGGGTTTTATTCATTTCTTTCTCTATTATTCTTTTAGGATATTTGTTTTCAATTAGTGTACATCTGATTAGGTCTTTCTCTTTTTTTAAAATTTCTTCGTTTGATGATATTAATTTTCCTCTATCATACATGGTTTTGATAATTCCTCGTTTGACACAGTGTGGGTGGTTTGAATCGAAGTTTAAGTATCTGTTTGTGTGCGTTGGTTTTCTATATACCGATGTATTAATTGCTGTATCGTTTTTGCTAACGAGAATATCTAAAAACGGAAGTTTTCCATGTTGTTCTAATTCATATGTGAATTTACCAGTTGGTTCTATTTCGTTAATTGACTGTACAAAGTTTTTAATGAGTTCTGTATTATGAGGCCAAATAGCATAGACATCATCTACGTATCTCCACCAGATTAGTGGTTTCAATTCTTGTGTGAATATTACATCTTTTTCGAATTCCTCCATGAATATATTACTAAAGATTGGTGATAGTGGACTTCCCATTGCCATTCCGAAGCTTTGTTTGTAAAATTGATCATTTATTTGAAAATATGTGGTATTGGCGCATAAACCAAGTAATTCCATAATCGATGATATATTTAGTTTTGTTCTTTCTTTAAGATTGCCATCTTTTTCTAGTTTGTTTTTTATAATATTAAGCGTTTTGTTTATAGGGGCATTTGTGAAGAGATTTACCACATCAAAGCTTACCATTGTGTGTGTATTTTCAATTTTTATGTATGATTATTTTTCTAAAAAATGTTGGTTGTTTTTAATGAAAGAATCCGTTTTGCCTGCTAATGGATTTATAATTTTTAGTAGAAATTTTGCTAAATTATGGCATGGTGAATTTATGGAGCTTACGATAGGTCTTAAAGGAATGTCTTTTTTATGAATTTTTGGTAGACCGTAAAAGTGGGGTGGTTTACTGTAATGTGGGACCAGTTTACTTCTTTCTTTGTCTTCGAATTCATTTTTAAATTTAAATAGGGTTTTGTATATTTTATTTTCAATCGATTTTGTTGGGTCCGTTTCTAAACTGGTGTAATTCTCACTGTTCAATAGTTTGTTGACTTTTGTGTTGTAATCGTTTTTATTCATTATTACTGTTGCATTGCCTTTGTCAGCAGGTAGAATTATAATTGAGTTATCGTTTCTTAGATTGCGAATTGCTTGTATTTCGTTACTACTTACATTTGGCTTTATTTTGTGATTCTTTTCTATTTCTATTTTGCATCGTACTCTAAATTCGTTTGCTTGATCTTCTTCAAGTTGGTTTGCTGTTTTCTCAATACAGCTAATTATTTCAAAGGTTGGTATTGATTTTGGCGTTACTTACTTACTTACTTAACCCCCTTCACTGAATCTCGGTGAAATAAAACATAAAATTAGAAAACAATAGAAGGGAAGCTAGCTCAGAATATAAATAAGTGCAGGTACGTGTCCAACCAGTTTTGAGATGAACATCCAATGAAGATGATGATGAAGCATATTAACAACCCCTGTAAAACAGCATTGGTATCTGACAAGTGTAAACCCGCAATAAGGTTACCTCACAACCATATACAATCTCCGTTAAACAGTATTGGTATCTGACAAGTGTAAACCCGCCATAGGGTCGCCTCAGATCCATATACAACCTTCATAGAACAACATAGGTATCTGACAAGTGTAAACCCACCATAAGGTTACATCAGAACAATGTTAAAATCTACCAAAGAGGTAGCCTAAATCGTAATGATTTCACATTCAAAATAAATATAAAAAAACGACTACTTAAGCCTTTTAATAATGCAATTGCACACTTCTTTAATAACCATCCTCTAAATTGTATAAATAGAAACATGTTAAAAAATGTTTTCCAATTCCCAAGTTATTGAATTTTTACAATAAAGATTAATCAACTGATTTCACGTTAAGCGTATTGGCTACCTAAAAAAAGTTGGTCCCAGGCCGTAACACAAATTGAAGGCAATTATTCATTTAAACTTTAAAAATTTTTGCTTAGTGTACTCTAACCAAATATTTCAAACATCAATAAATCAAAGTCACCTTCAATTTATGTCATAAATGTCAAACTTGAAGTTTTTATTATTTTGAAAACGATCCTAGGTTATGGATCGAAACGTTAATAAAGATAATTTTAAAAACTATGAGTGGTTTAATACCCAAAGAAGATTAAGAAGAATACTAAACAAACCACAACAAACATACAGGGAGCTGTAAAAAAACCATATAGCTCGTATGAGGTGTTGTCAATGTAATATCAATACATTATGAATAGACAACATAACGTATTTTTAAAATGTAACGGTCATTTGTAGGAGGGCGTTCCCAAAAGCACCGTACGGAAGAAAAAAAAAGGGATTGAGACAGATGAATAAAATAATTGAAGAAAAAGAATATATAGGTAAATATATAAATTGCACGGAATCGAGTGGTAGGCCGGAAGAGAAAAAAGTACGTGATCAGCTATACAGCTTAGCTACTTGCGGAGAGTGGGGTGGGTAGATAACCACTCGTGGCGGGGACCAGGTGAGCTTGGCCAAACGCAAGGAAGGAATAGAAGCTCGGAAAGCGCCAGGGACGCCGTAGAAACAAGATCGAACGTCGCGATCCCACTGTGACGTGTAGGTACATAGTCACACCACTGCGGGGAAAGAAGCACAGAAGATAGAAAAATAGTGGTCACCGAAGTACAACGCTAGCTGAAATAAAATATTAGTAGTTAAAATAAATAAACACCAGGATCCAAAATTCTTTAATATACTAGGTTATCATAAAGTAAGGGATATATTTTAAATCATTACAACTTTTAATAAATTAAGTTAGTAACATAAAATAAACGAAATCTAGTTGCTTAATGAATGGGATTTAACCGTATCTATGAGAAACATAAGCGTTGTCATAACAATTGTTGACACTAGTGTCAAAACGAAATTATTCAATTTGAAGTTTTATTTTGAAATTAAAACTCAAGTAAACGTTGAGTTCAAACGACTCAACTGTAATAACATGGATTTACAAACAAGAATTGGTTTAGTTCAGTGCTATTATGAATCCGGCAGAAATTACACCGCTGGATTACAAAGATTTCGCACGAGAACGGGACCCTGTCAAATGAAAGCGTACCGCAATTTGATACAAAAATTTGAAAGAACAGGGTCTGTAACTGACTTACCAAGATCAGGAAGACCAATAATTAGTGATGTCCAAGTTGCAGAGATTCTTCATGAAAATCAAGACATAGCCAGAAGCAATTCACTCGCAATCAGCAGTGCAAATGCGACATCCAAGCGATTGCAAATGCCGTATACCACGGTTTGGAAAATTTTACGCAAAATTCTAAACATGTATCCATATAAACTGAAAATGCTGTTTAAATTAAAGGACGCAGATTTGGCTACTAGGTACGATTTTTCTTTGCGAGTAATGGCTCAGATGGAAATTGAACCCGAATGGTTATCCCGTATTTTATGGACAGATGAGGCACATTTTACTCTGAATGGTGGAGTCAATACTCAAAACTGTAGAATCTGGTCTGCAGAAAATCCGCAACAAATCGTTCAAAAGGTCTTCATGACAAGAAAGTCACCGTTTGGTGCGGTTTTACAGCTGATTTTATTATTGGTCCGTATTTCTACGAGGAAATGCAGAATGGACAAGCCGTATCTGTAACTGTAAATGGTAAACGATACTTGCAAATGTTACAAAATTATGTTATTCCACAGCTGCAAAACGAGCACTACGGAATTGAAAACATCATTCTTATGCAGGATGGAGCACCCCCGCACATTTTTCGACCAGTCAAAGAATTGTTAACCAACGTTTTTCAAGATCGCGTGTTAAGCAGACATTTCGTAAATTCATGACCACCAAGATCACCTGATCTAAACCCAGCGGATTACTGGCTGTGGGGTTATTTAAAAAGTTTAGTGTTTAGAAGACGACCAACTACGCTACAAGAATTAAAAGACAGTATTACGGAGAAAATTGGTACAATTCAACCAGAAATGTTACGAAATGCTGTGTACAATTTGGAGGTAAGGATGGTGATCTTACAACAACAAAATGGAGGTCATATCGAACAATTGCCGTAACCTGTTTTGGGCATACTAAATCCCATTTCATAAGCAATTAGATTTCATTTATTTCTTGTTATTAACTTAATTTGTTAAAAAGTTATCATAATTTAAAATATATCCCTTACTTTATGATAACCTGATATATTGAGGTATTGACAAATAAACAGTTTATATAGAATAAATTAATTTAGCTTAAGGATTAAAGTGCTCAAGATAAACTAAAATGGCGTAATGCACCAATTCTTAAACATCAAAATCACACTATATACTAGAATTAATCGTAGAGGTTTTTCACAAACATTTCTTATATTTCCAATGTTAAATTCACTCGTTACAGATGTGTGAATTATTGCTACAAAAAAAAAATTGGCTGTTATATCAACCTTGCATAAGTGTTCTGACACGACTGTTAATCGTAGGTTTACACAATATAATTATTTCTTGCAGCACAGGTCAAGTACCAGTTAAATTTCGTGTACACCTTACAACTAAAAGGTTTAGTAGGTTAGTAGCAAGCAGCCAATACGTAGAAATTTTAATAACGGCTACGTTGGTTAATTTGCGGTTAATCTTCAATATTTTCGTGAGAAACTCCAAGCGTTACCAGATATGGAACATTTCAAGTAATATAATCATCTGATATCCACTATGATAAATCGAACAGCTGGTGGAATAACCACCATAAATTTCGAGATATGTGAGAAACAAAATAAAAGGTAGAATGTGAGGTAGAGGGCATAAATTAGGATCCTATCTGCTGAAACCAATATCGTTTAGGATTAAGTAATTATAGTACTACTATACATACCAACGACGATAACAAATAATGCGCGTAATACGGTAAAACGAAGTTGCATCTTATTTTATTAGTAAAGAATTAATTAGTAGTAAGTAATCTCGACAGAACCTATTAACAATGTGTAAAATTAGCAGAACTAGTTCACCATGCAATGAAACAAGATTAGATTAGAATTGAATTGCGAGCATTGGATAAATACCAATAACCAATAAACAACAAGCAAAACGACTGTAACGCAGCTACAAGGTAAATCGTGAAGTGAAGATAAGCTAAGAGATGGCGTGACAGGTCCCAACAAATCTAATAATAATAATAAAATAAGAGAAGCTGAACTGTATGAAAATTAACACGTTACAAATTTACCCATGTGGGAAATCGTTAGATTCATCTTCAGTCGTATACATCAAATTTTTGACTTTCGTCATAAAGGCGCTGTTTCTAAAAGTGTTTCAAATATATTCAAATGGGGTTGAGTTGCATTTGTTTTGTCGTGTACATTCCGAATTTATAACTTTTGCCAAAATACATCCATGTTCAACCAATGCTTAATAAAAACAAATAAATGTTGAACAGTTTATTTAAAAAAAAATACATTGCATAAAAGAATTATATTTTGCCTAGAACATGCAAAAGAATTGTTTGAATGAAATAATTTCATCAGAAATAGAAGATCATGTACGGTCTATTTTTACCGTGCTAATCATGAAAAGCGTCGTGTAATGGTTAAATTTTGTATTTTTGCCTGAATTTTTCTAAACGGTTTATTTAAAAATGCTTGGCCATGTGCATTTACAAATTAACTTTTGCTGTAATTCTCTTCTCGTCCTATGCTATCGTTTTCGATATACACTTTATTATATTGTAATTGCATCTTCTATTTAACCTCTAGCTTGCTTTATAATATCTAGTCTTAATAGCTCCCAAGGATACGTTATAAATCAATGAAATTACGTGAAAAAGTTCCTGCTCATTCCCTGCAGTAGTGGTTATAAAGTTTATAAAAAAGACCCACAAACGCTTTCACGTCGGATACAAGCTTATCAAGTTCTTCGTCTATACATTGTTTGGTTGCTGCATTTAATTTTTCAACAATAGAACTAAGCTGTATTGTACCTTCTTATATTGTAAAGTACGTCTTAACGTCTTATCTTCCATCTTGTAAAGGCAGTGGGAAAGCGTCAGATCTACAAGTTTAACGTCAAAGTTTTTGGTGATGCAACCTATATATCCCTTGGACTCAAGTATGTCCACCAGCCTCTTCCCGCGAAAACGAGTTGTATCCTCTCTCGGTTTGAACACCAGAATACTTCTTTGACCAAAGACGTGAGTGTCTCCTTTAGGATCCGAAACGTCAACAATGCTTTTTTGTTGTAGGTCGTAACCTTCTCCATTGGGTGAAAGTATGAAACCACGAGCAGGAGGTCCTTTCTTTACATCAACATCTTTTTGCTTTGGATAATCGAAGCGGTCTATAGATATTTTGAAATTGAGCTGCTGCTGCTGTTACAGAAAAATTCCGTTTATATTTTCTTCACTAGTATTTCCAACATGACTGGACATTATCAATAATCTCAATCGATCTATTGGTTCATGGATATTCTTCCAATGAACGCACTGAAATCGGCTGACATTCAATATTTTGTAAAACCGATTAGAAAACCTTCTTCTTCGTTAACAGCGTCGTTTTGATCTTCTCCGAAATTCTATAATATGTGAAAGCACACAATTTTTGAATTTTATGTTAAGGTTGGAAATCTTATTAGATCCTTTGATTTGAATAGATCGAAACGTTTTATGATACTCAAAGCTGATTTAATCGTTTTAAGGTAATTTAATAAATCCTGTGCAAGGCAAAATCACCGTTTTAGTGATCAAGGTTCATGTAAGCTATCAGATTGTACTGTCCGAGTGTGTCACTGTACTCTACATTACTCAATGTAATGATACAGTTATTTTGATTTATTTCCAACTTTTTGTTTTTCAACATCCATTTATTATCTTCAGGGCCATACCTTGCACAATATACTGATTTGTCTACATTTTCGTCTTCAAATTTGGCCAACACATTCGCACACTATAAACGCAATGGTTCTTAGGAAGGTGATCTATTGATTTCCCATAAAGGCAAACTCTTGACTTCAACTTGGCTTTATTAACTGCTTATGTGCTTCTTTAGAACCTTGTTAAGATGTAGTGCACCTTTTTTTAAACTTAATAAACTTTTTGCACGCGGCATCTTGCATCAGCTGAAACTTGCGCTTTTTGCGATAAAGTCGTTAACGTCTGTCATCCTCACACATTGGTTTGCAACTAGCCATTCTTTTTACATTTCCAATACTTAAATATCGATAGAAGTTTTTCCTATATCACACATTGTTACAGGTAGGGTAGAATCCCCGATGGGGTTTAGTGGCTTCCTTAGAAATTGAGCTAAGCCTCGCACTTGGGTAGGGTGGAAGAGCGACTTTAAAAGTAACGGAATCGCCAACTATACTTCCCGATTAACTTGATTTTTACGTCACGCGAGAGCATAAGAGTGGTCGTAGAATGAGACTATCAAAGCAAAGATATGGGAGGGTGCGCCACTGCATTAAATGATACTTTCAAGTATACCTAGTGGTAAAATGCATAAACCATTAGGTTATGATGAACTTCAAAAGCAATAAGTATCTTATAGTTAAACCTGAAACATAGAAATACATACAAGAAAAATCAGTAACTGGGGTTACTGTTTGCGCCCCATAAAATATATAAAGCAATGTTCAAGTAATAGTTCATATTGTAACCATTCAAATAAACTTACTTTCTCGCGAGGAATTCTTATGGGCATTATACTTAAAATTTTCAAAGAAACATTTACTGAATTTAAAAAAATTTAGACTGTATTTCTATATCCTCTAATTCTTAAGTACACCATTTATTTCTAAACCTTTAGCAATAAAAAAAATATTGCCCAGTTTAAACTTGAATTCTTAAGATTTCTTACATAATCACAATATATTTACAATAAGCAAAAAATGCTTAACTCAAGTTACGATTATACGATTATAAACTACTTGGTAAAAAAGTATAATCAACTCAAAGTGGATGCATAATAACTCAATTGCAACAACCTCCAGTATCCGGGTTCACAAACCTATACAGTCGACCAAATCAGCATTATGAAATCTTATTTTTTGGTGTGATAATCATCAGAAGTTTTGTATGTTTAATAAAAATTTTAACCTAACTTTAGTAGCCGCTAAAGTGCATTGGGTTATTTTGTTTTACAGTTCGCTTACACAGTATTTCACTAAACTATGTTTTCAAAACATTACAATATGGTTGTGTGACCCTAAAGGATGATTTTGTTGTGTGGCTGAATGGTGACTTACCTAACATTGCAGTGATGCTACAACAATTTGTATACTTTTTGTGTTTCCGTTGTAGATTAGCCATTCGTGTTATGCCACAGGTGGACAATTTTTGTTTGCCTTTTGGTTCTGTGAGGGTTGAAAATATATGTTTAAGATTTGTCTAGCCACCATAATGCATTAACGTAGACATTATCTCGAAGCCGGTGTTTCAAGGCACTCGCATAAGTTTGACACAGGTAGAAGCAATTCACGCTCCTAGGTTGTCCAAACAAGAAAAACTGTTTTATTTTGCTTTGCTCGTTTACGGGAATATCGTCAAAAACGATAATTATATCTTTCCTAGCGTCTCCTGTTTAATTACTTTATTGCTATTTCCAAACCCATAGTATCAAATTTCCTTTTTTGAAGGTGCCGGTACATTCTTTAACAGATGGTATTATGTTGATGTAGACTTTTAGAAAACGCGTATACAGTTTATATTAGGCGGGAACAAAGCACCATGTTTACCGTCTTATTCTACAATAAAGGAGTAAAATTTAGACACGTTTTGTACAGGTATTTCAAGTATTTGCTTAACAGCATTCACATATTGTACATCAACTTTTATAGGGACAACGTTCTTTTTTAGCTCGCGGTATCTACACAACGTTCTCCTCAGGATATTATACAGCCTAATGGAAGAATATGTACTTTTTATACCCTGCTGGATTTTACTTACAGCTTGCGTTTGAGCATAGAGTATATTTTGTTGTTTGTATAAATTTTTTAAGCATGTTGCAATACGACTGATGATGAGTGTGCATTGTGCCTTTTATATACTGAATATGGCCACAGGATACAGACCTAAATTAGCTAAGACCGTTATATGCCTCAAAAGCAGGTTTAGGTCTAGGTCATAGACCATATATGACCATAGATCATATGCCTAAATTGGCCAAAACGGCCATATGTCTCAAAGCGTCCTTTAGTCAAGGCCATAGGCCACACATGAGTAAAGCTATTAGTGATTCCGTTAAATCAAATGTCTAAGCAGAAATAAATTTCTTATGTGCTTATTATATAAACAATTGAAAATATGTATACAACTTTATTAAATATATACAAGATATTTAATTGTGTATACTGTTATTTTATGAGAAAACTCCACTCTATATTTTTTATAAAACAACCCTACATCTATGGATGTCAGTGTAATGTTGCATATTTTCCACAAAACACGTATTTCGGCTATTTCAAGTATTGTCTCTGCAGAGGGCATGAGCAAATGGGCGCGGGTCTTTACTAATTACTTCGAAGTGAAAACGGCAAATAAAGGAAGGAATGATAATGGGGAGAAGGGAACCACCACATCTTTAAAAATAAACTAATACACAAAAATACAATAAGGGAGGATGCTGAGACCCTTCGGTATATCTAGATATTGTTGCCTAAGTATGAATTAAACTATACCAATCGCAGGTTATATCAGTTATAACACACTGCAAGCAATTGTACCAACACAGCTGAAATAAAATTACATCGTTAAATACAACACCAGACAGCAATTATGTGTCTCACGATTTATCTAAATAATATAGTTAAGCATAATCTTATGTATAAATAGTTTCAAATTCTCATAATGTACATACATTACATTGTTTCATCATTAGTTCTCCTTTGTAGACAGCTCTATGCACATTCTCTTTATTTTTCTTAAAAAAAAATAAGCCAAATAAAACACTTTAAGATGCAATTAAATTTTGCGCTTGTAATTAATAATTCATGAAATAATTTATAAACGTATTTATAAGAAAAGTAATTCGATATTTGAACATATAAATCCTAATTCTCAAATTGATATTAAAACTCAAATGGTTTTTGTACTAAGCATGAAAAGATTCAAGATCAAAGTTCAATTATTATTGATTTGACGAAATTATAAAAAAATATCCTGTCTCAGATCTGTTAAATGATTTGACAATGTTTAAAAAAATTCAAGCTTAAAATCAAAATTAAAGCGGGTGTTATTGTGTTCTATAGTATTTTTTATAACAGCTATTTTGAAACGATTTTTTTTACGATTTAAATGCAATAACTATATTTATGAGGTAATAAAGAGGTTCACAAAAGCGACGTGTAATTACAATAAAATTTGACTTTCGTCAATTAAAGGGACTAAATTGAAAGCAACTGTTACCTTTATACAACAACATTTTAAAGCAGATTAATTTCTTCGCACTCTACTAAAAATTTTTCTTTATACTCTGAAATATTAATCAGGCAACCCGGTTCTTTCACTCCCTTTGCTAATAATCTACCCAAAAATTTTTTCCTTTCATCAACAGGCCTACTACTTTCTATACCTCTTCTTTATGCAGATAAACTAACTGAAAAGTCTCCGGCAATTCTAAAAATTTATAAAGCTCCGACACTAAGCAAAGTCAAATACAATTATTAAAAACATGATACTTAAGAAATTTTCAAATTTAACGATGTTAATTTCTTAAACGTAGCACTAAAATATAGTATTCAACCGATGAAAAAATAAAAAATATTTTGGCTACACATGTTATGTTTGGTACACAAAAATATATCAATATTGAAAATTTAGGCAACAAAATCACTTTTACGAATCAAACTAGCTAAGTCAGAGTAAACCACTTTACGTTAAGTTTATCCAGACAGAACTAAATTGATCAAAAACAGGGTGAAATTTCAATCTATTTTTCAACAAATTCGAAGTAATACATATCGAGCACAATTACGAGCAAAAAAGATCTAACCCCACACGTCGACGATGTCAGTGTTGTTTTGTCAAGCCACACGTTTGCGGCGTCAGGTGTTATTTTATGATAAAACTCCACTTTATATTTTTTATAAAACAGCCCCACATATATGAGTATCAGTGTATTGTTGTATATTTCCCACAAAACACATATTTCGGCTAGTTCGAGATATTGTCTCTGCAGAGGATATGAACAAATGGGCGTAGATCTTTACTTATTAAAAATATTAAAAATAAACTAATACATAAAAATTTTAATAAGGGAGAATGCAGAAATCCTTAAGTATATCTAAATATCGTTGCCTAAGTAAGAATTACACTATACCAATCCTAGGTTATACCAGCTATAACACACAGCAAAAAATTATACCAACAAAGCTGAAATAAAATTACATTTTTAAATACAACACGAGACAGCAATTGTGTGCCACACGATTTACCTAAATAAAATATTCAAGTATAAACTTATATATAAAAGGTATCAAATTCTTATAATGTACCATACATCACATTGCTTTATCCTTAGGTCTCCTTTGTAGACAGCTCTAGGTACTTTCTTTTTATCTTTCTTATAAAAAATAAGCAAAATAAAACATTTGAAGATCGAATTAAATTTTGTGTTTGTAATTAATAATTCATGTAATATTTTATAAACGTATTTTAAAAGAAAAGCAATTTGATATTTGAACATATAAATCATATTGCTCAAATTGATATTAAAACTTAAATGGTTTTAGTACTAGGCATTAAAGTATTTAAGATCAAAGTTCAATTATTATTAAGTTGACAAAAGTTATAAAAAAAATATCCCGTATAAGATCTGTTAAAGGATTTGACAATGTTTGAGAATATTTTAGCTCTAAATTTAAAATTAAAACAGCTGTTATTGTATTTTATAGTATTTCATATAACAACAATTTTGGAACAAACAATCTTTTATACGATTTAGATATAATAACCATATTTATGAGGTAATAAAAAGGTTCACAAGAGCGACGTGTGGGTACAAAAAAATTAGACCTTTGTCAATTAAACGAACTAAATTGAACGCAAATGTATCTTTGTACACCAACATTTAAAAGCAGATTATCATTTCAGACTATTTGACCCAAGTTTCATGAATATCATACGTAATTTTAATATAACTTTAAATTCAAACAATAATTATAGCCTTGCAATAAAACGAATAAATTTAAATAACAGTAGCTTCAAGGGCATGCATAATGTCTACTCACCCCTTGAAAGTCCAAACGAGGTGGAATTTTTTTTACGTACCACAAACCGTAACGAACTGAAGATTGATGTAAATTTTATTGTAGCAAAACTCTAATTTGCATTTCTTGTAGAAAAATCTTTTAAAATCATCGATTAACCATTCTTTGTTAACAAAACACGTGCCCCAAATCTTCATTGATATCTTAAATTTCAATCTTGATTATTGTATGATTATTGTTCAGTTACACTTTAGCAAGCTCTCTGCCTAGAGACCTCTATCCTAGGTTGTACTGTCCCATTCTACCAGACTATGGCTATGCGGCTTTTCCAGGAAGGCTTCCTTTCAGCCATCTTTCTGTCCAGTACTTCGATAACTAACTTGTTCGTTCTTCTCTTAAAACCTGACTCGTCATAAAAGCACCCGCAAATCACGCTTATCTACCAAGTGTTGTAATTCGGGCGTTTCTCCGCTTGATTGTATGCAACATAAATTTTACGGTTTTTCAGTTTACTAAACAAATGTTTTTTAAAAGCAACAAACTGGTTGAATTAAATATTGCTTATAAAAAAGAAATGCAGTGCAATAAAATTAACAATAAGTACTTTGTTTATTTAATTAAACGGTAGATTTGATTTCGGTACAATACATCTATTAACAACCTCAGTAAATGGATTGTACTCAAACATGGAGCCATGGATAATCAAACCATACGTCTTTGACGTTTTAAAATTTTTGTGAAGATTGTTATTCCATTCTTGCGTCCATTGTGGCATTTTTCAGCCTCTAAAATTGGTGGCGGCAATCGATTATAAATATGGGCTTATCTTTAGTATAAACTTGGCAAAATCGCTTACAATTATGTGCGAGACTCCATGATTTACGCTTTATGTTGAAGGTAACAGTATTTTCCACAGCTTTGCAGCAAATCACGTTGGATTTGTATCTAATTAAAGTTAATTTCTGTGGCATGTTAACAATAGCTTTCGTATGATCTTCGGAAAACCTAAAAATGGTTTCGAGCGATATTGCACATAAAATGTCGATCCTTGAATACAGATTCTGAGTTTCAGTCAGTACGTCTAATGGACTTTACTTCAGATTCTTTCAGGAACACCTATCTCTTAATGTTCTAGTAAACTCGGAGATGCCACTCACATCCATTATTTGATTGTTATTTAACCTGTATTACATTTCTTTAAACAGAAAGCAGGGCACACTTTTAGTAAACTCGTATGCTTTGGTCGGATATGATGTTTTATAGACACCCTTAATAAATCTAAACCTCCCTGCTGATGTGTTATGTTGTCGCTGCATTGAATTTCAATAGAAATACGATAGTTGTTTCTTGCGTTTGATGTAATGGGAGATGTGCATAAGAATCTTCATTATTGTTTCGTCCAATTTGTAGCTTACAAACACGTGTAATATAGGTACATCATCGTCGCCGAGTTTTCCCAGTTTAACATTTCTATTACCGTACAGGTCTAAGCCGCGTTTATTCTTGCCACCCATTATTTATAGCTTTCAGTATTAAGAATTTTAAAAAACGCACTTCTTCTGGTGTAAGTCCCTGGGTAATTTGACACAGTGACGTCGTAGGCACTTCTGACTGCCGTAGTGTGTGGTTGGCGTGTTTTATATAACAAAATCGATAGGCATTTCCTTATAAGCTTTTTATTTCTGGTCCAACGCAAGCATAGGGCTTCTGTAAAAATTTTACCAATTTGCTTAAGAGATCGATTAAACTCATTGTGATAGTATCAATGCCGAAAGCGCTCAACAAAGTAATAAATAATGTAGCTAAGTTTCTTTCTAGAATATACCCAGGTGGTACAGAAAGGCTGAAATCGAAGATATTGTGTGTCAGAGAATTGTTCTGAAACGTGCCTGTTGTGATATTGGTTTCCACAGAAATGTTGAAGACCAAGATTATATTCACTTGTTCGTCGCCCACATGTTTGCTGGCAGCGTGCGGTTGGTAAAATCCAAAATGCGTTTAATATTATTTTCACGACTCGCTTCAAAATCTATCGGTTTAATTCATTGTATAGAACACTTTTGCCTGTTATTATTCGCACTAGTTTGAAAAAATTGTCAACCTTCTTGTTAATATCTGAAACCTTACTGAACTATTGTTTGACTAAGTCTTGTACATATGCGCTTATTTCGTCCATTTCGTATAAGTGCGGTTGTATAATTATTTTATACTGCTTCGGATCGTCAAAGTATAAAACATTATTCTCAAAGTGGATATTTTAGACACTATTAACATGTATACAGCTTCACTAAACTTAAAGCATATTTTCGGTCCTGCTTTAATTTAATTGGCACGCAATTAGTCCCGTTAATATAACGTTACCGTACCCAAACACGCTCAAAGTTTTAAGTTACTCACTAAGAAACTTTAGCGTTAAATGTCTGCAATTGTTAAGACAGGCTGTTGTACATTTTGCAACGCCTAAAACAACTTTTGACTTCTTTCAGAGGTCTTAAGTCCCCAGACGAATCGTAGTATAAAACAATATTCTAAGTTTTCGGTATCCGACCCAATGGGTGTCTGACCTTCTTGTGATATCCAAATTAATAACAGCCGATTCGTAATTACGCGGTTTAGTCTTGTTTAACTGATGTCAGGAAAGACTCCGCAAAAGTAAGGGATGCTAAATGCGCTTTCGTTCTATCCCCTCGGTTAGAGCTTTTCGAGGTATCATTGTTAGTTATTTAATATCGCAACTTTTTTAGAATAACTACGCCCTTGCCAGTACGGCTTTAAGGATAATGCCGCACTTTTCTTGCAGAGTTTTAAAAGTAGGTCACTTCCTGTTCTACCTATCGATATTGCATCCATTGATCTATTGCAACGTTCCTTCTCCTTCAAATACTCGTTAGTTGTTTCAGCATCGATTACCGCTTTTGCAATTCTGCTGCACTACATGTTAGGGCACCTAAGACACTTAACCCAGTAATTATCGAAATCTAAAGTAAAAAGCCGCCTTTTGTGGAGCGGGTATAATGCGTGTGATTTTAATCCTTTTTCTATCACCGGTTTCTTTTCTTTTTCCAACATGAACACTAACTACGAGTAGTTGCCTTAAATTGTCAGATCGCACTCAATTAACTGCTGATCATATTTTCTTTTGGAATCTCCGTTAAAACCTGTTTTTATTTTTTTAAATTCTATACATAATTTTTTTGATTTTTATGGTGTTTGTGATGAACCAAGTTGCAGCCTTTTCGGCAAATTTTACGTGTTTAGAATTTACGCTTTCCTACGCTCTTTCTCCTAAAATTTTATCTGCTCGGTGTCTCGCCTTAATATCGTCGGAATACTTGAAGCATGCACCGTCGTGCTTTTTGCACAAGCGATCCAATTCGTTGGTTTCATGATCTCCTCGGATTAGTCGCGCTTCTAACTTAGTCCTTGGCCTACAAATGTGATAAAAGCGGATATGGACTTCATATGTAAGTTATTTGTAACTTTGTTGACCAATCCCCTACCTGAATGCACAATCACGTATGCTTGCTCATCAACAAAGAACGACTAAATAAGCAATATATACAAATATTTGTGTGTATACTTTTTACAAAAATTAATATGTTTTATAGTTTTAAAAACAAAAAAGTATATACAAGTTGTGCAGCAAGTGGTATCCTTCCGATATTGACGCTATGTTATAATTTGGGATTAACACTATTGCATTCCCGGTTACTTCCCGATATACAAATTACAACGTCATTGCTACTATCTAGTGTAAAATAACCTACTTCTTTCATTTGCCTGTAGTGGATCATGCGCTTGTAACCAGAACTTTTAGAAAGTGACAATCTTCGAAACATTTATACAAGTGCTCGTACCAATTCCACATTGATTGCATATTGGTTGAAGTGCATGTGATTATTCTCAGCAGTGTTAGGTAATTTTTAATGGTGACATCGTCAAAGAGATAATGACTTGCTCGGATTTTACATTTCAGTAAAATTTACAAGAAAAATAGTTCAAGGCCTAAATCGATAACTACGCTACTGTGGATTTTTCTCTAGTTTCTTACATTTAGAAAAAATAAACAGGTTTAATGTTCAAGTTGTTATATCTACGGGGAGGCTCGGTGACGAAATTGGTATGTGTGTGATTACTATGCCCAATGTTCCGGGTTTGAATCCCGATATGGTCAACATGAAAAATGTTGCGCGAGCATTTTTCACAAAAACACGCCCTCGTTCGGATTAGAGCTAAAATGTAGGTCCACGTGTGAGTATTGGCACGCACGTTAAAGAATCCCGAAAAAATTCAAAATTTTCCACGTAAACAAGAACCCACTTCCTGGTTAATGTAGTTCCTTCGGGTGTAAAAAAGTGTTATATTCACGTGCGGCTCCGTCGCGTAGTTGGTGTGCGTGTAACTACTATGCCCAAGGCCCCGGGATGGAATCCCGACACAGTCCGCTTAAAAAATGTTCGGATGAGAGATAAAATGTAAGTCCGGTGTGTGTGTTGTCAGGCACGTTAAAAATTCCTACCATGCTTGGAATAGCAAGGGTTTGGCAAAATAAAAAATTTCTAGTTAAAAGGATTTCGCTTCCTGGCTAATGTAGTACCTTCAGTTGAAGCAGTAGAAAATCTAGTGTAATGTTAAATCTACGAAGTGTTGAACATGAGCGTCTTTAGGGTCAAATTGCCAAAAAATGCACTATTGTTGGGTTTGCAGACGATACCTTGTTGATTAGTAGGTCAAAATTGATGATGGATAAGTGTATTAAGCTGAACGATGCGTTGATTAGATTACATGAATGGTTACAGGTGGTCAAGTTTAAATTCAACAAGTCAAAGTCAACGCGCTTTACCTCGGAACGAAGTCGGGAACTCCCCCATTGGCTAGAGGCAAGAAAGAATATTCTTCCGTTCGAGGATGTCATTAAACATCTTGGTGTTAAGATAGACGATAAATTGAATTGTAAGGGGCTTCAGAGGCAAAACCTAGAGGACAGTGTACATGTGAGCCGACGTCGTTGTATGCGGCATCTGTTTGGGCCGGGGTTGCAAGGTCGGAAAAGTCGAGTGATTGGCAAGCGTTCAACGCAAAATCGTGGATAAAGGGGGCGAAGGCGTACAGGACCACTTCCACGGTTGCGGTCTAGGTATTAGTAGGATTCTCCCAATCGATTTCATCGTCAGGGGGATGAGAGACCGGAGATTTGTAAATATAGGAAAAGGGCAGGAAGCCATGGAAAATGTTGATCTTGGAACTAGGAACATCAAGCGAACGATCGTTGTTTCAGATTAGGGCATCCGGCTGATATCAAGAGGATCGAGTTTGTCGAAGACGATGAAAAAGCGTGAGCGGTCGAAATTTATAGGGATGGCTTGCAAAGGGTCGATGGGCAGGCAAAAACGGTTCTTTTTGTGTACAAGAAGGAGAGAAATGTGTTCTGATTGCAAACCAAACTTGTGATTTGCAGCACCATCTTCCAAAGTGAGTTGGTAGCTGTAAGGAAAGATGGAGAGTACGTTTTAACCATTTGGATACAAATGGATACTCTATCACTAGCGATAACAAATCACCCTTGACTGCTTAGGCAAGTATAAACAACTTGATATCCTCAAGGGACGGGTAAGGAATAGAGCGTACTGAACTCGAGATTTGGGATTTGAAGTTTTACTGGGTCAGGTCGCAGGACGAAAATTATAACAGATGATGTAGCCAAAAGAGCCGCAACAGGCGGATCTTAGATATTGTACTCGTCCATAACGAAGACTTTGATTAAGATAAAGCTCCGAAAAAGATTAAACCGACAGTGTAAACAGAGGTAGAACAACGCTGCCACGGGTAGTCTACACATAGAATTATATCAAACATAGAAGCAAAAGATAAGATGAAGGTAAAGTTATATCATAAGCAGATGCAGCTTATAACAGGACACGGAACCTTGAAAGCCTACCTGCGAAGATACTGATTGAGTTAAGTGCCCAGAAGAGGTTCATGACGTGGAAATCCAGAAGACGCTTTGGGGTTGCTTTGAATGAACTTGCCAGATATGTTCTAAGGTCGAACGCAGGCTGTAGGACGGTTAGAGGGCTGGTGGAATAAACGAGCTAAGCATACCTGCCATTACAACACGTACTATTACTTAATAAAATATAATCAAAAATATGAAAATCTTAGGTAAAATCCAACATCGATAGTGATCCAGGGTTAAACAAGAAAACTAAAATAGAGTTAAACCGCGCACAATTTTCCGACATTCAAAAGTGGCAGAACTTTAGCTGTGCATACCCATCTCTCCTTAAGCGCAACGGCTGTCAATAAATATAGATGAAGGACCAGATCTTCGCAAGGCTTCCCGCAGAGTAATTTGTAGAGGGGGTCATGACTACTTTCAAAAATATTAGTTATTTGTTATTAGTTAAACAAAAGATGAACATTGTGAATGCAACCCGTTTACCGGACGAAATGGAAAGTAATGTAAGTCATTAAATCTTATTTCCTTCGAGTAGCTCAAAAGCAGTTGGGGCCACCGTTAATCGAGCATTTTTATTAGTATTTAAAATTGAACAAAATACGTAGGGTTGATAGTTTCTTAATAAACCTAGCATACTGTGATTAATATCTAATTTTCATAAAAGTGTAAAACCATCTACCTATCTGGCAAATAGGTGGTGCAGGCTATCAATTCTTTTGGCTTGTTGAAATACAGGGTAGCAAATGGAAAGGATTGTATTTTACAATAACACACACCAACTGAAAATTGAATTGACGTCAATTATAAATGCTTGTTTCGCTTTTCCTACCATGTCCTTATCTAAGCATGCGTAAACTGATAATGTATCCTATAACATGCTTGTTCTAAGCCACGATTTTAACCGTTTTGGCGTACTAAATAAAATTTCTGTTGTTGCAGTAGTTGAAGGTAATGCTAAAAAAATATGCAGCACAGTTCTGATGGCCTGAAGAAAAAGCTTTATTTTTAAGCAAATCTACAAAATCTGTATCTTGTTGAATCGCCCTTTTGTCAAAGTTTAACCCAGGTTTGCAACTGTTCTGAAAAGTTATCAATGTCTATTTCTTCTTTTTTATTTAACAATGCTCTTTTGGTAGTGTTGTCTTTTAAGTTATTTGTATGTAATCCAGAGAGTAAAAAAGAAGTCGTAACATCTTCAGAAAACCTTGTGGAAATAGAATGTATAAGAGAATACCAATAAAGAATAAAAAGGCATACTCGAAAGTAATCTTCAACACTACTCGCATGATAATTCGACCAATGGGTTTGTCTCGGCGCAGTGCGTGATAATGTTATTTTCAATCCAAAACTATGCGCATGTTCAACACTTTTCTTATAAACCTCTTTAAAATATTGTTCAGGATCACTACAACGTGTCTTAAAAATTTTCAGTAGTTTATCTATGTGCTGTTTAACGAAAACAAGTTTATACCTTTAAACTGCAGTGCATTATAAACAAGTTTTAATTTCCTAGAATATTTGGCCACAATATGCACACAAAAAACAAATCTCGACAAAGAAACGCAATTAAAAGGTTAACTAGCCATATTTCTTGTCTGAGCAATTGTTTCACGGCTATGAGCTAAATTTCCTAGAGCGTTTATAGTATCTACAAAATGTTTGCAAACACTTTATTGATTTATCTTTAGCGGATCAGCGTGTTTCACAAAATAGTGGAATATTAGAAGCATATCTAGACCCTAACGGACTATCTCGAAAGAAAGTTATTACTTCCTTAACAGTACCTGCTGCACTTTGAACTTTCGGAATCTTGCTCGAATCATTTATCACCAAATTGGTTTATGGGACACGCAAATATATCGTTTCTGATTATTTATTTCTAATAAGTTTATGTACCCCCTGCTTATGACCTGCCATTGTGGAGCAACCATCAAACCCTATTCCAACTAATTGTTGCATGCAAAGACCATATTCATTGCAAGTGTTTAAAATTGCAGAAGCTATACCTTCTGCGTTCATCAATGTAAGGATTGCAAAACTTAAACATTTTTCTTTGGCCGACTTGACATTGTTAGCAAATCTTACTCCAAGTAATAGCTGTTCTACTTCAGCGATATCCGTATTTTTGTCAGCTAGAATTAAAAATTCTTCACATAAATTAACATCTTTCACGGTTTTTTCCTTAATAAGTGTTACACAATTTGTACTCGTGAATGTTATAGTGCATTTGTCAGAAGCAGGAGGGGGGGGGGAGGGCAAAGATGCCCGGCGACAGTTACAAATAATTTTTTGCTTTTTACCTCATTCATGTTTCAATAGTATTTCAAAGGTTATTGTCGGCGTTGCAGATAAAATTACCCTGTGGATACAACAGTTTCAAGATAGGTACTGCAGAAGAACGGTGAGTCAACACTGTTATATCACGTGTACAACTGGTGATATCCTAAGCATTGCAATAATTCGATGCAGATCAATTGTCATCAATACCTTTATGATTGATTATAGTCGAATCGTTGAAACTTATCAATTTTTCTTTTCAACTACTGTAAAATAACTTTGTCTCTTGGTTCATGGTTGCTAATAATATTGGATAGGGGATAGCGATTATTGAAAAAACTCAATTAGTTTCGTTTACGTCTTTCGTATTAGTTATGTATTGCGCTTAGCTGTAGTCTATCTTACATCCGAATTGGACACGTACGTTGGTAATTTGTATAGTTCAAACAAGTTACGTAATTAATAGAACGTATCCAAAAAAGTCGTTAAGTGTAGCTCAAAAATGAAAATTCGCTAAGGAAAAGAAGGCTAATTTAAAAGAGTTGCCTAAAATTAATTTGTTTTTGAATATAAGAAGTGCTAACGAAGATACAGCCTCTTCCAGTGGCAGAGTAAACAATTTAGTGTCAATTCAAAATAAAGAGTATAGTGCTAGACATATTGTTGATAGTGATTTTAGTAGTTTCGTTTTGAACTCTTTAAAGAGCACCAGCAAAATTGTAAAACTGTCGGAAAGTGAGAATATTGTGAAAGTAAGTGTGTGATTCAGAAGGATAGCATTTTTCTTAAGATATAACACTTTTCAGAACCAAAATGCTTACTAATGATGAAAAACTGACAATCTTAAAATCTGGATTATGTAGACCTTATCTAGCAGCATTCCCTAAAGATGTGAAAGGACGGTCGTTTTCGTTATAGTATTATAAATATATATCTAAAACGGGAAAAGATGTTGAACGTACGTGGTTGCCCTATTTTCCTAAATTAAAAATGTCGTATTGTGAAACGTCTTGGTTATTTACAGACTGAAACGACAAACATTTCAAAGAATCCTGGTGCAATGGCGTTACCGATTGGCAAGGCATACCAAAAAAAATTAAGGAACATGCAGATTCCACGGTACATATTCATGCATCTTATGTGTATGACTGATGAAAGAAAGATAAAATACTGGAAGGAGTGTGGATTTCGATTATGAGGTTAAAAATGGCAAAATTCATTAAAACGAATTATTAATATCATTATAACATTAGCTTTTTCTAAATTGGTGCTTCGCAGACACCAAGAACAAGAAGAGTCACTTCGCAGGGATAATTTCTTATCCGTCGTCGATTTTTAAAAAAAAATACCATCCATTGTTAAACGCCCGTTTGTATAATTAAAAATCGAAACAAAAGTAATAAGCCATAAAATCTAAAACAAATTAATAGGTGCTTGCACACAAGTAAAATTATGTGTTCTACATAACTTTAAAAAAAACACTTTTATTTCGACTATTATAGATACTACACAAGGCATATCAAAACTGACTAGCTAAGCCATATCATAATATATACAATAATAGAGAAGGATAAAAGTAATCCACCCACAGAGCTAAAAATAAAAAAAAAGCTTTTTTTGTTTTACACAAATTGTGGATCAGACGGCAAAAGGAGCAAACCAAACAATTTTCAAAAATTTGTGCAATTTGACATGGGATTGCGCAGAAGCCAGGGATATGATGGAGCAACAAACATGTGTGGCACGTATTTTGGATTACAAAGGTTGATTAAAGAGAGAGGGCCGATTGCAGAATATGTTTATCGAGTAGCACACAATTTAAATTTAGAAATAAGTTATTTTTTAAGTAACGTTCCTAATATCAGTGAATTTTACAGTTTCTATCAAAAGATATATACCCTTTTTAAACAAGGTATACAGCGATGGCATCAACTAAAAATAGTCAGAGCGAATGACAACGTCAACCAAACTATAAAAACCTTACGCACAACTAAGTGGTTATCGAGGATTGTCTGTTGCTGCAATTAAATATAATTTCACGTTCATTTTAAAAGTTCTTTCAAATACTTTCTTGCTCAGCAAGAAAAGTGAAAAGTGAGAAAAAACTGCATCCATAAAAATAAAAATGGAAACTTTTGAATTTGTTTTTATGTTAATATTTCAATCTGAAATTCTAGAGAGAGTAAATTAGGCACCTAAACATTTATAAAATATCGAATCCGATTTGGAATGTGCAACTAAAATGCTCGAAGCAACATTGAAAGCAGTCACTTCTATGAGAGAAAGTTTTGCAGTTATAAAAGCAAAGGCCAACTCTTGGGGTATAGACACACAGATTCACCAAAAAAGATCAAGGAGAATTAAACAATTTTTCGACGAATTTGCATTAAATGAAAGATAGAATAATGCTGAAAAAGTATGAAATTGAGGTTTTTAATGCAACAACAGATATTCTGATAAGCCAATTGAAGAGAAGTTTCAAAAATAGTCGCCAAATTTACCAAAATTTGAATTGTGGCAATCGAAATTGAAGAAATAATTAATAAATGTAAATCTTTACATAAACTCTACTCACGAGATCAGTTGTCATTTCCAGTCATAAGTTTGAATAAAGTAAATTGCGAAAATTATCCTCTATTAGACAACTTGACGATTTTTTAATAATTGAGAACCAATGTACAGTTTTCGACCTGCCTAATGTATGTATTGCACTACGTTTATTTCTAACGTTGCCAGTCGCTGTTGCTTCTACAGAAAAGTCTTTTCCAATGTTAAAACTTATAAAAAAACTATTTGTGGAATACAATGTCAGAACAACGACTTTAGAATTTGGCGATGATAAGCATAGAAGCTGAAATAGTTAAGCAGCTTGATTTAGAATCTATAATAGATAGATTTGCGAGAAGTATTGTCAAGCGCAGTGCCAGATGTCTTTCAGTAACATTTAAACCCAATTATATTGACAATAAGTACATCTTGTGCTATTAATATTACATAAAATGAGTGTGGAAAAAGTTGCTGGTAAGTCTATAAATAATTCTACTCTAAGATGTTTGAGTTTGATATTAATATACTTTACATGTGATTTTCCAATGCTCCACCCGAAGGTACTACATTGGCCAGGAAGCGAGTTTTTTTTTTACCTGGAAAATTTGGAATTTTGCCGAACCCTTGCTGTTCCAAGCAAGGTAGGGATCTTTAACGTGCGTGACAACACTCACACAGGACCTCCATTTTACGAGGGTGTATTTTTGAGAAAATGCTCGCCTAACATTTTTCAAGCGGACCGTGTCGGGATTCGAACCCGGGACCTTGGGCGTAGTAGTCACACACATACCACTACGCCACGGAGCCGCCTGATATTAATATACTAGAATACTAAGCATTGATTGCTTATTTATTTCTTTTTTATTAGTTACTATTTAAGTTGAATATTTAACTATAGGTGTGTGCGTTTGTGTGCGCATATGTGAATGCGTGTGTGCATGTGAGCGAGCGAGTGTATGTGTATATTATGTGTTTCATCCTTATAGGCATCGCACTTTTAACAACTGGCAGTTTTGTTAGTATAAAGATACTTCGGTCAAATTCTCAATTATATATATATTTAATTATGTGTTTAAACTTATAGCTGTTTTACACACAACAATTTGTTAATCAATTTCTAGAACTTGTTTACCTTTAGCACCAAGTAGACTTAAAAGTGTGTATTACATATAACAATTTGTACACCAATTTTAAGGAATTGCTTATCAATTTAAGTCATCTTAGAGCATGTTCTAATTTCTATAAATTTTTTTGCTATTTTCTAGTAATCTTTCATATTTGAGCAGAACTACCACTTTAAGATGTTCATTAACTTGTTTATTTTTATAGCAATTGAGATTAAGTAATTACTGTTTATGTTTTTGTGAATTCGTTTAATATTATAAGCTATTATCAAACTTTAAGTATGAAAGTGTCTTTGAAAAGCGCATGTTCAAAGTTGCTTGCAAAGCAAACATTGAAAGAGGTTGGTGCTTCTGAAATAATCAGAAAAGTTGCTGATAAATTGGTGTATGTAATACCTCTCAAGGTCATCTAGATTCTTGGCAACTTGATACTTAATTTTAAGTTCCAAGAATTCATCAAAAAATTGTGTGCAAAGGAGCTATTTGAAGTTTGCAGTTTGCTCACGAAATGTTTACATGGACAACTGTGCCTGGTTTTTACTATAATTAGTGGCTAGGTGTTTGGCACAGCGCAAGGTGTTTTGTGGTGTTTGGTGTATGTACAGAGCTTTGTATATGTTGTACAGAAATATTTATTAAGATTTTTAATTTTAGCATTTAAAAGGGATGGCAAAATGTTTATTTATGTTATAGTTTAATATTATATTTAACAAGTCTAGTACGTTACAATAGTGATATGTAGTCAACAGCTAGAGCTAACGTACTGCACGAAATATAGCAAACTTTTCAGGGGTAAAGTAAAGCTTAAATAGTCGCTTAAAGATGTATTGTATATATTGAATGTAGCAAGCAACCCAACGTATCTGAACATAGCCTGTTGGAGTTAAATATTATTACTAGGTGGCTGGTCGGACAAAAATTAACTGTTGGTAACCATACAATGACTATACATATGTAGTATAACTATATCTATTTCATTCCGTTATTTAATATGTTTGTTGCTATCGCACCCATTATAACTTCATTAGAAGAAGGTAGTTTACTTTTTATGGAAATTAACATTAAGTTTGGTAATTTTCCACTCACTAAACGCCTTGAAGATACTTGCTTTAACAACGTAATCTACTGAATCATGTAAGCGTTTATTAAAATCTTTGGCTAGCAAATATCGTTGACAAGTGACACAATATATTGACAATGTATTCTACATAGCTTGCTTTTTGGTGTACCTGAAAGCATTGGTGCCGTTGTACGATTGCGGAAGCGCCATTGGAGGCAGCGGAAAAGCTATTACAACAGGGTCTAACTTTTACACAGAAATATCTTATTCATCCATTAAATTTTGTTTCACCCTTCTTATCAATTTCCAAACATGTGGTAAAATAACACTACTTAACAATCTTTCTTTCCTTCTTTACATAATCTTACATAATCTGTTGTAATTTGTAGTACATAGGTGATTGTGACATTTCAGGGGTGTGGTGCAATGCGGCAGAAACGTGTACAGTTATTGTTAATGGCCAGACATCATGGTTGGCCCACTCATATGTGTCATAATTTCCATTAGGAAATTTATAAAACTGTGAGCTGTTTATCTATACAAAATCATTTTATTGGTAACGTATCCTCGCATAGTCCTTTATTTAAAAGAATTTACGTGACAAAAATTAAATAAAATATATAAGAGTATTGCACACACAAGGTCATGAGGTCAAACTGTATAATATAATAAACTGGAATTTTAAAACAACGAAAACCAATGCTAATGAAAAGTAACAAGTACGAATCGGAAGAAATTTAAAAATAGTTATATTTAGTGGCAACGGACTGTAAAGAAAATTCCAATAATGTTCTAATAGCGTTTTTGTTGCATTGCATAGGTGAGCAAGCATATGAAGTCTATGAAACATTAGACTTATCTGAGGACGATAAGAAGAATCCTGAAAAATTATACAAAAATTGGAACGTTTTATACCTAAATCAAATGTGAGTGTTGAAACTCGTAATTTTAATGTTATAATTCAGCTTCAGGGAGAACTTTTTGACAACTATTTAAACGATTTAAAAAGGTTGGCAGGTAATAGTGAATTTGAAAATTTCAAAGAAAGGTTGATTAAAGATAAAATTGTGAGTGGAGTTGATAATTTAAAAATTAAAGATCGGTTATTACGACAACCCGCTTTAGATTTAAAAAAGGCGATCAAAATTTGCAGGTAGCAGAACAAACGGAGCAGCACATTAAAGAACTGGCAGACAAAGCAAAATCACTTGAAGTGTGGATACTAACTTTAAACGTTACCGAGGTAGTATAGATCGACGTCACAAGAGAGGTGGTATAAGCGTTCAGAAAAAAATTGCAGAGAAATCAACTGTCGGCACTGGAGATGCTAGATGTGGAAACGTCCAGGTATCACATCCGCCAGTCAAGTACTTCGCAACGGGGTTGTAGTAGATGTGGAATAAAGCACTTTTCCAGAAAATGTCCAGCTATTGGTAAACAACGTAAAAAATGTTTCAAATTTAATCGTTTTGCTGCAATGTGCGAGGTTAATATTAATTTTAGTGTACATGCAGTCATTGATAATGAGACAGATAACGCTGCGTTATTAATAACCAGTGGAGTAGATGCTAACAATGATTATTTATACAGGATTGTTCAGGTTAACATGATCACCCCCGGTTATCTATTAACACAAAAAATAAATAAAGGATTCTGTACAAACAAGCAAACAGAAAATAAATTAAGCGTTACTATTTTACAGCAAACATTTATATTATACGGACAATTTAGAAATCTAGATACGAAGTGCGCATCTCGTATTTACACAAAATAAAATTAGTCAGTAGCAAATAAAAACTATGTGAGCTTTTGTCAAGTGTTTTTAAAATTTTACTTAATACTTTTTATAGAGTAACTAATTACTAGGAAAGAATAAACGTGTGAGAACTTTTGTCGAACCTAATAGTTGTTGTAAAATAACTAATTAGTAAAGCGAATTAACGTGTGCGTTCTTTTGACACGCAACTTTAAAAATAGTACATCGCACCTGTAGAGCGATGGTATCGATTCTCCGATATCACGTTTCCACACCAAACGTTGATACGGACTATGCCATTGACACACAAAAAAAAAACGAGTTGCATACCTGTAGGTGTCTAGATACTTAGCTCGCAAGCCGTCGGGGGTGAGTCAACACAAGAACGTCATGGTCGTCAGCATACATTTACTGTGCTACCATAATTGCAGCTGCGGTCTACGGACAAAAATAGTTGGTCTACAGACAAAAGCAGTTGTTCTACATGAGGAAAAAACCAATTTAGCCTCCAGCTAAAAAAAAAAGCAAATACACCCAAGACACCTCCTATTTGTCGAACAGAAACACGTGCATCGCTTTGGCAATACGCTGACGAATAAATGTAGAAAATATTTCGGCGTACAAGCTGTAGAATGAAATTCAACAAATAGTTTAAACAACACGGAGTCGAACTGCAAACCCTCGTTTATCGAAGCGCGATTGAAACTGGAAAACCCCGCTTTTATCGAATAATAGTGCGCGACCTTATTTCAACAAGACGTTACATTGGAACAATAGAGAAAACCACTATACGATGGTTGTAACATATACCAAAATAACGGGTACCTAAGATCAGGATATAACTATTTAATTGTAGTATAGACATGTCGTTTCGAAATAAATAAGTTCAAAATGAAAATTTGTAAAAGGCATATTTATTATTGTAAACAGGATGTTATTGAAGAATTTAAGAGATTACCGGATACCTAACACAAAGCAAAGACTATTTAATTTATGGAATAAATTTTCGTCATAAAAGCAAAAGAGATTTGAGTTACGGAATATATTCGAGAGCGTGTTTATTATTAATTATGTTGAAATAAACGTAACAAGTTCCTCCCAACAAAATTAACAGGTCGGGGTAGGAAAACAAAAGCAATGGGAGTGAGCAAGACCAAAAAAAAGAGAAAAAAAATACACAAAGAAAAAGAAAACAGAAAAAGAAAAAAGGAAACACCTTAAAATAAAAAAAGAACTCTCGTCCGGCTTGATGGGCCAATAATAAAAAGATAAGAAAAAGGAAGGAAGGAAGGGAAGCAAGCAACGAGGACTAAGATAAAATGGCATTGACACTGAAAAAGTCGTCAAAGGACAGATGTTTCTAGTGAAGAAACAGGAAAGTTTTCAACCTCAGGAGAAGAAATTGGTTTCTCGCGAAAAAACCAAAGTAAGAAAAGAAACGAAGAAAAAAACCAACAGTAGAAGCCAAAGCAAAACCCAAGGGTCAAACCTCAAGTAAGCAAAGAGGCAACAATGGAGAACGAGAGGAAGAGAGAAGGAACGCTGGTAAAAGGAAACGGTGTACTACAAACTGCGTTAACCAAAAGTCGTAACCGAAGAACCAAAGAAAAGAAATGCTGACTCGTCCTAAAGTCGACTAAGTCCTGGTTTCCGAGGAAAGAAAAATAGACTTGCAAGCCCCTATCACAGGAGCGGATGGATGAAACACAATCGGAATAGGGACCGACAGCAAAGAAGACTAGCGGCAGGAAAAAGGAGAGAAATGTGAAACGAAAGGAACGAGAAAAAAGGAAAAAAAACCAAAAAGAATACCACCAACACCAAGTAGAAAACCCAAAATAAACTAAGAATCGTACCAAAGAAAATAAAACAGAATCCCAGTGTAGCTATGTATGAGTAGGTGTGTGTGTGTGCGTGCGTGGTTATTATTAATTATGTTGAAAATAAACGTAACAAAGCGTTCGTAAAGGTTTTAGCATTATCCTTTTTATTATCGTGCTTCCCATTTGGTAGCGATAATAGTAGTACAATAACAGGTCTTTTGGCCCCACATTTCACCCAGAATCCCTCATTTCCTCACACATCTGAACCAAATTTACATGTAAATTCCCATAAGGAGAAAATGAGGAAGATGAATCTCCTCCTTGCTCCTACTTGCTCTCCTCCTTGCTCCGACACCCCTACAACCATTTGGATTACGTCACACCCGCATTCTTTCCACCCGCAAGATAAATCTTTCTCCACATTTCCACCCACGAGATAAACCTATCTTGTTTGGCATCAATTAATATTAGATTTTTCTCAACTACCTGAATTTCTAGGAATTTTTTAGATAGCACCAACCCTAGGGAGCTACCCACATTTTAAGATTTTTTTTACCGCTAACATTCTGAACACAATAGTTTTCTTTGACTAGCCATTTCCACCCACAAAATAAATGTACCTTGTTTGGTATCAATTAATATTAGATTTTTTCAGCTACCCGAATCACTAGGAATTTCTCAGATTGCATCGTCACCCAGAGAGCAACCCTGGGTAGCGATTTCTGACGGTCCTTATAAATTTTTTAGTCATGCCATACATAAAACTAGTCTAGAATATTATGCAGAATCCGAATCTGCAAACGGATTTGCAATAGGACCACCCTTTACAAAGTCACACACATACCTTCTAGCGAGCACACCGCAACCGTACCACTACTCGCTTTTAATGTCATACTTTCTATTTTGTTTAGCTCATTTTTTGAGATAAACCTATCTTGTTTGGTATCAATTAATATTAGAAATTTCTCAGCTACCCGAACCTTTAAGAATTTTTTAGATAACATCATCCCTCAGAGAGCTACTTTCATTTTAAGATTTTTTACCGGAAGCGATTTCTGACCATCCTTATAAATTTTTTAGCCATGCGATACATCAAATTAGTCTAGAATTTTATGCAAAATCCGAATCTGTAAATAGATTTAAAATCGAACCACTTCTTTCCATTTTACACACACCTTCTAATTATAAATTTCCGGCAGCTCATACCTAAAAGAAAATCTAAAAACTATTCTTAAAACTTTTTATTACAGACAATTTTTACTAATACAGTCTAAATTTTGTAAACTACATTTCTAAATACATATTCACAATTTTTATTCTTAACCTAGAACTCCTCAAATCGGCTTATACTTATTAATGTTTATTTCTAAATAGAGCACCTTTTCCAAAGACCAACCGGACCCACATGTTTCAAATTCCTCTGATTTTGTTTTCATGGTTTCGCTCGTACATATTTTCCAGATTACTAGAAGACGTTATAACCATATTCTTTATGTTAAAGAATTTCACATCGGTAGTCTCTTTCCCCATTTTGGTGTAAACGCCGTAGAGTTCGCAATAGACTTTTATTGCTGTATGTTGTATTCTTTTTTCATTAAGTAATCGAATAAACCGCTCTTTCTGCTTTCAAAGAAACTCGGACACTCCATCGTCGACACTGGCGTTTTTTATGCGATAGCTAGCCATACGGTTGTTAAACGCTGTGCTAACCATTTCTGAACCATCGTCGCTAGTAGCGGTAACTGAGGCATTTTTATGTCTGTTGCTTCTCAAGTGTGCGGTATAGGTAGTCTTTTCCATTTCGAAATCGCATACTAAGCACATAATTCGTGGTTGTTTCGTACAAGACCCTATAACAGCTGGCGGAGCTGAACGTTTACGGATTAATGACATTCCGTGCTGTTTATCCTTGTGTCGCTGTAAGTTGTCCATTCTCGTAAAAGCGATGCCGCAAGACCCACAGTTTAAGTACTTTGCTGCGGACAGATGTATAAGCTTAACCGTGGACAAAGTTACACCACGACATTTGTTCTGGTGCCGTTTAAGAGCATTTTTCGAGGTATAGGAAGCACCGCAGGACTTGCATTTAAAACGTTTGCAGGTACCATTTTAGTACAAAACAAGATCCGCACTATAGGACTTTGGTTAAACTTGTAAGCGAACTAACATATAACTAAAGAGTTTACTTTTGCGTACCTGCTTTATGTACCCTATAGAATGCAAACCGAAGGTTTCCTAAGACACCCGAATGAAGTTGAGGATTCAGCGAAAAACTAAATGGCGTCATCTTGTGCCAATCCCTGCTGCTCGTCCAGTACATTTAGCACCAATGTATGCCCTCGGTTCGCTTCGTCCATGCTGCGAATGCAGTTAGTAGAAACATCGAAAACGTCTTCCATGTTATACGGATCGCAAATCACATCGCGTGCATATTAAAAATCCAAAAAGGTGGTAGCACACGTACACAAATTGATTGCAAGTCGTGCGGTAGAAGATGCAGTGCTACTATAAACAAAAACTTAATAAAAGACTTTAAACCTTTACTAAGGGAACACCAAACTTGTTGTCTACAGAATACTTACTAATAAAGCAATTTAATTTTAAATAACCTCTACGTCATATTTTCGGAAATGGTAGGCTTGAATATTTTCTAAATGAATACCAAGCGAAAGTATATGCCTAGCGGCATTAAAATTAACCATTAATTTCCCATTTTTGCGACCGATTATAGATTAAAATTTAATTTGTTCACGTTCGAGCTACCCGTAAACTAACATATTTTATAGTAACAGTGCGCTGTATAGTACATGCATACCCCTTCGCCGCGCTACTGTTATTCTTGTAGTTGCTAGAAAAACTCAGTCGCCTTTTTTTACTGCTACGACCGATGCAAAACACCATTTTATACTTTCTTTAAAAGTATAGCACATCGCGCACTTTTTGTCTAATAATTAAATTTTGCTTATGTAGGCTTTTACACTTTCGCATATTTAAACAGCTAATACGATCGATTAACCACTTTCGATTATTCTAACCGGGACCACCATACATTCTGCCACACCGTTCTTTTTGAATCCAACGATCCGATAGGCTTCCACACACTAACACCTAACGTATCTTTCCTTTGTTAAACAAAAACTACCGGCATCGCCATGTCCGTATGTGGACGTAAGTTGATGTTTGCGGATGTGTACGAGAATATGTAACCATATACATTAATCAGTCTAAGCTATTTTATTCAGTCTAAGAAAACTACTATTTTTCTAAACCACAATTACTAATCGCCTTTATAGGTTTAACATTTCTACCATTTCCCAATGACTTGTGCTACGCACATGAAAACTTTAATTTCTTATTGGAGAGAATCCTTATTCTCCAACGCACTGTGGCGTAGTTGCATGCCCACCCCTTTTGGGAATATATGCTCGTTATAGGTTGTAGAACCCTCGGTTTTACTTAACTACACCTCGTGAAACCCCTTTAATCTTTTTAATCGTGTCTTTCTCGCTTACAATGCGGTAGGCTTTTGTACCAACAAATTCTAATACTGGACCCCCATTAAATTCGTCTTTAAATTTCCCTACAACTTTTTTGTCGACAAGTGTTATATTGTATTTATTATCCACGGGGTAGTTACTCTTTTAAGATAACTATATTTTGTTTGGTATCAATTAATATTAGAATTTTCTAGCGAGCCCAAATCTGTAAATAGATTTTAAATAGGGTCACCCCTTACAAAGTTACGCCTTTTAAAGACCCAAACCTCTAATTTTTACCCATCTTTATTTAACTCCATCTTTAAAATCCTTTTTTCGATACCCAAGACATAAGCTTTAACTAACCATTTCCCTAGAAATTTAAAACCGCTGTGTCCCACGAACACCACGTGGAGATAACACGTATACTCTGTCCACCAGCATAGAAGCAGGAAGTATTTGGAAGGTGGGTGAGGAACTTAAAAATTATGGAATTTAAAAACTAATATATACAATAGATTTACAAATATGAACAACTATCTTAGACCTATATCTTTATGCACCCCATGCGTAGATTGCTGTACTATTAGGAATGATGTGCCTTTTGTAAAAGGAAAAATTGATAGGTTAGGTCATTATATAATTTGAATAACGGCCGCTATTCTTGCGGCCACGTCCCAAGGCTCCACCCGGAGGTACTACATTGGGTTTAAACGCGAAAATAATCGTGTTTCTAATACATTCTAACTTCATAGTTAATCCACTCTAAATAAAAAACTAAATAAAAATCTAACAAACCTAACAAACTCTAACAATCTAACAAACCTAAAAATCTGACAAACTGAAACAAAAACTAAAAACAAAAACTAAAAACAGGGTTGTAAATATTGGTATCCCTAGCGCTGACTTTGGAGTGTACCCGATCAACAAGACACAAGCAAAAATGAAAGGGGGAGGGATCCGTAATACCGGACAGCAGACGCCGGCTCTGCTTACCAGTGCGACCTAAAGGGTTGTCTTAAAACTATCCAAATCTAGCTAACTAATTTAAATCCATCCCTAGCTTTCCTTAACATTCCCTAACTGATTTATATTATGATTACAATCTTCACAATTTTACTCTTCCTTTCCAAATATATACTGCAACCGAAATGGCGACATTACGTCAAACAAAACAAATATGCCACAAAATACTACAATACATGCTAATAAATATAAAGTGTAAATATAAAATATAAATAAATATAAGTATATAAATAAATGTCTAATAAGCGTTAAGCATATAGCAGTGCACAAAATAGCAAAAGCATCACCCTATTTATCAGGTGCACTCGCACAAGCATTATGTCGGCTAGCGCAATTACGCACAAAACGTGCTTGTTAAATTATTTCAAAAACTACTAATTAATGTAAATCAATGCTTGTGCGAGTACAGCCGCCACAATTTAAGTCTTACCTAAAATTCTCCAGCATCCGAAGATCTGGTCGTCTGCCTACATCTAACTGTAACTTACTTCTAAGGGGAAGATGGGGTGCACTGCTAAAGTCCTGGTGGGTATGCACTAAATGTTCTTGGGGGGGAATCACAATCACTACCACTATCACTTCACTTTCATGTCCTGGGGGATGCGCGGTTTCACTCTATTTTATTATCTTTGTTTATTTTATTGATTTAATTTAATGAGGGTTTCTGATTTATTTGTTATTATTTATTCCCGATTTTCCGCACATAGTTATGAAGATAGGCAGTGACTGTATTAATGGTGTGGGGGTTTCTCGTGCATATTGGACATTTGGGTATAACTATCATGTTATTTTTTTTTAATCAGGTTTTGGTTATATCTATGCTCGTATGCTTACTTACACCAAGTCAATCTAAAATTTTCCAATCCTCCCACCAACCCCACCGAATTTTACACGCGGTTGTCATTGTCTAATCTCGCGACCATTCCCGCGAATTCTTTTAAGGCTGTCCAGAACGCCTTCTGGTTAACCACTTCCCCGACTTCCTCTAGGCTCTTTGGCCATGCCAGACCTAGGATAGCCAGTTTGCTATCAGCCAACCCTCGATTTCCCGCATCAAGCGGGCAATCGAAGAGCACGTGCTCTGCGCTTACCGCGCCCTCACCGCATTTGCAGCGGTCGCTGTTGGTTAGACAGAACCTTTGTAAATACGCCTTCAGGGCGCCGTGCTCTGTTATCAACTGCACCATTTTGTGATCGAGCTTAACCTCGATCCTACCTCTAGCTTCTATGCTCGGTATGAATTTGTGGGTAAACCTGCCCGTGGCAGCGTTGTTCCACCTCTCTTCCCATTGTCGAATTGATTTTTTGCGCAGCTTTCTTTTGATTAAAGACCTCGGTATCGATGAATGTGATATCCGAAAGTCGCCCGTGGCGGCCTTTTTAGCTATTTCGTCAGCCCTATCATTCCCTACGTTACCATCGTGCGACCTAACCCAACAGAACTTTAAACGTCGAAACTTGAGCGCCGTATGCGCAATCCTCCAGACGTCCGCTTGGAGCTCTGTCGAGGTGTTCATGTTTGTTAAAGCTGTCAGCGCTGATTTACTGTCGTTGATTATATAATATTCATCTCTGCCCAGGTAGTTTATTACGTAATCGATTGCCTCTCGCATGGCTACCAATTTGCACTGGAAAATAGTGCTCCAGTTTGCGAGTTTGGTTTGAAACCGAAAGACCTGCCTTTCCTGCTTATACACGACAAACGCCACGCCTGCTTGCCCGTCGTTCATGCGTGAGCCGTTCGTATAAATTCTAATACCCTTCGCGTCCCCATCGCCTTTTACAAACTCGATTCCTCTAATATCGGCCGGGTGTCCTAACTCCGATACAACGATCTTTCGTTCTACCTCCCTATTACCAAGATGAATATCTTCGACAATTTCGCGCCCTTTCCCTATATTTATCAATCTCCTATCTCTAATCTCCCTAACGACATATTCGATAGAAACAGTCCTACTGATCACCAGAACCGCCTCCGTGGAGGTGGTCCTGTACGCCCTGGCCGCTTTTACAGCGGTTATGCGTTGTACGCTAGTCAATTTACGCATCTCCCGGACTTTACAACCTTCCGCCCATACAGAAGCTGCGTACAGCATATTTAAAGACAGCGTACCCTGGTGGACCCGGGAACTAACCACCAAGCGGGCAGAAACGCGTAACCTAAGGCGCCGCTATCAACGCGCCTCGGGAGAAATAAGAGAACAACGGAGAATAGAATATAATCAAAGTTACCGCGAATATAAAATATTAATAGAAGAAACGCGAACGAATAAATTTAAAGAATTCTGCACGCAAAACTCAGAGAAAGAACCCTGGGGAACCGCATACCGCGTAATTAGAGGAAAACAACAAAAAATCACGCTCAGTAATATAAAGAAAACAAATGGCGAATACACGGAAGGTTTTAAATCCACAGCGGAATATTTACTAGAGAAATTTTTCCCATCGGATAATCCTGAGGGGATGAAGGGTCGCACGATTTAATACGTCGGGAAGCTGCAAAGGCGCAAGGAACAGGTGCCGATAAGGCAATCCTAGTTCACGAGGTCGTCAGGGCTCTTAGGAGGATGAACCTAAGAAGGCACCGGGGCATGATGGAATCACTTCAGACGCAGCTCTGCAGGCGTGCCTGTTAGCCCCGTGTGTCTTTGTTGGGTTGTTTAATCTTTGTTTAGAAAGGGCGTTTTCCGCGTTGCTGGAAAATCCAGAATGTGAAATTTATACCCAAACCTAAAAAGGCGGATGCGTCAGATCCGGGCAGCTATCGTCCAATTAGCTTGCTACCGGTGCTGGGGAAAGTTTTAGATCGCGTTATGACTACGCGTGTTGAACACCTAGTGCGAGACAGCGGCGGTTTTAATAACCGACAGTTTGGTTTCGTGGAGGGCAAGTCGACTATCGACGCGTTAGAGTTTGTTGTCGGGGAAATTAAGCAGGCAAGAGATGCCAAAGAGTACTGTGTCGTTGTTGCTTTGGACATTTCAGGAGCATTTGATGCTGCCTGGTGGCCATTAATCGTTTGCGAGTTAGATCGTAGGGGTTGTCCGCGAAACTTGATGTCTTTGGTCAAGAGCTATTTCTCGGGGCGATTAGCACAGGTTGAAATTCCGGGTGAAGTTCTGTCGCGTGAGGTGGAAAGGGGATGCCCGCAAGGGTCATGTTCTGGTCCCACATTTTGGAAGTTGTTGTATGAGAGCATCTTTAGGGTCAAGTTGCCCGCAGGATGCTCAATCGTTGGGTTTGCAGATGACACACTTTTAATTGTAAGATCGAGATTGTTAATGGATATGCGCACAAAACCGAACGAGGCGCTTAATAAATTACACGAATGGTCGCAGGCGGTAAAATTAAAATTTAACACGGCGAAGTCAGAGGCGCTTTATTTCGGCACGAAACCAAGACAGAGACCTCTTAGGTTAGAGCTAGGAGGGGAGAAAATCCCGTTTAAAGATTGTATTACCTACCTCGGCGTCAAGATCGACAATAAATTAAATTGGAAAGCGCACGTACAATACGTAAAAAGTAAGGGCGGCGAAATATCAAATAAAATGATGGCGGCGGCTAAAATAAAGTGGGGTTTCAGGGGCGAATCGCTGAGGACGGTTTATGCCGGAGCAATTGAGCCGGCAATACTGTACGCAGCTTCTGTATGGGCAGAAGGTTGTAAAGTCCGGGAGATGCGTCAATTGACGAGCGTACAACGCATAACCGCGGTAAAAGCGGCGAGGGCGTACAGGACCACCTCCACGGAGGCTGTCCTGGTGATCAGTAGGACTCTCCCTATCGAATATGTCGTTAGGCAGATTAGAGATAGACGATTAATAAATATAGGAAAAGGGCGCGAAATTATCGAAGATCTTAATCTTGGTAATAGGAAATTGCAAGAAAGATTGTTGTATCTGAGTTAGGGCACCCGGCTGATATTAGAGGGATCGAGTTTGTCGAAGGTGATGAGGACGCGATGGGTATCAGAATTTATACGGACGGTTCACGTATGGACGATGGGCAAGCAGGCGCGGCGTTTGTCGTGTATAAGCAGGAAAGGGAGGTGTTTCGGTTTCAAACCAAACTCGCGAACTGGTGCACTATCTTCCAGTGCGAATTGGTAGCCATACGAGAGGCTATCGATTACGTAATAAACCATACGGGCAGAGACGAGTATTATATAATCAGTGATAGTAAATCGGCGCTAACGGCTTTAACAAACATGAACACCTCGACAGATCTCCAAGCGGACGTCTGGAGGATAGCGCGTACGGCGCTAGAGTTTCGACGTTTAAAGTTCTGTTGGGTCAGGTCGCACAATGGTAATGTAGGAAACGATAGGGCTGACGAATTAGCTAAAGAGGCCGCGACGGGCGACTTTCGAATATCACATTCGTCGATACCGAGGTCTTTAATCAAAAGAAAGCTGCGCGAAAATCAATTCGACAATGGGAAGAGAGGTGGAACAACGCTGCCACGGGCAGGTTGACCCACAAATTCATACCGAGCATAGAAGCCAGAGGTAAGATCGAGGTTAAGCTCGATCACAAAATGGTGCAGTTGATAACAGGGCACGGCGCCCTGAAGGCGTATTTACAAAGGTTCGGTCTAACCAACAGCGACCGCTGCGAATGCGGTGAGGGCGCGGAAAGCGCAGAGCACGTGCTCTTCGACTGCCCGCTTGAGGCGGGAAATCGAGGGTTGGCTGATAGCAAACTAGCTATCCTAGGTCTGGCATGGCCAAAGAGCCTAGAGGAAGTCGGGGAAGTGGTAAACCAGAAGGCGTTCTGGACAGCCTTAAAAGAATTCGCGGAAGGGTCGCGAGATTAGACAATCAATGACGACCGCGTGTAAAAATTCGGTGGGGTTGGTGGGAGGATTGAAAATTTTAGATTGACTTGGCGTGAGTAAGGATACGAGCATAACCAAAATCTGATATTAAATTAAAAAAAAAAAAAGATAATTATACCAAAATGTCCAATATGCACGAGAAACCCCACTCCATTAATACAATCACTGCCTATCTTCATAATTATGTGCGGAAAATCGAAATAAATAATACCAAATAAACAATAACAAATAAATCATAAACCCTCATTAAATTAAATCAATAAAGTAAACAAGGATAATAAAACAGAGCGCAACCGCGCATCCCCCAGGACTTGAAAGTGAAGTGATAGTGATTGTGATCCCCAAGAACATTTAGTGCATACCCACCAGGACTTTAGCAGTGCACCCGTCCCACCTTTAGAAGTAAGTTACAGACGACCAGATCTTCGGATGCTGGAGAATTTTATTATCGAGGTAAGACTTAAATTGTGGCGGCTGTACTCGCATAAGCATTGATTTACATTAATTAGTAGTTTTTAAAATAATTTAAGTAGCACGTTTGGTGTGTAAAGGCGCTAGCCGACATAATGCTTGTGCGAGTGCACCTGATAAATAGGGTGATGCTTTCGCTATTTTGTGCACTGCTATATGCTTAACGCTTATTAAACATTTATTTATATATTTACATAATTATATTTATTTATATTTTATATTTACACTTTATATTTATTTATATATAGCATGTATTATGTGGCTTATTTGTTTTGTTTGACGTTCTGTCGCCATTTTGGTTGCAGTATATATTTTTGGGAAGGACGAGCAGAATTGCGAAGATTGTAATCATAATGTAAATCAGTTAGGAACGATAGGAAAGCTAGGGATGGATTTAAATTAGTTAGCTAGATTTGGATAGTTTTAAGACGACCCTTCAGGTCGCACTGGTAAGCAGAACCGGCGTTTGCTATCCGGTATTACGGATCCCTCCCCTTCTCATTTTTGCTTGTTGATCGGGTACACTCGAAAGTCAGCGCTAGGGATACCATTATTTACAACCCTGTTTTTAGTTTTTGTTTTGTTTTTGTTCCAGTTTTTGTCAGATTTTTAGGTTTGTTAGATTTTTAGGTTTGTTAGATTTTTATTTAGTTTTTATTTAGGGTGAACCAACTATGAAGTAAGAATAAATTAGGAGCACGACTATTTTTCGCGTTTAAACCCAGTGTAGTACCTCCGGGTGGAGCATTGGGGACGTGGCCGCAAGTATAGCGGCCCCAATTTAAATTATAATGCGTACAGCATAGCCGGCTCAATTGCTCCGGCATAAATCGTCCTCAGCGATTCGCCGCTGAAACCCCAGTTGATTTTTGCCGCCGCCATCATTTTGTTTGATATTTCGCTGCCTTTGCTTTTAATGTACTGCACGTGAGCTTTCCAATTTAACTTATTGTCGGTCTTTACCCCGAGATATGTAATTGCTTCCTTAAACGGTATTTTCTCCCCTCCCAGCTCTAGCCTAGGGGGTCGCTGTCCCGGTTTCTTTTCGAAATAAAGCGCCTCTGACTTCGCGGGGTTAATTTTTAATTTTACCGCCTGCGACCATTCGTGTAGTTTATTAAGCGCCTCGTTCGGTTTTGTGCGCATATCCATTAACAATCGCGATCTGACAATTAAAAGCGTATCATCTGCAAACCCAACGATTGAGCATCCTGTGGGCAACTTGACCCTAAAGATGCTCTCATACAATAACTTCCAAAATATGGGACCAGGGAATGACCCCTGCGGGCATCCACTTTCCACCTCGGGCAACAAAACTTCCCCCGGAGTTTCAACCTGTGCCAATCGCCCCGAGAAATAACTCTTGACCAAAGACGTCAAGTTTCGTGGACAACCCCTATTTTCCAACTCGCAAACAATCGATGGCCACCAGGCAGCATCAAATGCTCCTGAAATGTCCAAAGCAACAACGACACAATACTCCTTTGCATCTCTCGCCTGCTTAATTTCCCCGACAACGAACTCTAATGCGTCGATAGTCGATAGTCCATAAAACCGAACTGTCGGTTATTAAAACCGCCGCTGCCGCGCACTAAGTGCCCAACTCGGGTAGTCATAACGCGATCCAAAGCTTTCCCCAGCACCATTAGCAAGCTAATTGGACGATAGCTGCCCGGGTCTGACGCATCCGCTTTTTTAGGTTTAGGTATGAATTTCACGTTCTGGACTTTCCAGCAACGCGGAAAGACGCCCCTTTCTAGACAAAGATTAAACAACCCGACAAAGACACACGGGGCTAACCGGCACGCCTTCAGAGCTGCGTCTGAAGTGTTTCCGTCATGCCCCGGTGCCTTCTTAGGATTCATCATCTTAAGAGCCCTGACGATCTCGTGAACTGGGATTGCCTTATCGGCACCTGTTCCTTGCGCCTCTGTAGCTTTCCGACGTACTAAATCGTGCGACCCCTCATCCTCTTCGGGATTATCCGAAGGGAAGGATTTCTCTAATACATATTCCGCCGTGGTTTTAAAACCTTCCGTATATTCGCTATTTGTCGTTCTTATGTTACCGAGCGCGATTTTCTGTTGTTTACCCCTTATTACGCGGTTCCCCAATGTTCTTTCTGTGAGTTTCGCGTGCAGAATTCTTTGAATTTATTTGTTCGCGTTTCTTCTATTAATATCTAATATTCGCGGTAACTTTGATTGTATTCTATTCTCCGTTGTTCTCTTATTTCTCCCGAGGCGCGTTGATAGCGGCGCCTTAGGTTACGCGTTTCTGCCCGCTTGGTGGTTTGTTCCCGGGTCCACCAGGGTACGCTCACTTTAAATGTTTTCTTTCGCGGCATGGAGTACGACGACGCGTCTACCACTGCGTCGTTTAAATTTTCCGCGAGTGTTTCTATTTCGTCTGCCTCTCGACAGTTGAATAGCATATTTTCGAGCGCAGGGATACTTTCGCCAAATTTTTGTTTAAACAGCTCCCAATTTGCTTTTTTATTACAGAACCGCGGAAATTAAGTTAGCTGCTCGTTTGCGCTTGTTTTGGTCTCAACGTCCCATGTTATTAATTTATGGTCAGAGAGCGTTTCCTCGCCCGACCTCAATTTCCAATCACAAATGATTTCTATCATCTCGTGCGAGGCTGCAGTAATATCAATAAAACTGCTGCCTCTATGCCCCTCAAACGTAGGTGAATCATTAGTGTTTATCACACTAAGATCCCATTCCGTTAAAAGATCAGCAACCTGTGAACCCCTATCGTCTTCTATAGGGCTACCCCATAGTGTCGACTTGGCATTAAAATCTTCCCCGATAATTAAATTTTTATTCCTACCGATTTTACGAAGAATTCCTTCAATTTGATTTATTAAGTCCTCTGTTTGACGATTTTCCCGCCGGGAGTCTACAGGTGGAAGATACGCGCTAATCACGTAAAACGTGTTTAATCCGGTTTTGATTTCGGCCGTCGTTGGAAATTCGTTTGATAAATTATTTAATATAATTCCTGCACACGCCCCATTATTTATTATTATTCCGCTGCGCGGTCGTTCGCTGTTCGCGTTTAAGACGGTAAACCCCCTCCCAAAACCTGTTATTTTATGGCTATATAGGTGCGGTTCCTGTATGAGCCCGATGTCGATTTTGTTTTTGTTCATTAATTTAACGAAATTATTTGTAGCCCCGTTGCCCTTGCCTAAATTAATTTGCGCACATTTAATTTTCGAGCTTCTCATAATATGGTCTAATGGCCTAGTCGATGTTCCTGGTGATGACTGCTTTCAAACGCTGCATCGTTGGGCACTGGCTGGACTTGGCGTCGTGACGAGTGTCGACCCTGACGCTACCAACCCTATCGTTCGACCTCGCACAAACAACACAACAAGAAACTGACCGCCTACAGTTCTTGAACTCATGCCCCACTTCGGCGCAGTTACCGCAAAGCTGCATCCGCTCCTTACACTCCGCTGACCTATGACCGAACTCGTAACAGCTATAACACTGCACCATCAAGAAGTGATCACGAGCCCAGACCTTACGCCAACCCAGACTGGCCGAATCCACCAAGACACACCTCCTAGCCTCCGGCGACACCTCGAAAACAACGCTTGCCAACGGATCTATGGGTGCCTTGCCGCCAAACCGAAATTTTTCTTTGACCTCCTCCTCGAACCTAAGCCCCCTGAAGCGGGGGTTCTGAACAATCAACCTCTTCACGAGCTCTTCTTGCTTCATCTCCCTCTCTACACCAGGGAGCACGATGCGCGGCCTCCCCTTCTCAATGGTCCTCGCGGTTAGACCCTGACAAGCCCCGCCCACCGTTGACTGCAACCGCTTGGCGTCCTCCCGACCAGCACACTCGACAACAACGCCACCCCTACGCGCCCGACGTGCTTCGACAACAACAAACCCATCCTTGGCCGAATCAACCTTCTTCTTCAACGTCGCCAAGTCGTTTTCTTTGACCCCTGGATTGACGTCAACACGAACCGCGACCGTCGACGCTGCCTTCTTCGCCACTGCACCTGCATACGAAGCTACCCCTGGGATCAAACGACCTCTTAATCCCCCCTGCCCCACTACGACCTGCTCCGTCCTCGCCGCTGCGACTGCTACCTCCGCCACAGCCTCCTTCACCTCGCCTCGCACCATCCTAAGACCTCTAACCATCCCCAAAAGCTAATTCGCAACGTCTAGGAACTCGTCCGCGGCGTTGCGAATCACCTTCCTGTCGTCCACAGTGATGGTTGCCAAAGTGGCAGGTACCCGCTTGTGTATAAGGCCGTGCGCCTTCCTCGCCCGGAACATCAAGAAATCAGTTTGTCTAGATCGCTAGCCGCAACGCTTCCGTTGCTGCTAGTCGACCCGCGACGCTGGCCTCTCGAAGTTGTGGGCGACTCAGGCCCGGCTCCACACACAAGGGGCGCCGGCCCCTCCGACTCCACCACCACAGACGCTGGCTTCCTCTGCGAGACGACTACCTCCCCGTTGAGCTGCAACTCCGACTTCTCTTCCCTAACCACGACCTCCTTCTCTCCGACCTTATCGACCACCCCAGCCACCGACTGCTCAGCCCTGACTGACTCCGACCTACCACCCCTCTTCTTCTTCGGCAACGGCTTCTCATCTCGATGTACAACCATGCTGAAAAATCTGATAACAAAAACAACAAGGACAAACAAAAACCAGATCAAAATGCCCTGACGACACTTAATAAACTCGAAGCTAAGATGTGCAGCTAAACGGCAAAACAACAAGTACAGAACAAAAACGCTGCTCTAATAAAAGACCTAGATTTCAAATGACCCTTAAACTTATCTGTTTTATTTATTTATTCAAATTTTATAAACCGCCAAATGAAATTTCAAATTTATGAGAAATAAAATAAACACTAACGTCAAAATAACAAGGAGGACGAAATAAGATAGCAAGCCCAATAAATATACGCAATTAAAAATCTACTATAACAGAACTGTATTTATTTATTTAAAATTCAAACTAACTAATTACCCCAAAAACAAATTTATAAAATACCGGATTTAAATTTAGAAATAAACTAATTAAAACATGCGTTATTGGAATGCGGTACCGGAAGCACTTACCGCTTGTTTACTCGACCTTGAAATGTTACACCACTAATTAAACCCAAAGATCGACTTTTAGTAATCTTAAAGTACACGTGTTCTTAAAAATGGAAAATTTATATTCAAATTATTTTAAAATTTACGGTTTTTAGTTATTTGTTTGATTCAAAAAGGGCTAAATTTTGGTTTTTAATTTGTTATTTTATTACACGCTCGTTATATAATTTTCCCGAATTTATGTGCTTGTTTTACGCGGTTTTTTAACCCGATTTACGAGATTTCCCAATATATTTATTAAAAACGCCTTTTTAAATTATTTTGAAATTATTTGGGGTGTTTGGTTATTGGTCTTGATTGATTAGCCCGAAATTTGATATAGTTTATTTTAAAATGCAAATTTTAGTTTAAATTTAAGTTAAAACGCGGTTTATTTAGTATTTAACAAATTAAATTATTATTTTCGTTTTATTTAATGCCTTGTATATTAAAATTAACGGCACACAATAATAAAAAATAAAATACAATAAAAAGCAAAGCTTAAACTATAGTAAAACAATAATAAATATCAAAAACTTACTGCTTTACTGCAGAAGCGGGAGCATTGAAAAACACGTCCGATCGCTTCAAAACTAGAAAGTTTTGATAGGTTAGGTCAGCGCGGCGACACTGACCTAACCTATTAATTTTTCCTTTTATCTAACCTAAGTCCACACAAATCCAACTAACCTAACCTAACTCCGGACAACGCTAGCTAACCTAACTCCTGACAAGTCCACATCTAACCTGGGTCGGAGGCAATTTCACCCCATGGGGCAATTTCGCCCTATAGGACACCCTAACCTGACATCCTACATATATCCGGACATTCGTCGATGCGCACCCTGCCCAGTTCGACCTAGGTCGGATTTAATCCGACCTAGGTCGGATAACAAAACTGTTCCTAAACAAGAGAATGTATGCGATATGGCGGAGTTCAACATATTCGGGTATCTTCGACAATATTTGTCCCCACTCTGTAGGGTACATAAGGACAATTTTCCTATTCAATTTAGTTTTCGACAGTAGCTATAACGGTAAACATGGGCGTCTCCAAGGTGATTAACGTTCCTCAACTTCTTGGGAATAAAGTGAAACCAACAAATGAGCGATTTGGATTGTGGCTGTTGGCAGAAAATATGTGCAACAATAATCTGGTGACAGATAGATATTGGTAGTATTTGTTATGTCGAAGGCGAACAGATGCTGGCTGGTGGACTACACATACCAATTACAGAACCATTTTGTGACAATATAATGTTGGTTAAAATTTGCGACCTTTCTGACGCCGACCAAACATCTGCAAACAAAAGAATGTTTATCCTAAAAAAAACGAAATTTGTGGTGCATTTAACAGCTATTTACGAAGAAAGTTCGACCGATTTGTTTCCGCTAAGCATGGTGTTAAAGCTAAGTTTCCGTTTTCTCTGGAAAGCACTAATAAGACGGGCCAGGGAGTTAAAGAAATTATCGGAAAAAAAACCTCGAAAGCATTAATAAAAAATTCCAAAATCCTATATGTGTTCTGTACAAAGTGGAACTAGCAGATGTTAAGTTGGAAACTTTATTGGAGGAACAACCAGATATATTAGACGAACTCAAAAAAGATTATTACTATTTTTTTGACATGGATGTAACCCAAGATTTTGCATGTATATTTAGCAAAATGGAGATGTGTAATTATTTAACTACAAGCCATAACTTTTGCTATAAGGGCGAATACGAAGAAAAGTGCAATATTATAGTTGACAACGATAAAACTGTGGGAATTGATTGTTTAACGTGGCTAACAACCAATGTAGGAATTAAGATATACAACAAATTTGTGTGTCAGATAACAAGTCCTGGTGTTAATAAACAACTTGGCAATCATATACTAGATTTTTACATTGTCCAGATGTACGTTTATGGGAAACATTTGCGTCTACTTTGGCCAAAGATCATAGTATTACGCGATTGGAAGCGACAATATACAACTGTACAATTGGAAGCTATGTCAGTGCGGAACGGGTGTATAATCCCTTAAAAAACTGTTTAACCTTATTGGAAGATAGTAGGTTATACTTACTAAAGGCGCCAATGTAGTCGGTACCACTTGCCAAAATGTGTAGTAAGCTATCGGACAAGCTACAAAATAACTGCTGCTTAGTATATAATAACCTACTACAGTACGTGTATTGGGGAAATAGCAATACAAAGAAATTGACGGGCTTGCAAATTAAGTTGTCCGAAAAACCAGAGGAAAGGGAAAAATTGATAAAGTATGTGCTTTCGGCTTTTAGTTTTAACTATTTACCTGTAAATTATTTGGAGATTGTAGCAGAGGAAGACAGTCAAGATAAAATAATAATCTTACACAAGTGCTACATTAAAGCAGGTAGTACATATTTTACACAATCTGCAACACCATATTCTACAATTCCAAAAGAAATAGTCATTTCAGAATTGGGTTTGATAAATACGCCTAACATTCGCCCAGAGGTTGTACGACAACGCGTAAATATTGGTAGTAAACTCTATCCGTTTACGCTAAAGGAAATTGCCCTATTATGCATGCCATACGCTGTAAGTGGAAGGAAAAGACAACTGGAATTAGAGGAAATTGATGCAAAAAGGCGAAAATTGGACTACATGGTAAACACTGCAAACAATACGCGAACAATACAAAGATGTGTTAGACAAAGAACATCTTATTAGAGAAAATGAGGCAGAATTAAAAGATTATTTTATGTGCCGAGGGACTGACTTAGATACATCCGGTTTTTACTAGCTGTATGCATTTGTGGTTAGTAAAAAAAAATCTTTTAGTTATATAGGTGTCCTTACGGAAAAGGATGGTACTAAATCCATATACTTTTTAAAAAGTTATTCTAAAAACGTATTTATCGAAATGGCAGATAACATAGACGAACTAAGGAATGCGGGTTTCGTAACCTTGGCGTGCACAACACGCCAAGGGGTTTCGTTAAACATTGTATATTTGCCTAGTAAAGAACCTTTCGGATCATTTAAAACCGAGGGTCTTACAACTTATAACAACCATATATTTCCAAAAGTGGTGGACATGCAACTACGCAAGAGTGAGTGGGAGAATAAGGATTTCCTCCAATACCGACAAGAAGAAGTCGATCAAGCTAACAAGATACGTATGCAGGATATAGTGGAAGAGCCGCGATTAAAAGATTGTTACAAGCTGCAAGAATTACACGAAGGAATGGATCTGGTTGTCGGTGGAATCAAAGACTTTATATATAGAGTAAAACTTCGGTACATTTTGCAATTTGAAAACCTATACGGTCTCTATGTATCAAACTATTGGCTAGAAAAGGAGATAGAGGAATTGGGTATCGATTTAAATTTTAAACTGCGAATAAAATTAGTTAAAATTAAAACCACTCCAAACAAACATAAAGAAAAGACTGTCTTCTGTGTATAACTTTGTATTAAAATTAAGTTTAATTGACTCCATGCTTGGTATTAAATATTTTTAAATTTTGATTTGTATGTCAGAATAAAAATTTTAGAATAGTGTTACATTGCTCTTTATCTACAAAAGGCTGTGACATCACCACCAGGGATGTGTCTGGGGTGTACACGAGGGAAGCGGAAGTTAATAGTCACCAAGCATCTAATTCTTTATTTGGATGGTAACGAGTACTTGCCGGTGTATGTATCCGGAGTAAAAAACACGATTTGTACACGCAGCTTGTAGATAAAATTAGTTTATCGAGCGAAGATGACAAGCGTAACGTCATTCCTAATAGTACAGCAATCTACGCATGGGGGGCATAAAGATGTAGATCTAAGATTGTTGTTTATAGTTGTAAATCTATTGTATATATTAGTTTTTAAATTCCATAGTTTTTAAGTTCCTCGCCTACCTTCCTAATCCTTCCTGCTTCTATCCTGGTGGACAGAGTATACGTGTTATCTCCACGTGGTGTTCGCGGGACGCAGCGGTTTTAAATTTCTAGGGAAATGGTTGGTTAAAGCATATGTCTCGGGTATCGAAAAAAGGGTTTTAAAGATGGAGTTAAATAAAGATGGGTAAAAATTAGAGGTTTGGGTCTTTAAAAGACGTAACTTTGTAAGGGGTGATCCTATTTAAAATGTATTTACAGATTTGGGCTCGCTAGAAAATTCTAATATTAATTGATACCAAACAAAATATAGTTATCTTAAAAGGGTGACTACCCCCTGGATAATAAATACAATATACTGCTTGTCAACAAAAAAGTTGTAAGGAAATGTAAAGACGAATTTAATGGGGATTTAGTATTATAATTCGTTGATACAAAAGCCATGTCTTACCGCATTGTAAGCGAGAAAGACACGATTGAAAAGATTAAAGGGGTCTCACAAAGTGTAGTTAAGTAAAACCGAGGTTCCTACAACCTATAACGAGCATATATTCCCCAAAGGTGAGGGCATGCAACTACGCCACAGTGCGTGGGGGAATAAGGATTCTCTCCAATAAGAAATTAAAGTTTCCATGTACGTAGCACCAGTCATTGGGAAATGGTAGAAATGTTAAACCTATAAAGGCGATTAGTAATTGTGGTTTAGAAAAATAGTAGTTTTCTTGGACTAAATAAAATAGCTTAGACTGATTAATGTATATGGTTACATATTCTCGTACACATCCACAAACATCTGCTTACGTCCACATACGGACATGGCGATGCCGGTAGTTTTGTTTAACAAATAGTAGGAAAGATACGTTAGATGTTAGTGTGTGGAATCCCATCGGATCGTTGGATTCAAAAAGAACGGTGTGACGGAATGTATGGTGGTCCCTGTTAGAATAATCGAAAGTGGTTAATCGATCGTATTAGCTGTTTAAATATGCGAAAGTGTAAAAGCCTACATAAGCAAAATTTAATTATCAGACGAAAATGTGCGCGATGTGCTATACTTTTAAATAAAGTATAAAATGGTGCTTTGCATCGGTCGTGGCATTAAAAAAGGCGACTGACTTTTTCTAGCAACTACAAGAATAGCAGTAGCGCGGCGAAGGGGTATGCATGTATTATACAGCGCACTGTTACTATAAAATATGTTAGTTTATGGGTAGCTCGAACGTGTAATTGATTACGACTTATAGATCCCTCAAAGGTTTAAAAATTCTGAGCCCATTGTCGTTTGAAAAATGTTTGGAAATTATCAGAACGGTAGCGGGTCGAAATATAAGTTTGATGGATGATTGACCGAGTGTTTTCTACCTTTTACGAGGGAATCGGAAGTTGACAGACATCGAGCATCTAATTCTCTATTTGGGCGATATCGAGTACTTACCGGTTCTAGAAATCATCTACTGATGGAGTAAATAGTTGATTTACCCAATCAAACTTCTTCTATAGCTTTTTCTAACGCTTATTTACAGTATCCACTATTTCGTCTTCTTATATAGTTGCGAACCATGCTAACCAATACTGGCGTAGGCAATTTCACCCTATGAGGCAATTTCACCCTATGCAAAGCTTCAGTTTATGTCAAAGGCGCAACTAGATAAAGATTGCCCTATTAGTTTAGCAACAGTGTTAAGCAAAAATGAGTAAAGAAATCATCGTTAAGGAATTATTTAAACCTGCAAGAAAAAATTTTCAGCGTCTTCATACAAATCTGAAACATGTGAAACGTAATCTTATCCAATCGGACTTGTGCGAAATGCAACCTTGCCCTCGTGTGAACAATGGGTACAGATATATTCTAATAGCGATGGAATGTTTTACAAAATATGCTTTAGCAGAGCCTTTAAAAAATAAAACAGGATCAGAAGTTACAAATGCAATGAAAAAGATATTGGACAAAATGTTGCAAGGAGAAAATAACGCAAAAATCAACCTACAAACGGATTTTGGGAAAGAGTACTACAACCGCTGGTTTAAAAATCTTATGCAAAAATATATGGTGAACCATTACTCTACGTATTCCGCAATCAAAGCTAGTATGGTTGAGCGGCTGATCAGAACAATCAAAAACAAATTGTACAGAAGATTTTACTTGCAAGGCAGTCATAGACGGTTGGATGTTTTACCTAAAGTTATGGAAGAATACAATAATACACCGCATCGGGTTATTTACATGACACCTATGGAGGCGGAAGAACGTCCGGAAAGAATAAAACTTTACACCGCTGACAGAGCTTCTAAAAGTCGCAAGAAGTTGTATAAGGTTGGAGAAATTGTGCGTATATCAAAATATAAAGCAGTATTCAACAGAGGATTTCATCCAAACTGGAGTACAGAACTATTCAAAATTGTTAAAGTACAACAAATGAGACCGATAACCTATCTGCTACAAGATTTGGAAGGTCGGCGAATCCTAGGTGCTTTTTACGGCGATGAGATCCAGCTCACAGCAGCACCTAACACCTACCTAGTGGAAAAAGTTTTACGGAAACGGAATCACGGACATAAACTATTAGTGTCGTGATTGGGGGATGGTAAAAGTTGGATTAAGAAAACAGACTTGCTTTAGTATCAACCAAAGTTCTAGATAATTACCTAGTTGAAAAAATCATAAAAGGAGTTGGCTGGAGATAAAGACCCTTAGCTAGATATATATATATAGAAGAGATTTGCTCTGAAGTCCATTTCCATTTATGATTTGAAGCAGGAAGCATGTGTTTTATAATCGATTTACAAGGATATCAATACAAAACTAGTGATTTCTATTGCTAGGAGATCGCCATTTTGGATGTAGCGAATAATGTAATATGGCATGAGATACTGAACACGATGGTTGAACATAACACCCTAAGTGATGGTTTTGAAAAGCAAGTTTAGTGGTTAAAGAAAAGAATCCATGGATTCTGATGGGATGAACATTCTACGAGTGTATATACAAATGTTGGTGATTTACTGAAAGAAGTCACACCTCCCGGAGCTACTGTCTATGTTAAAGGAGAACAGAAGAAGCAGTTACTATCGAAATATTTATCAAACAACATTTTATATATGGAAAGTGTATTCTCACTTCCTAGGCTCAAAGAATTAAGAAAATTCGGTGATAGGTACATTCGCTGTTTAAACCATTGGTTGAATAATTTAAGTTGTTCGAAGGAGAATGTTTTACTGTTACAGCCTTTTGTTAATGAATAAATGTATTTAATTTTTAATAAATATTTGTGGTAATTATTTTTTTATTTATCTTAGCTAAAAGCCTAATTTTTAAAATTAAAAAAAAAAAATATATATGTAAAACAGCGCTTTACTTTGGAAAAATTAATGTTTTAAAAATACAATCAGAAACAATAGCAAAATACACAATAATTGGTGTTTGCAAATAAATTCAGTTTAATTTTAATAAAAAAAAATGCAGACTTACCTTAAATTTTCAATATGAGGAAAAATAACTACACCAAACAATTATGTTTAAAATTTCGATGAACTTACACAAAGCGTGCGGAACAAATAGGCTTCACCAATCAAACCACGTTATATACGGTTTGAAATAATTACCGTTAATTGATCTGTATTACTAAATGAAGTTTGTATTCCTTAAATACGTAGTCGAGGATGGTTACTAAAAAGTAACTTGTGTGAATTCCCAGCAATTATACGTCAATTTCTAATGTACTGTATTCAAACGTAATTAATAGAAAGTCCAAGAAAAGAAATTATATACAGCTTTCAAATGTAATTTGGGTAATCCATAATCAAGGAATTAGTTCGGAAACAACTTGTATTTTCCAAGTACCTATTTAGCATTGAGCATATAATTATTTGTGACGTACTTAGTAATTAAAAAAATGTTAAACCAGAAATTGATAACTGTTTAAAATTTTAAAAGTCATGGTTTTGAAGATTACAAGAAAGCTATCGGTTTTAAATATTAAATACTTATGGCCCATAAAGGACTCTTTTCTAAAACTCTTTCGTTTTTGATTTTTGAAGATGTTTGGTTAAAGCATATGTCATAGATGAACAAAAATTTTAAAGAGATTTGGGAGCTTTAAAATGTAACTTTGTATGGAGTGGTCCTATTGCAAATTTGTTTGCATATTCGGATTCTACATAAAATTCTAGACTAATTTGTTGTATTGCATGACTAAAAAAATGTTTAAGGACGGTCAGAAATCGCTGCCGGTAAAAAATCTTGAAGTGAGGGTTGCTCCCTGGAGGATAGTGCTATCTAAAAAATTCCTAGAGATCCAGGTAGCTGAAAAAATTCTAATATTAATTGATACCAAACAAGGTACATTTATCTTGCGGGTGGAAATGGCTAGTCGAAGAAAACTATTTTATTCAGAATGTTAGCGGTAAAAAATCTTAAAATGAGGGTACCTCCCTGGGGGATGGTGCTATCTAAAAAATTCCTAGAAATTCGGGTAACTGAGAAAATTCTAATATTAATTGATACCAAACAAGATAGGTTTATCTCGTGGGTGGAAATGTGGAGAAAGATTTATCTCGCGGGTAGAAAGAATGCCGGTGTGACGTAATCAAAAGGGTTGTGGGGGTGTCCGAGCAAGAAGGAGAGCAAGAAGGAGATTCATCTCCTTCATTTCCTCCTTATGGGAATTTACATGTAAATTTGGTCCAGATGTGTGAGGAATTGAGGGATTCTGGAGGAAATGAGGTCACAAAACAACCAATTATGCACTACTGATAATAATATTTAAGAAACCTTATTTGATACGTTAATTCTCCACACATGTGATTTTAATGGAGGTAGCGATGTTACTTTGTGTAGTTCCCATATTTTGAATGATATCATTATATGTGCTTGATTCTGCATTTGCGATAGCTTTTAACGTTGGCAAATTCGCTTCTTGTTGTATGAGGTACCTCCCATGTAATGTGCTGTATGTTGAATTTTAAAGTTTTTTCGAATGATTTGTAGCAAGCTACGTTAAACTTGGATCTGATTAAAAACAATTTTTATATCATGTTCGCAATAGTTTTATTATAATCTTCAATAAACCCGAAACTGATTTTAAGCGTTATATTACAAACAAAACGACTCTCTTTGAACATTTATTTAACCTTCCAACGGTATGAATGATGGACTTTGTTTTTGATCCTTTAAGGGACACCAATCCCTTAGTAGTTCGAGTAATCCCACGAATTCCGCGCACGTCGACTACTTGATTATTGTCCAACTTGTATTGTATCTCTACAAACAGAAACTATGTGTTTCTATTAAACACGTATATTTTGGCTGAATCTTCTGCTGTATATACCCCCTTAACAAATATAAAACCTTCGTCGGGATATGTGATATTGTCACTGCTTTGCATTTCTATAAAAATTCAATCGTTGCTTTCTGCTTTCTATGTAAATGGCGGATATACGAAATAATTTTCTTTTATTATAATTTAATCCAATTTATAACTACAGAACACATTTAATTTATTTATATTTTTGTATTTAAGTCATCCAAGTTTGATGTTGCTCTCATCGCTGTGTATATTCCTCCCAATGATTATTTTACAACTTTTAGTTCTAAGGATTGTAGGAAATGTAATTTTTCATCTGTAAGCCTCGTGATATCTTGACACTTTGAAAGGCTAATCACTTTTTCTCAAGGTGTCTGGTAATGTGATTTATGTACAGAATCGGTTGGCATTTCCTTAGATGTTTTTGTCTCCAGTGTAACATAGGTACATGTGACCGGTGAAAACCAATATTTAAAAATGAACAACTAATCTAATTGTAATGTTATAGATTTCTGATACACTCCATATTTAATATATGACGTGGTTTTGTTCTTTCACCAGATTATACCCGTGTGGGACAGAGAGGCTGAATTCGAATATACTCTGTACTGAATAATTATTTTTAAACGGGCCTGTGGTGATACTGGTTTCCACAAAAATGTTTGACACTGAGATTATGTTCGCTTGTTGGTCTGCAATACGTATGACGTCTACAGATAGTTTGCGGTTGATAAAGTCTGAAATGCTTTCAATACAGTTCACACGATTCGCTCCAAAATCAATCGGTATACTGCTTTGTATAGAACACTTTAATGTTTGCACTTAGTTTGAAAACTTTTCAATGTTTTCGTTAATGTCAGAAACTATACTGAGCTATTGGTTAATGATCCCCCGTATATATGAGTTGATTTCTTCTAATTCCCAGACACCGGTTCGATAACTATTTTATGTTGGTCTAAATCATCCAAGTGTAAAAAGTTATTTCTAAAGTGCACGTTTTGTACAGTATTACACGTGTATAACCTCTATAAACCTAAATCATATTTTCTATTCTGCTTCAATTTAATTACTGATTGAATGACACGCGGTCTAAAGTTCTTCAATTGATCTCTAGGATAGACACTTCAAAAATGGAGATGGTTTGATGCGTATTTCTTGATATTCACATCGATCAGAGTTCATTGTGTAACTTGTCTAGTTTTCAAGAAGCACCATGATTTTTGTAGGACTTCAAGAATAATTCTGCATCTTTTTTGCGTGGCTTTAGCAACAGACAATTTCCATTGTTTCCAACCGCTGTTGCTTCCACAGACCGGCTGTGACGTTCGTCTACCTTCGGCTGTTTGTTAGATGTCTTTGCATCATCAACCGCTGTTGCAATCCTCGTAGCACCTCCCGTTAGGGCTCCTAGAGCACTTCGTTCAGCAAGTACCGAAATTAGTGGTAGAAAATTACTTTTTGTGGTACAGGTACAATGCGCGTAGTCTTAATCTGGCGGCTCCGTGGCGTAGTGGTATGTGTGTGACTACTACGCTCAAGGTCCGGATTCGAATTCCTACACGGTCCGCTTGAAAAATGTTAGGCGAGCATTTTTCACAAAAATACACCCTCGTTCGGATAAGAGGTAAAATGGAGGTCCCGTGTGTAAGTGTTGTCACGCACGTTAAAGATCCCTACCTTGCTTGGAACAGCAAGGGTTCGGCAAAATTCTAAATTTTCCAGGTAAAAAAAGCTCACTTCCTGGCCAATGTAGTACTTTCGGGTGGAGCATTGGAAAATTACATGTAAAGAGCCTCAGTCTTCTTTCTTCCTCTAGCACCTTTTACGGTCCTTTTACCCACACCAATCCCAACGGTCAGTAGCGTCCTTAAATTGTCGAATGACAATCGATCAATTGCTGATGATATTTCTTTAAAAATACTCCTTCAAAACTTGTTTTTCTCTTTAATCCCATGCCCAATTTTCTCTTTGCATTCATTACGTTTGCTACAAACCAAACTGCAGCTTTCTTGTCAAACTTTGCGTTTTTCGACTTTCCTTGTTGTCAGGGTCTTTGTTATAAAATTTTATCTTCTCGATGACTGGCTGGGAAATCGTCGGGGTACTTCGAGTAAGCAATGTTGGGTTTACGACACAAACGGTCCAATTTGTTTATTACAGCATCACATTGGGCTAAACGCTCTTCCAGCCTAGTACCTGGTCCACAGAAGTGATGAGATGGTATATGGATCTTGAATGAACGACTTTGAAGTGTATAAACACGACCAGAATGGACCTTAGAATTTTCCCTGTTAAATCCCATAAATAACTTTTTCTTTTAATAGAGCGAAGGTAGCCCATCTACTTAGCACAATTATAAAAGTGTATAGGAACATATTGTTATTAGTTCTTTTCCACTAATTATGTATTTGTTGTAGTGGCAGAAGTATATGGTAGCACTTTCACAATTAAGAAACTTCGGCGAGAGGATATGGGCGTTTATGTGTGCATTGCTGATAATGGTGTACCACCTACGGTTAGCAGAAGATATGTAATCGACGTGAGTTGTAAGTTTTTACTAACTAGAGAGACATTAAATATTTGCACCTGATAGATATATGTTCCTTTAAATTAATTTTCTCATAGTACAATGGCAGCGGTGTTTTTGTAATCTATGAACCATTTTCCTTGACCTCTGATCGTTTCTAATTTTAAAACGCTTATTTTAAATGGGTGTACCTCTTATAAGTGACTACTAGAATGATATGGCACTTTAGCGTTAATTATTGCGTCAATAGTGCGAAGAGCATTTTGACACACTTGTTAATAACACCTTATGCATTGTCTTAATATTTGCAGCGACGCTGTTTTAAAAACAGCAGAAACATTTGTAAGTTAAACTTCAGTTTATTGCGTCGATATAATCGGGATCTAACTCTCGTAAACTAATTTGATGAATATTCTTTAATGGTTAAAAGTTTCAAATAGCATTTAATTTATTGCAATTAACTACCTCAAACACAACCAACGGTCAAATGAAAATTATTATGCATGGTGGTGTAAGTTATTAATATAAAACTACGGGGTTAATAGTACTATTAAAAATAGGAAGAAGTATCACACGAACTATAGGCCGAAGGCGCCTCCTACATACGTTGGAGCGTTTTAAAGTGCGCCTTGATAGAAGGTTGTTGCTGGTGGAAGTAGCATTACATTAATATTCTAATTTTGAGCTGACTTTGCCCTAAAGAGGAGGAAACCCTACAAGAGTTCTACAGTTACACCGACTAGCTGCATTATTATGGGTGGTCCTTATAAAAAAATACAAGAACGCGGACAGCTAAATTACAAAAGTCGCGTTAAAATGTGCACTTACCTCGAAAGATTTTTTCTAGTTTTGTCTTTTATCACCGTTTCCTTCCGGTTTTTGTCCTTTTTGATGTTCCCCCTCCCTACTGAGAGGTATTATCGAAAGTAAACCTCCTTTGCTTTAAGTTTCTAAATTTGTCACTAAATAATACTTTTCACCTCTTTAATTAAATGAAAACCCTCCTGATCTGCTACCACTAAAGCTGAGATGTTCTTTACAAATTGGGTATTTACACTTTTTTTGTAAATAAAAACTTCATAAAGTAATGACAATTAACCTATATTACCTAGAATAAAGTGACATCAATTCATCCTTAATTTTCTGTAAAACAGAAGAAGACTAACTTCTTAGCTATGGCCGTCAGATGTAACTTACATTTCTAATATGCTAAATAAAACAGAAACAGTACTGGGATTGTATTAAGTAAACTTTCCTAGCTCCATTAAAATGTTATACTTAAATGGTGTTTTAGTCCAAGCTTTACTACCGCCAGAATTAGCTAAGGACCAAAATTCAATCGTTCTGCAACGAAGAACGGTCCATGTTTTTTTGATGCTAAAATGTTAATTACTAGTAAACAATATATTTACAATTAACCGTAATAGCATTACTATGCGACTTTGGACTCAATGTAGGTCAATCGACTAAAATATACGCAACTTTGGACTAACCGTAAGTCAGTTGACTAAAAATCACGTGATTGAGTTAGTTTGTAGGTCGATCCACTAAAATCATCGTGACTGAATCCAAAATGCGTTACTTTGAAATCAAAGTATATTTGCCGACTAAAAACAATGATACCTAAAACCCAAAATAGTTTAACAAAACTGCTGGTGGTGCATAATTTTGCTTAGTTTGCAATAGAGCCGACTAAAAACAGCGATACCGTAAAGTCAAAGTAGGTCGGCAGGACGGCTGGTGGTGCAAGTACAGTTGCAACTTCTTCTAACCGCTTAGCAGTAGATACTGAGTTGTTTTGAACTCCAAGCAGGGCAAGCTTAGGTTAAAAAATTTAAGACTAATTAGTAAATGCTAGATCTAGATCGATTTCCAACGTGTCGTCAGATATTTTGAAATTCGTTGACGCTTGTGTTCTTTGCTGTTCATGAGTAATCAACATCTATTATCGATATAAACGCGAAGACTCTGTAAGTTTGTAATTATGATATTAATTGTGTTCTCATCAGTTGATTTAACAAAAGTACGTACGGCAAAAGCCTTACTGTGAAACAAAACTATAGGGTTTTAAAAACAATTTTAAAACAAAATTTGGCGATCGAATAATGAAGGAAACAGAGGAGACTAAATGTATTTTACCACTACGCTACTTCGAATATCTCCAAGCTGATGGAATTAAAAAGTCAAACGATAGTGGTGTTCAAAAAAAATGTCAATATAATCAGTAAAAATTCTACAGGAGTCACTGTCAGAATAGAATTTTCTGAGTAATATGCAAAACAAACGAAGGAAGAACACAATAAATCTTTGCTATATATTGATTTATTATAATCGTAATTTATAAAAGATATTATTTTAAAATCTACTTTAGAAAGCATCATCTAAGTTACTTTAACATTTCCTTTATAAATAACCATGCATCCCAAATTTAAAACAATCTTAGTTTTTTAGAATTATTAATATTTACAATAAAAAATAGCTAATTACTACATACACATAAAATAATTAACATCAACCTAACATTCTCATTTACATTTAAAATTTGAAATGGTCCAGCATTTCTTTTTCAGTTAAAATTTTGTTTTTTCTTACAGTTAGACCTTCTTTCTGTAACTTTATAAAGTCAAGTTTTTTCAGAAGACGTCAAATTTTTGTGTCACGATCTTTTATCGTTTCAAAAATTCCATCTCTAAGTCCACTGTTTCGTCATCTTCACGCATTCTTTTTAACATTTATGTTTTTTTCTCATCTGTAAATATAACAAGATTTAGCATACAAAAGACCTTGAAGAGTGAAATATTACCCTATTGGTACCGTGGGGACTCTACCTCTATCTGTGGCGGCGGCCCGTAGACTTTGATACGGATCGAGGCAGTTTCGAATTGTTCTACTTGCTCAGTTAAATAAAGATTAGACAAAATAAATACATTAAACAAATTAAATACATGTTATGAAAATGAACACAAACTGCGTTGCTTCGTGTGTTATCAGATTGTATTTTGCTACAGGCGGATTGATCTACGGGACAAACGACTCCTTTAAAACTTCATTTGCGTAAATTATAAATTAGTCGAATATCATCACTTTATCGTTCTTACCACTATCTGCGATGAATAATTTTGAAAAGCTTTTTTTTTGTTATATTAAATAGCACAATTACAAATTGCCAAAGATTGAGCGATTATAACACACCATCGGTATATAACGTACTTTAACAACAAGAACAGTGGAAAATTCAATCAACCTTATCAGCAAAAATTTTAATGTTAATGTATTGTCTTGAAAATAATTGTAAAATGACGGCCAGCAAGATATATAATGCCGATGAATTGTCTATATAATAATGGTAGAAAATAACACATACACAGAAAAATAAATAAGCCTAGTCAGCAGGAAGAGCACCGCTTTCATATCTATAAGAAATGCCGTTACGTTAGGTTGACACCCCAAAATATATAGAATTTTTAAGCTAGAAAGTGTTAAATTTTGTTCCTTCAAAAAATTATCAAAGTTTGATCCCGAAAAGCTGTCAATCTTTGACCTCCAAAAATTCGTGTAATTTAGATTGGGTTAGGTTAGGTTAGATAGGTCTTAGGTAGGTTAGATTAGGTTACACTGTGGCATTTTAAGTCAGGTTAAGCTAGATAGTAATTTATCTCAGTTAAATTAGCCCGCAAAAGTTGGTTTAATTTTAACCATTAACCTACTATTTGGTGCGGTTCTTTTCAACGTATTTGTTGTGGAGTGGCGCGTTGTTTTTAACTGGCCGAACCTTTAACAACATCGCATCATTCATCAAGTTACTTAAGTTTACTTAAATTTGTTGTAAAGTTAGAAGTGTTCATCTTAATGACCATTTTCAAATCATCATGTCAAAACTTATTGTTGAAGTGTCAACATTTTTAATGTACAAAATACAGATTGAGACTTCCGTACTGTTTGTAGGTAATTTCTTTTGCTGCTTTCATTAAGAAACACTTTCGAAGTTCACTCAATGCTAATACCAGCATAAATCTAGGGTGGCCGTTGTTATGTCACTATATAAACGCTTTTTCTAACAAAATTGAACTACATGTCCAAGGCAATACCAAAGTAAAAAAGAATTATTCCTTGCAAAAATTGTAACAAAACTTGTTAAGATTATTTTGGATTAATGTCAAGATACACATCTATAACTCAAAGCTTGGGTTTTACCCTTTGCATTCTAATCTCCAACCCAGAGATGTTCACCCTGTAAAAAGCAGCTGCGTTGCGGTTGTGTCAAGGTTAACCGCTTTCTAGCTAAAGACGCAGCATACAAGTGGAAAATGCAGGGTTGTGTAGGGTTGCTGACTAGTCGTCGAGTAGATTTACGCGCTGCGACACGAACTAATGTTATCGTAAGATGAAATGTTATTTAGTTAATTAATTTACAATATTACTTCAATTATTCAAATACATGTTTGAAAGTAAACGTTCATTCACTGTGTAGTTAGTTGTGTTTTATTCCCTTAACTAAGTGAGCTACAACAGGTCAACGTTTCTAAAATATATAACGGTTGATTTCTATACAGTCATGATTGGGTTTACATTCTACAGTAAAAACAAAAATAATTAATTGTAGCACAGTGCTATAACATAAAAACTGGTCCTTCGAGCCGGATTCTATTGTTTTACGAACTAGCAGGTCCATTAATACGTTAGCAATAAATAATGCAATTATTGGCCGGTTCGTCTTTCACTACATGAAAAGTGTTCCGGTGTTTTTCAAGCATTGTACTGTTTTTTTACGGCAGCAATAATTAATACAATTATTGGCCTGCACATTTCTTGCTATGCGAAAAGAATTCTAGTGCTTTTTAAAATTCAACTGTCGGTTTTCACAAGTGTAATCAGTAGTGCAATACTGAGTGATCTAGGCTATTTACTTCTCATCTGTTGGAAGGTCGGCTATAAAGCTCAAGAACCATCAACAAGCATAAAGTTATTGTGGAAATTTAAGATTGAACACCGCCGTGGAATTAAAACTATAGTTGGGTGAGATAAAACCATTAGATTATATTCCTTTGTTATATAATTGTTGCTTCCTATTGCATTTCTGCCCAGTCTTTAATTTCAATCCGCGACAGTGCGTAGTAATTACTAAAATGTCACAACAATTAAAAGCTTTAATGAGTCAGCGTGCCGTGCTAAAGGCTAAATGTACTAACTTAAAGAAATTCTTAGGTGAAGCTGAGGAAAGGTTTAACTCCCCCGGGAATTTGCATTTAGAAATTTCTATTGAAATACAAACGCGTATTGATAAATTTGAACACATTATTGATGATTTCGAAACAGTTCAATCAGAAATCGAGGTATTGGACTTAGATTTTGATACTCAACTTTTGGAAATGGAATCGTTTGAAAATACTTATTATAAAATTATGGCGATTGCAAAAGGAATGATACGAGGATAGGTAGGCAATGTTGGTAGCGAGGTTGATAAGGAAGACGATGGGGTGAGGTCTGTAGCTGGATCCATTTCAGGACAGCCTGATAATAGTGCTACCCAAAATCAATCTAGTGCCATAAAGCTTCCACAAATAAATCTACCAGTCTTTAACGGTTTGTATGACCTTTAGTTAGAGTTGAAGGACATGTTCAAGTCGTTAATCCATGACAGCGACATTCCTCCAATCCAAAAATATCATTACTAAGGGCGTCCCTTCAGGATCCAGCCATACAGATTATACAATCGCTCGAATTTTCTGCAGCCATTTATGAGATCGCATGGAACGCTCTGTGCGAAAGATACAACAACAATGCTCTTTTAATACAAAATCACGTGAAGGCAATTTTTAATTTACTTTCAATGTCCAAGGAATCTCCTGCTATATTGTGTACCTTTGTAGACAGTCTTTTCAAACATTTGAGGGCTCAGAAAAGCTTGCAACAGGCTGTAGATTCTTGGGGTACTCTGATCATTTTTATTGTCAGTGGAAAGTTGGATAGGGTTACGCTCAGGGACTGGGAAAAACAAAAGCCAACAGATGAACTCGCGACGTTAGAGGATTTACATAGTTTTCTAATCTAATCTTCTGGAATCATTGGACCCAGAATCCACAACGAAGGCTCCAAGTAATCAATCTCGGAGGGGCTTCAATTCTTTCATTGTCAATACAACAGTAGAAAACTCTCGGGGCTTTTGTCGGGCAAATCACACAATCTATACGTGTACTAAATTTCTAGCTCTTTCTTCAAAAAATCGCTACGATGAAATTAAACAACGCCAACTATGCGTAAATTGCTTGCGCCTTGGCCATACTCTTAAAAAATGTAAGAATTCTGGCAAATGTAAAAAATGCTACCTTTGGCATAATACCTTATTACATTTCGAGCAATCATTTTCTAACTCTGCTTGATGTCCTAGCGGGCCCGCAGCGCCAACCTCTGGCGAGGGTGGTCCAGTAGTGCCATCTACACCTGCTCAAAATCAAAGAGTAGCCCTATCGAGCAGTGTACCGTTGGCAGCCACCGAGGTTTTACTCTCAACTGTCACGGTACAAATATATGGTTCCTGAGGAACACCTCATGTCTGTAGAGCTGTTCTTGACTCAGGGTCACAGTCAAATTTCGTGACAGGTAAACTTTGCAAAAAGTTAAACTTACCTCTCATTAACATTGCAGCATCAATTGTGGGTATCAATCAAGTTGCATCGAATCTTCAGTATAGATGTGATATTAAAATGGAGAGCATTTATTGTAAATTCCAAGCATCCTTGTCTTTTTTCGTTATTGACAAGATTGGTGCTAATCTTCCAACTATGGAAAACGAGGTCGCAAACATAAAAATACCCCCACATATACGTCTGGCGGATCCAAATTTCTATAAACCGGGTCCAGTGGATCTATTACTAGGTGCTGGAATTTTCTGGCAATTGCTGTGCATAGGCCAACATTTATTGGGGCCTAATGGCCCAATTTTGCAAAAAACCAAATTGGGTTGGGTTGTGTGTGGCTCCATACCTCTCAACTCTCAGAAACAAGCCTATATGTGCAATTTTGTTGAAAACCTAGATGCGCAAAATCAACTGGAAAGGTTTTGGGCTATAGAAGAAATTAATGACGATAAGCGTTCCCTGTCAATAGAAAAAACAGAGTGCGAATCAATATTTACTAAAACTACAACTACTATTCCCGAAGGGCGTCTGGTAGTTACAATTCCTCTTAAAAGATCGCCTCTGGAGTTAGGGGATTCAAAAAATATAGCTATAAAACGCCTGCTTGTCCTCGAACGCAGATTTAAGCGCAAGGCAGAAACAAAGGTATTATGCGTTTAATTCATGGCTGAATACGAAGCTTTGGGGCATATGACCAAGGTCGTTGAAGATAACTCATTTCAACCAAATTATTTTCTCCTACACCATGGGGTACTCAACGAAAAGAGTGCAACTACGCGCCTCCGCGTTGTTTTTGATGGGTCTTCACCCTTCGAATCAGACGTATCGCTGAATGACTTGCAAATGACTGGGCCTACGGTACAAGATGACATTTTTTCACATTTATTACGTTTCCGTCAAGACCCCTTTGTAATAGAGGCAGATATTTCTAAAATGTATCGACAAATTCTAATCCATCTCAGTCAAAGGCAACTCCAACAAATCGTTTGGCGAAATAACACCCTTGAACCCCTAACCACGTATCAGTTGAATACCGTAACATACGGCACCACCTCGGCCAGCTATTTAGCTACTCGTTGTTAGCAATTTCTAGGCGAACAGGTCATCTTGAACAATTTTTACATGGACGATATGTTTGCTAGTGGCCCATGTGCTTCTAAGTTAGCTTCTACCGTCACTCAAGTCAAGGAAATATTCCAAGCCGCTGGATTTCCGCTTAGTAAATGGATTTCAAATTGTCCTTTCATGTAGCAAGAGCAGGAATTTGTCGATAACAATATTAAACTTCGTTTTGGAAAAAGCAAAAGTATTTCTGCCCTTGGACTTTTTTGGGACTGCAAAAGGAATTCCTTGCAATTTCTAATTAGGGCTCCTTCGGACAATAAATTCGTATTTAAGAGAACTATACTATAGCTTCGATATTTGACCCTTTAGCCCTCATAAACCATTGCATCGTAACGGCAAAAATATTGTTGTAACAACTATGGCTTGTGAAGCTATCTTGGGACGAATCGATCCCTTTTTGTGTCTAAACTAAGTGGCACGAGTTTTGAAGCCAATTGCTCATTTTAAATGAATTTGTCATTCCACGCAACGTTTGTCTAAATAAACCAATAAGGATCGAGATACACGGTTTTGCTGATGCATCCCAAGAAGCGTATGGTGCTTACGTCTACGTACGTGGCCTTGATGCGTTCAACAACATAACCACGCACCTATTATGTGCTAAAAGTCGCGTTGCTCCTATAACTCTAACTATTCCTAGGTTAGAGTTATGCGCGGCTCTAATGCTAGCCCAGCTGATCAATAAGGTGCGACAATCACTAACCATATCCATTGACACTTACAAATTGTGGTCGGATTCCTCTGTAGTGTTACATTGGTTGAATACTAGCCATAGGCTCTTACAGATTTTTGTTGCTAATCGGGTGTCTTCTATTCAATCGCTCACTGACTTTTCCGCTTGGCAACACGTTAGAAGCGAAGACAACCCTGCTGATATTTTATCCAGGGGAGAGTCGCCTAAATTATTAGAAAAAAACTTGCTCTGGTGGAACGGGTCCTCATGGCTGCAACAGCCAGAAGACCAATGGCCCGAGTCACAAATTGGAATTATAAGTACTCTACCTGAACTAAAGGTCGGAATGAATTCTGTTCTATTTGCAACAAATAATGTAACTTCAAGTTTTATGGAAGGCTATTCTTCTTTAATCAGACTAAAACGTGTCATCGCATATTGTTTAGGATTCTCTTTTAATGCTTTCAAAAGGGATCCTCAAAACAGGCTAGGCGGGAAGTTATGGAGAGGGGAATTAGAATCCTCCATTAAACGGTTAGTCAAAATAGTACAAAAAGAACACTATTTAGATGAAATAAAATCTTTAAGCAAGCTTAAGGTTGTTCCTAAAGATAGCTAAATCCTAAAATTAAATCCTTTTCTAGATAACGAAGGTTTATTAAGGGTAGGTGGTCGTCTCCAGTATTCTGAATTCTCTGAAGACAAGAAACATCCTTTAGTATTACCCCATCAGCATCATCTAACAAAACTCGTTTTCCGACACGAACATAAGGCTCTTTGTCATGCCGGGCCACAATCACTTTTAGCCTCTGTGAGAGACACTTTCTGGGCAATGGCTGCTCGGAATCTTCCTCGTAGAACTGTACGTGAATGCGTCGTTTGCTTCCGTACAAACCCACAACCATTAAATCCTATGATGGCACCCTTGCCTAAGTCTAGGTTCAGTCCGGCCCTACCTTTCTCAGTTGTGGGCGTCGACTATGCAGGTCCTTTTTTATATAGGGGCAACTTTGGCCGATATTTGATACTTATAAAGTGTTATGTTGCTCTCTTTGTGTGTTTTGTGGTTAAGGCTGTGCACATTGAGCTAGTTACGGATCTTACCTCTGAAGCCGCTTTGCGCAGGTTTTCCTCCCGTCGTGGCAAACCCTCGTGTGTTTATTCTGATGATGAACGCACCTTTGTAGGTGCCCGGTCCGAATTAAACGCAATCACTAACTTTTTCTCTAAAAATGAATCGGAAATTTACCGTACCTTGGCCTTCGAAGGCATCAACTGGCAGTTTATCTCTGCTTATGCACCTCACTTTGGGGGACTTTGGGAGGCGGGAGTTAAGTCGACTAAGGCTCACCTAAAGCGAATCATCGGTAATCAATCTTTTACCTTTGAACAGTATGCTACATTGCTGTCGCCGATCGAGAGTATCCTTAACTCACGTCCTCTGACTCCGCTCTCATCCGACCCCAGCGATCAAGAAGCACTAACACCGGCGCATTTTTTAATTGGTCGAAAACACACTGCAATAATAGATTACGACTTAGACCAACTTCCTGTAAATCGTTTATCCCACTTTCAACACGTTCAGCAAGTCTACCAGCGATTTTGGTCACAATGGTCGAAAGAATATATCGGCGAATTACAAGTGCGATAAAATGGCGCCATCAAGCCAATAAACTTCAGATTGGTGATCTTCTGTTAATTAAAGACGATCACCTTCCACCACTAAAATGGCAACTTGGTCGCGTTCTTAATTTAATACCAGGCAAGGACAAGATTATTAGAGTAGCAAACCTCCGTACTGTAAACGGGGATATTACAAGGGCATTGGTTAAAATTTGCCGGTTGCCTAAAGAATCTTCTTCCTCGGCATAGTTATGGTTTTGAAAGGCTTGTCCTTTCAAGAGGGGAGTTTTATGTTAAGATTATTTTGGATTAATGTCAAGATACACATCTATAACTCAAAGCTTGGATTTTACCCTTCGCATTCTAATTTCCAACCGAGGGATATTCACCCTGTAAGAAGCAGCTGCGTTGCGGTTGTGTCAAAGTTAACCGCTTTCTAGCTAAAGACGCAGCATACAAGTAGAAAATGTAGGGCTGTGTGGGGTTGCTGACCAGTCGTCGAGTAGATTTACGCGCTGCAACACGAACTAATGTTATCGTAAGATGGCATGTTGTTCAGTTAATTAATTTACAATATTACTAGAATTATTCAAATACAGGTTTGAAAGTAAACCCTCATTCGCTGTGTAGTTAGTTGTGTTTAATTCCTTAACTAAGTGAACCACAACAGGTCAACGTTTCTAAAATATATAACGGTTGATTTCTATACAGTCATGATTGGGTTTACATTCTACAGTAAAAACAAAAATAATTAATTGTAGCACAGTGCTATAACAAAACTATAAGCTATATTCCTGCTATTTTTAATTGGAGTACATGTAGTATAATAACCAAAGTGATTGACCAACAGAAGCTCTTTGCACAAGAAATAAATTGTAAATAAATCGAAATATTTCCAAACAACATTTATTAATATATGGTGTACATTTAACAACAATTTATAATAGTAATTATTATTCTTTTTTGCGTCAAACTTTCCAATATCTTCTACAGACATCAGTAAAGTACAAGATACACGTAGTTCTTGTAACCGAGAATGAAGGTCGATTAGGTCAATCCATAATTCTTTCGACAATACGTCTTGCTCTCCATTATAATTTAAATCCCCTTTATTTATTTTTTCACCATCATATAAGGAAAACTTTCCACCAGGAAAGTGGTGTGGAAATATTATATCAAGAGGATTATTTTGATGCTCACAAAATGTATAGAATTATTAGAATTTAACTGAAGTATTACTTCCTGCTCCATAAACAATACTTAATATATTCCAGCATTGAAGAGATAAAGAAATGGATAATAGGTAATGATTCTGTCTTTACGGACACTAATACACATGGAAGTTCTTAAATGTTTATGTATAAATGATCACCAATATGAAAACCTTTCACCTGCAAGGTCATACTACATCAGTTTTGCTTAGCAATTAAATTTATACACATTTGTTTTATTAAACTTACGCGGACAGAAGTAATTTTTGCACGTTTGAGTTCATTGTAGTTACGCAGGAAGAAATAATTTTTACGAAGTTGCATTGAAACTTATGTGAAACTTATAATTTTTCTTTATTTAATTTAATTATGGAGTGGGTCAATTAGTGAACAAAACCTCGGTGGACCCACGAGCTTTACTATATTCGCGGCTTAGTCTGGGAATTACCCCAAGGGTGAGCAATGAGATTGGGCGTGGATATAGAGTGGGCTCGACTACAAACGAGAACAAAAAAAAGGGAATGAGCGCCACTGCATCTATATAGACAATAAATAAAACTAAAGTATTCTACAGGAAGACGCAGAAACCTATAGGATATAATGATTATCAAAAAGCATACAAATTAAAATAAGCAATACCTCTGGAGACCTCTTGGACCTCTGCTCCAGCTTCTGCGATGTCGGACCTGCAAGAAAATGTCACACAAAAAATAAAATATAAGACACTGTTTGTGTCTTACGACAACAAAATATTTCGGTCTTTATAGATCGACTGTCCCGAATTCAAAATCTCAACAACGCCTTACCTATGAAAATATTCTCTACTGAAAATTATTTACTCTGTTTCTATTACCTAATACTGCATCAACTTTTTTCTAAGCTCCACTTTCAAAATTTTGTTTATCTAATTTGGATATTATTAATTTCAATTAGTGAAATAAAAAGACAAAAGTTTTAAATCAAAGTATAATCTAAATGTAATTCTCTTTGTTGCAAAAATTATTTATAAAAAAATTTGATAATCAATATAAAATAAGTTTCAAAAATCTCTGAATTTGTTTCTCTACATAGAGAGATCTTAACATTTATAAATTATTTAATACAGTCGGGTTCTTAAACATCCATAAAACAGATCTGTTCTGGCTTACAAAATTTCTCTAAATAACTTATTACACAAAAAGTTCATATGGCTCAAACATTATATGAAATTAAAGAAAGTCAGTTCAACATATGTTAGAAGCAGCATTGATATTCTACTAATCACACAGCATATTGTAAGTAAACATCTTTCAATCAGAAGTGAACTTTATACTTATTTTTCTCAATTAACATGTGCATTACTTACGTGCTTTGAATAACACTTTAATTTAATTAATCTAAAGGTTCAAAAATTCCTCTTATAAAAAAATTTAGTTCTGAACAAAAAAGGTATTTGACCTATTAAGTTTCTAGGATATAATTCTCAAACTGATTTTTATTTGGGATTTAAGCATAAACATATCTTGTAAAATATTTAACAATAACATTCTTTAACAAAAGTTTCCTATAATTTGGAAAACGTTAAATCAAAGCTTTGGCCGTAATTAATACGTAAAATTAATTCTCAATAAATAGTTTTATAAGTACCTGAATGGTTTTGTTTTAACTGCTCGACGTTGATGCTGGTAAATGCGCTAGACCAACCAAAACAACATAATACTCCATCTTATTGAAGTTGAAAAAGGTACAAAATTGGCATTTACTAGATACTGCATTCTTACATGATCAGCCCTACAGACAGCTTCAAAACGAGTGGTCCCACCATACATAATTACGCTCTAATAACAATACATGATTCTGCTTGACATACAAACGATTTAAATTTTCAATTCTACCATATTCAAACGTGCTTCCTTAAAATTTTATTCTTCATACAAGCATACTTAAAGGTGTCTACCTAAATGTGCTAGGGAAATTAAAGCATCTATTAGTTTTATATAAAGCAGTTTTATTCTACGATCTCACCACTAACGGACTTCTACCATCACGTGTTGTTACTGTTTGCTCTTGGTTGTCTGGGCGGCATTGCAAGAGCTCTTTTACAAAGCCTCCGTCACGACAACCTTTACACTTTCTCCGATGATAGGGCAATTCTGATCCCCCACTTGCAGCAAAAAAAGTTCCGCATCTTCAAACGAAGCGTACCTCCTCGTTGTTGCTTGCAAGATGGCTGTGTTTGCCTTCTTGTCAACACTCTAGCTATAGCGTCACCTTACGCGCAGGCGTTGTGTCTAGCAATTGCACAAGTGGGCTTTAGAATGCCTGTAGCTTATGCAACTCAAGTTACGTTCAGGGTATTTGCAGATATCAAAAGCGTAGGAGTCACTATTAAATATTTTGTATAGGTGAAGATACTGTAAAAATGAAAAGAGGTGTTCTTCCTTATAGCAAATTAAACTATTTAGCGATTTCACGCTAAATGACAATTTCGTAAAATAACAACGGCTAGAAATGTTTTTCTTTAGAGATTTTAATGTAACAAAAGTTTTTGTTACAGCATCTATTAAGTTTTGCGCGTGAACAAGAACTACTCCTATATATTTTCGTCAAATTCAATCATTGTGTAACAGCCAACAAAATAACAGGATGAATTTTGAAACAGTGTCTCATATTATTGGTGAAATTATATGGTTGACTTCACAATGCCTCAAACTTCTAAAAACTAATGACGAAACTAACCGCCACATTGCTATTGTATCTAAAAATATAATCTATGTAGAGAAATCATTACATTTGATTTTTTTCACATGCTCCACCACAAGGTACTGCATTGGCAAGAAGACGAATTTTCCTTACCTAGCAATTTTGAATTTTGCCGAACTCTTGCTATTCAAAGCAAGGTAAGGACCTTTTACGTGCGTGACAACACACACACGGGACCTACATTTTACGTTTCATCCGAACGAGAGCATATTTTTGTGAAAACTGTCCGTTTAACATTTTTCAAGAGGTCCGTGTCAGAAATCGCATCCGGGACCTTAAACTTAATAGTCAGACGCGAACCAACTAAACCATGCAACAACCCCATAAAGAGAATTCATAGATTTCATTTCTCCTAAGCTCCACCCGTAGATACTACATTGGTCAGAAAGCGAGTTTTTTTAGATGGAAATTTTGAATTTTGCCGAACGCTTGCTATACCAAGCAAGATAAGGATCCTTGACGTGTGTGAAAACACTCGAACTCGGAACCTACAATTAACAAAAATAAAATTAAAGTACTACTGTGGAGAGGAGGGGAAATAAATAAAACTAGAATACAAATAGGAAACGAGAACTTACAAGAGGTTAAGGATTTTTGCTATCTAGCAAACCAAATAACATAAGATGGGAAAAGTGCAACAGATATAAAACATAGATTAGCACAAGGCCGTGCTGCATCAATCACGAAAAAGCAACTACTATGTTCAAAGACAATAGACATAGAAACAAGTAGAACGTTGCTGAAAGCATATATGTGAAGCACATCACTGTACAGCTGTGAAACGTGGACATTAGGAGAAGCGTACAGGAAAAACGTAGAAACCTTTGAAATTTGGTACTACAGACGTATGATAAAAATGTCATGAACAAACAAAATTAAGAACAAAGAGGTTCTAAGAATGGCTGGAGAAGAAAGAAATTTATGAAAAACAGAAAAAATAGGAGAGAAAGGATGATAGGACACATACTAAGGCATGGGGAAATAGTGCGGAATATATTAGAAGCAGAGATTGGGAAAAGGACAGTTAGAGGTAGATCTAGGTTAGACTATTGCACACAGATAGTCGAAGATGTAGGCGGTAGGAACTTCAGAGAAATGTGTAGGCTAGCTCAGAATAGAAATCAAACGAATTACGCATCCAACCAGCTCCAATACGGAAAACTTTATGACGAAAGCCGAATTGTACTTAAATCTGATGATTATTATAAACAACTACGTGATGGGTTTGCAATATTCACAATTTGTGTTGATTGTGCGAAAGGATTTAGTGGAACACTATTAATTCGACAAACGTCTAAGTGTTACTTAACTCTCTTCACATACCACTAAATATCGGTGCAATAGGGTATATATCTAGAAAACTAAAGAAAGAGAACCGAGCTGTGCATAACCTGTGGGAATTTCCGGGAAATATATAGGCTAGCTTAGAATAGAAATCCATGGAGGTACGCGTCCCACCAGTTTCCAAAATGGATAACCTAATGATGAAGGAAATAAGTGTACTTAAACATTATGTTTATTGTAAACAACTACAGGTGCTTGTTTTGCAAAACTCTTAACAAATATTGATCGAGCGAAAGAATGAATTGGAAACTCTTAATTCGGTAAATGTTTAAGTGTAGAGGGATCTTGGTAATCACAGGTTGCTTAACTCCCTTCACACACCACTGAATATCGGTGAAATAGGGTATATATCTAGAAAACAATAGAAGGGGAACCGCGCTGTATTTAGACTGTGGAAATTCGGGGAAATGTGTAGACTATCTTAGAATCGAAATTAATGAAAGTACGCGTCCAACCAGTTCCAAGATGGAAAACCTAATGACGAAAAAGTAATTGTACTTAAACCTGATATTTATTATAAACAACTACATGTGTTAGTTTTGCAACATTCCCAACTAATGTTGATTGTGCGAAAAGTGTTGGGGGTTCGAATAAAACATACATTGAAACGAAAAAAAATTTTGAAAGCATGTGTGACACACAGCACTGTTCGGCCAAGAGAAGCAAACGGGAATAAGGTAGAAGTCCTTTGGAACGCGGTGCTTCAGGTGTATGCTGATGATAGCATGAACAGACAAAGTTAATAACAAAAAGGTTCTAGAAATAATAGGGGAAGAACGATATCTGTGGAAATTTTACGTATTCATAGAGATAGCCATCGACATTCCTAATAACGGGTGCCGCGCATTTGAGTTAAAGTCGCATACTAAGATTTGGACTTCGGTCTTCAGCATTAGTAACTCCAGCATGTTTCTTGTTATCCTTAATTGCACTCTATCGAGTCCACAAGCAAACTTAGATCTGGCTAATTTTTTGTCCTCAACCTCCATGGTCTGGTCTATATGATTCCTTAATACTTTTAACAGATCCCCGTAACTGGGTTTGCCAGAGGACAATTGCTTTGTCACTGGTTAATAAATGCGACGACGTCTATGTCTAGTTTTTATGGTTTTGCGCACCTCTGGTTGTTGTTGGCAAAGCTTGTCCAGATCACCAAATTTAATTTTGAACACAAAAGCAATCCCTCCAGCCCTATTCATATCCAACGCTACGCAGTATGCAAGAGAGTATTTCAACCCACAACAAATAAATCTCTGTTGGCTTCTTCGGCAGTCTCAAACCTCGCCTTGCCCGTATCGCTGTGGAAGTTCTAAAACCTCGGACACCCGACCTTTCGGAACCACAACCTAAAGCGGATCTACAGATCCGTTCTTCTTTTCCAGGTATCGCACCAACATCCTTTCTACTCACATCAAGAAATTCCACTGTCCCCAGTATGACTTCAGCGTGCTATTTAGCGCGCAAACACACCGTCATGATGAACGCTCTCCTCTAATTCTACAATCCATAACAAAGCCTAGGTCTAGGTCATCCTTTTGTTCGGTCCGCAGCTGCTGTGGGTGCCAATCGTCAATAATCACGCATGTTTGAAAAAAAACATCTAATCTCATCTTTAGTCGTAAACAATGGCTACAATCTTCAGGATAACGCCGTCTCGGCAACGAACCTGCGTTGCAGTGGTTTAAACCCGCTCGATGTTCCATGTCGGAATCGTTATGTAGCATTTTTGTCCATATCGTGATCTATTTTTTCAGTGCTTTTGAACTGCGGTAGTCACTTTACCGCTGCGTAATCTGTTCGCAGGTGCAACATTTGACCATAAAGATACTTTTAAGAGTGCCCTACTTATTTCACTAACAGCCAAGAGCATTTTCCTCGAAACGCAATAGTTTATTTTTGGTTTTGAGGGCACCTTGCTGAAATAACCAATCACTTCTTGTTTGTTCCGTATCTTGGGTAATATTTTGCCGTCCGACCGAGGACAACTTTAGTTTGGAACTATCGGTAATAAATGTTTTAGTTCTTACAACCTTTGACAACCTTTGTCTCATACGTAATCACGTCCTTCTCCTGTCAATTTGATCAAAAGATTGTCAATATTCACAAATCCACCAACAAGTTTTCTATAATATGTACATAATTCCAGAAAACTGTGTAGTTGGTGTTTATCTTTTGGGGTCTGCCACGTTTGCAGTGGCCAAACTTTTATCCAGATCCGACCTAACTCCATAATGTGAGACTACATGTCCAAAGTATTTTATCCCTTCGCCAATTAGGTGACATCTTTGGGCTTAACATCAAATTGGCTTTTCTCAACCTTTCAAACACCTCCTCCAAACCGATCAAGTTGTTCTCTAAATATTCTTCCAATCACGTATATGTCATCTAAATACAGGATGCATGCTTTTGATGATAGTGCACGTAAAGTGTTATGCATTAAGTGCTCAAAGGTGGCAGAGGTGTTGCAAACTTTAAACGGAATAGCTGTAAATTGTCATATGTCAGTGCCAATAATAAAAGCTTGCTGGTACGCGCTTTTCAAGTTCAAGGTCGAAAACCATCGTGATGCTGAGAATGTATCTAGAGTGCCGACAGTCTTCGGTACCTTTTCGTCACGCCATTCAACCACCAATAGTCAACACAGGACCCTGTCGAACCGTTAATCTTTTTCTCTAGCCCAACAGACAATGCCCGAGAGCTGTTGAAGTGTTCGATTAAACCCTGATTCTGGTTTTTCCACTTTGACTATCGTGGACCGCAAACATATCTGACTATCATCGAATTCTGTATATAAATTTAACCAGCTGTTTCCGTTCAAGATTCTGGCATGGTTTTAAAAAATAGTACAATAACTTCTAGGAGCAGCCACTCTTGGGCGGCTCGTTAATGACGCTTGAAGCCTTCCCCACGTGAACAACCGAAGAGCACCACCCTAACCATGGCATTCTATTTAACCCGACGTCATAGTTATTGGCGGTTAGAATCCTAACAGGTACAATATCCAACACCTTGTCAACTTTTTTCTCACGAGAACATCTTTCACAAGAAATTTATTTCAAACCGATTTTACAGTGCGCAGAAAGCCCCACCTCCCCACCCCCCGAGGACGCCATCCAATCAATCGCTCCGTCACAATGCTTTGTGTTCTATACGGGAGGAGAACGTCGCCCGAGAACCAAACCCACTTAGATCGTCGCTTGACTTACAAAACGGCATCTCTTCGTTTCCTACTCTCAAGACATCTACCTTTATGTATAAACGAAAACCGATCTTTTTCAAGATGTCCATTCCCAAGACAGCTCCTTCAGCTATGTCCACTGTTATAACTTCATAATCTAATCTTTTGCTCTACCAATGCCCATCTTTACGTTTGAAATCTCATGCATCCGAATACCTTTGTCGGCCACTGTCCGAAGACCACAATTCTCACACATTTCACGTTATTATGTTTGTACATCACGGCAGGGTTCACAATTGTCTTTGTGGCACCGCTTTCAACTAGAAACTTAATAATCCTACCGTTATACTTTCCACGTACGTAAATACTGATCTTACACCTAGTTGACGCGATGCGGATGGCGTTCACCTGGACAAAATCCGTGCATGTCGACTTTTGCCCCGCCGTCGACACTTTGTAGTTTTGCGGATTCACTTTTTAACTCTTGGCTTGCTAACACTGTCGCTCGAAATGCCAAATTCTACACAATTCCTGTAATTCGGTATTTTCCCTTTTTTTGCTGGTCAAGGCGAACCCGTTTGAATCATTTTCTAAATGCTCTTTTGTGCTTGTTTCTCCATAGGCATTTAACTTTGCCGCTACTACGACGCAATACTTGATTTGCGTTTCAAATTCTGTAGTATCATCCAAGTCCTAAGCAGGACCCGACTACCAACGCAGTTGTCTTCTCACGGTAATTTCACCCGCTAGCTGCCGCAGTAATTTCAAGTTAATTGCAATTCGTCGCCCAAAGCACCTTCCCATCAACGGTATGGCTTTGCTTTGAAGTTTGATGGCGACGGTTCGTTTTCCTTGGCATTTTTAAATTCTGACGTCTGTAGTTCTATCACCGGGGTTAGTGCTTATACTGTTAGAGAAAATTAATCCCTTCATCTCCAGCACATTTTTTTTCATTTTTTTTGCAAATTCTTTAGAAGTTGTTTTGAAAATCTCCTTTCCAGCTCATACGATCTCTCTAATAAATCCTTTGAAAATTTGGTTTCAATTTTTGTAAATCATCAAAATTGGTATACAATTTGGATCCTTTTTAACATAGTCGAGTAGCCAAATATGACATATAGGTGGGCATCAGTACAAATTTCAGAAATAGCTTTATAATAATAGTATATAATGGTAAATAAATCTGTAAATATTCTAACAAGTCTGTTCATTTTACTAAGATATATACTTTTTGATGTTTATATGTATAAGGTGGATATAGGCATTATTTATTTTAAAGAAAGGGCACTTTATTGATAAAACTGAGCGAGATATGTTGAAAATATTAATGCGCATTATAATAATAGTACATGTATGAAGTTTAGTATTTACTGTTTTGCATAAATAAAATATTGCAAAGCTTCTACCACACATATCGGTACAAAATAGAATCGTTTTAAATAATAATTTCTTCTAATAATATAAAATCTGCATTTTAAAAGATTTTCATATAGAATGGCCGTGCACGTTTGTGTTAAGAAGTATGGCGACATCGCTTTTAAATTTAAAATAAACATAAAGCAAATACTTATACTAATTCCGACTAATAGTAACAAGATTTGCACTACGCTTTTACCAAGTCCAGTATGTAGTCGAAATACGTACCGGACTGCAAATTGCACTCTTTAGACTACTAATAGAAATGTTTACACCAAATCCAATTTATTGTAATAGTATCTCCTGCTAGTGTTGACATATTCTGCGTACTTTAGTGGTTTATATTACATATAAATTATAGGAATGTCTATTAATTTAGACTTACTGACAAATACGCAGATTTTTCAAATCTATTTATATATGTATAAAACACACAAATAAAACAAAATTGATATGAAGATTGAGGATTTGGTGATTAAAATTGTACTACTGCCAATGTTAATCCGACGTCGTTCAAAATCTTAACAATTACGGTAAGTTTAATAACCATACTAGTGCCAACATATCGTGCGTATTTTAATGGTTTATATTATATATAAATCACAGGAATGTTAATTAGGTAAGACGCAGGATTAGGCGTCTACTGACAAAATACGCAACTTTTCAAAATCTGTATGTATAAAACACATAATCAGAGCAAAATTGATTTTGAAGTAAAGAATTTGGTAATTCAAGTTATACTACGCCCAACGTTGATCCGACAACGTTCAAAAACTTAATAACTTAATACGGCAGTCACCCGTCGTCTAGAGAACGTTATTTGAATAGTTAGATACGCGTTTGACACAGTTGGTTGATAGACGATTACCCCTCAACGTTTCCTTACCTCACTGGAAACGACGAAACCTATAAGTGGGATTCAATCGTCAAATAGACGTTTTTGTATAACCTCCAAGTACGCTAATGAAGTTCCGACGTCGTATTAACGCCTAGAGAGATTGCGTTCATGCAGAGTAAGTAAAGTATTGACTGACCACAATTTATAGCATTAACGACGTCAAAGTTATACCGCAGTTGATTGACGAAAAAATGTCACTTGGGATTTTGCAATTGTTCAGCCGCTTTTGTGGTATTTGTAACTTCTAGTATATACTCCTCTTTCAGTTGACTCTAATTTTCTTGTAGATTTACGGCGGTCACGTTTAGATTTTTATACCAGGCTTAAAGTTCTTGTCTTTCCCTACATTTAACATCCAATTGCTCCATTCGAAGGTACTGCATTCCCCATAAAACGAGTTATTTTCTATCTGCAACTTTTAAATCTTGCCGAAGCCTTGTTATCCCAAGCGAGGTAGGAATCTTGAACGTTTGTGGCAACACACACAGGACTTATATTTTACCTATCATCCGAACGAAGGCATATTTTGGTGAGAAATGCTCGTCTAACATTTTTCAAGCGCTTTCAGTCGGAAATCACACCCCAAACTTTGTACTTAGTAATCACACGCGAACCAACTAATCCATCGAGCCGCCCTCTTGTTTTGCCGCATTCTCCTGTAATTGTTTTGTGAAACTTTTCTGTAGTTTTACGGAATTCTCTTCCATGCCGGACCTGAAGTTCTTCAAAAAAAAAGAGAACTTTGATGTCCACTTCTGTTGCTGGCTACATATAATAGGCATGCACCAGAAGATCTTTCGAATGTTTTTCTTCGGTACAATCGCACATACTTGACACCAGTATAACAAATTCCCTAAATGTTCTTTATTCCCAATAAATATAAGGCTAGTAACTATTCTTCAGAATGACAAAATATCTACAGTCTTATTTATTTGAATACTAGGTTAATCACTATTTGTAGTTACCAATTTTGTCTTTTAAGAACGATGAATTAAACATAATTATAGCACTAATCTTACAGTTATTTCACTTATTTAACACATTTATGTTACATAAGCAAATTTATATTTATATTAATTTTTGTACATCAAACGTTTACTAGACCTGAGTTAAAACTAAACTAAACTGTCGCAACGCAATTCACAAATATAAACGGTAATCCCTTATTCGAAAAAAGGGAGAAATATCTAGAACATGCCTTATCAAACCTTTCGAGAACAGCCTTATTGTATTGCGAAACCTGTCAATCATCGCTTGATAGCGGTAAAAGGATATAAAGCCGCTTTAGTAAAAACTGAATAAACACCATTTCGAGAGTATTCCATATATTTTTTAATTACTGTTACAATATAATTTGTTGTGTTAGTTAAAAAAATATTTTTAGTAATAAAATTGTAAAATACCCGCTCTGTTTGAAACTTTATTATATAAAATAAGAGTTTTAACTATACCTAAAATTACCAAGAGCCTTATAATTTTGTGTTATTTTTATGTACAGGGTAAATTTTTCCATTGTTTAGAATGACGATCTCAGAAGTTATTACATATAAATTCGGTTAAATGGCGTAAGAGGTACTTTATTGAAAGAGGAGAAGATGAAACAAATCCGTGCTGCCTTCTGCTGTTCTCAAACTGGAGTAAGAAGTTAAAAAAAATTAATTTTTATTTTATGCCTCTAGCATCTACATTTTTAAAGTTTTGAAAAACTGAGAAAAAGGATAATTTTGTTTAAAATTATATAAGCTACAAGGTGCAATTATTAAGATTATAATGACATGTTTCTCTTTTCAGGGTCAGTATCATCTTTAAATTTTTAAACACCAACCTGGATTTTTTTTAGATTTCAAAGAAAATCTGACTTTTCAATTCAGCAGGGTATCACACTTTTATGTTTATTACAAATTTGACCAAGAAAAAACAATAATTTGTTTTGAACAACATTTTTAAATACGGGTTTGTATTTTTTTGTTTTGTTATAGGTGAATTTTAAATAAAAATAATATTTTAGAAATAATAAACAGAAAATGACGAACGACAAATCAAGAAACGACAAAGGAAATTAGGATGTAAATGAAGTAGTACAAAAACAACGTAATAGAAGTAAAGTATAAAAGATAAATAAACAAATCAGAGTTACATGAAAAAATTCGTACTTCACTCATAGGTGTAACTAAAGACTAAAACTTCTATAAACGTAGTAAGCTATGGAAACAATAGATGCAAACGACAAGTATTGACAGGTGCAAACTATTTAGAGTTTGATTAACGTTGATAAGGGTTTCATAAAGAGAAGCCTGATGTGATTGAGAGTTACATTTGTCCCATAAAAATTGTCTTCACAAACTGCACAAAAGTATTTCCAATAGTCTTTGGTCGTCACCAGCTTTCTATATGTATTTTTGAAAGATTATGTATTAATTTGACAGCAACCCAAATAAGACCGCAAGAGACATTAATGAAGAGGCAGAGGTAAACGTATTGACATGTGTAATGCCATATCCATAGGTTTCAACCCGAGAAATTGAAACGGAAGCAGACATTTTACAACTTACTGTTGTACAGTACTGAAAAGCATAGGTTTTATCAGTATAAATTACCGGTAACACAAGTGCCACACCCCGATAATTACAATATGCGTATTAAATATTGTACTTGGTTTACTAGCATGCCTGATGCTAACCCACAGTTTAGCTTTAAAGTATTAAAGACAGATGAACCGCTCTTAACAAACTGCCGAATGTTTAATAGACATATAATCAACTGTTGCGGTATTCCGCGCAAACACGAAAGAAAACAGTAAAAGTCAGTAAAGAAATCGTATACGTCGTACACCGCAACTAAACGGGAACAGAATGTTAGACTTCGGGCTAGCTTAAAAACATCGTAGAGGGGCGTGGGTGAAATTGAAATAACACAGTACAACTACATTGTCAACATGCAATCTCGAAAGGCTATTTACAAAAACAAAGAATCCAATAATTTACGTAATCGTTTGTTACGTGATGGTAAACAAAGCGTCATAACATAAGAATATAAAATTGGTAAGCAAATATAACATCTTATAATCTCGATACTTACTTAATGTTTCACCTTAAATATTAACAAAAAAAAAACACATAAACTATACAGTACTTCTAGAAAAAAAATATACATAAGTTATTTAGATATATATATGTATATGTATATTTTGCATGACTATTTTGTATATATATATATATATATATAATATATATATATATATATATATATATACAGGGTGAGTTGTTAGTGTGGCAACGGTCGATAACTCCGTTATTATAAAAGCTACGTAAACAAAATTTGGAGGCATATTAGGCATGCCTAAAGTGCACATTTTAAAAATATTTGGAGGCATACAGGGTATTTCATAATTCCAGGGCATATTAAACTTATATTTTTTTAAATGGAACACCCTATATATTATTGCATTATTGAAAAGCCCATAAAAAGAGCTTTAATTTGATATCAAATTGTATCTGTCTGCTAACGCCGGCAACAAATTCCTTTTATTTTTAAATTAGAGTTTATTAATCCGATAAATTATTGCCAGAATAGCATTCAATTCAAGTTATTTTTAATTTATAGATAAATTGAAACATATGCCAATTCTGACAATAACAAAATTAAGACAGATAGTAACAAACATCAGTGTGATCCGGTTCTCTAGTAAATTGTGGCATTACGGTGTGTACGTCAAAATAGCCCCTTGCACCCGTCTTAGAGAGTGGGTTCGAAAACGGCGAAATTTCTAAATTGGTGATCCTTGCCTTCTTTCAATGACCATCCTAAATCTCACCCTTTAAACACCTATTTAAAGTGAGCTGCAGATCTTAAATAAGTTCATTGTTTTACTTTTGTTTGTTCATGTTTAAAAATTACAGTCCACTTTGTCGTAACCGAGCGTTAATACTGTCTATTCCTTTTAGTTTTTGAGATATTCAACTGTTTTTTGAAAAAATGACCCTGATGAGATACATTGCCACTGCACTAATACACAACTTTTGTTAATTTTCAAGATGCAGAAAATTTTACTATATACCATAGTATATTTGTAATTATCACTTTTTTGAAATTTCTTCACAGTATACAGGGTGTGTCAGGTTTCGCAAAATGCAACTTTTAAATTTTTTTTTAAATGGCACTTTACCAATTTTATTGCTACAATGGATAGTTCATTAAGTGTCCTTTCATTTTTGTTAAGCATTCCCTATACCTAAATCCATTACTTTCTGAGATATTTCTAATTTTCTTCAAATTTTAAGAATGTTTTTAATTTACACAACTAAAATAACTTACTATTGGAGAATATTATAAAACAATTAATACATTTTGATTAACAATCAACTACACTTATTTAATAACAATTTTCACTAAAGATATAACAACCTACAATATTACGCTATATATTACTGCTAGATCAACAATATGCATTTTATAGAAAATGTTCAAACAGGAAATCAGGCAGGCTTTGAAAAAAATAACAATTACATTCAAAATGTCATTTAGGTTTATTAATTGTAGTGTGTTGGCATTTAACACATTATCAGTTCTGTTTTAAATGTAATCTTTGAAGGGGTTTTCTAAATGAATTTTACAGTGTAAGAACAAATAAATATGATTTGGGTATTGGGAGCAAGTTTAAGAAATTTCCTACTTTTATCAAGAATATACCAAGAGAGATATCCTGTTAAATAACAACAAACTACAATTAATAAACCTAAATGACATTTTAATTGTAATAGTTATTTTCTTCAAAGCCTGCCTGATTTCCTGTTTGAACATTTTCTATAAAATGCATATTGTTGATCTGGCAGAATTCTGTGATAGCGTATTATTGTAGGTTGTTATATCTTTAGTCAAAATTGTTATTGGACAAGTGTAGTTAATTGTTAATCAATATGTATTAATTGTTTTATAATATTCTCCAATAGTAAGTTATTTTTAGTTATGTAAATTAAAAACATTCTTAAAATTTGAAGAAAATCAAAAATATCTCATAAAGTAATGGATTTAGGTATAGGGAATGCTTAACAAAAATGAAAGAACATTTAATGGACTATCTATTGTAGCAATAAAATTGGTAGGGTGCTATTTAAAACAAATTTTAAAAATTGCATTTTGCGAAACCTGACACACCCTGTATACTGTAAAGAAATTTCAAAATTGTGATATTAACAAATATACTATGGTAAATAGTAAAATTTTCTGCATCTTGAAAATTAACATAAGTTGTGTACTAGTGCAGTGGCAATGTATCTAACCAGGGTCATTTTTTCTAAAAGCAATTGAATATCTCAAAAACTAAAAGAAATAGATAGATACAATTTGATATCAAATTAAAGCTCTTTTTATGGGCTTTTCAAAAATGTAATAATATATAGGGTATACCATTTAAAAAAATATAAGTTTAATATGCTTTGGAATTATGAAACACCCTGTATGCTTCAAAATATTTTTAAAATGTGCACTTTAGGCATGCCCAATATGCCTCCAAATTTAGTTTACGTAGTTTTTATAATAACGCAGTTATCGACCGTTGCCGCACTAAAACTCACCCTGATATATATATATATATATACATGCTGCACCTCCTCAAGAAATATTGTAACATTAAACTTATACACCCTAACTTAGCTTAATCAAGTGTCAACTACTTTTAAATTTATAAGTAAGTTGTTTACGTTAAAAGGACAAAAGAAACAGTTAAAAACGGACTCTAACATAAACTTTGATTAGCTAATTTTTAATTTATGGAATGATTACATAGTCGTTTGTGCGTTGTGCATGTAAGTTTTATAACGTGGTAGTGCCAGTGTATTGGATAATCATAAGTAACAACAGCAAATGAAAAGTCTATCCTTCACAGCAGCATCAAAAAAAAACTGTACCTTAAGCTATCAGCTTCGTGTTGGTAACATCTTAGGACTGGGAAAAAACGCCTGCATTTCACCATTGACTGGATGCTGGAACCACCAATTTAACTCATACTTGCACAGAAAGCATTTTTAGTGGCGCGAGTTTACATCATGTATCTTCGGTAAGAAGATGTTGTATTCAATCTTTCTTTTAAAGCAAGGTCTCTATTTTATAAGGACAGAATCATGTATGGGGGTAGTATTTGGCTTTGAAAGATATCGCCGAAGAATCAAGTGTGCAAAATTTTCAGACAACAGCTGCTGAAATACAAACTGCAACAGCTTGCCAATAACCAGATAAAGCATTTATCAAAAGATTTTTAATCAAAGAAAAATAATTTTATTACTTTGAAACATCTTAACAGCTGCAGAATAACAGTATACTTATAGATAACAAACCCATTGGTAGCAGATGTAGGCAGGTGGTAAATAACCTTATCTTTTAGAAGAAAGCTGTGCATTTACGTGCAGCTTTTAATTAAAATGTAGTCACTGTAGGTGGTAGAAAATATTACAACTACTTTGTAACATAACGTTTCTTAAGCAGCTGTTTGATTTTATAAGGCAAAATCTTATCGAGTAATTATTTGAGAAATTTTATAAAATTACACTAATTCAAATGGAGGAGAATCGAGATTGTTGAGAAATTTTAAGGAGTTTTGAATGTGAATGCAGAAAAAATTACTTGCCGGGTTTTGAAGATAACACAACATTTATGGATGTATGAAAGTCCGCATCACGTTGAAGCGAAGAAACCTCAGGTTAGGTTTGAATTTAATATTTGGTTCACTAATTCTTGGTCCGTATATTCCTTATACTACATTAACTGGTGATCGTTATCTTCTTTTTCTCAGAACGATTTTGATAATATGTTAGATGAATTACCATTACAGACAAGCGGTATGCTCAAATAGTTTCAATATCATGAGGCACAACCCTATAATAAGCTAGCCGTACGAAATCGTTTGAATAAAATATTCTAAACTCATCGATTAGAAGACACGCGGCGGTTCACCTCGATCCCCCTATCTATCTGTTATAGAGTTTTATTTATAGAGGATTTATAAATGATAGGATGCATCAGAAGTCGTACGACATGACTTATAGAAAAAGCCGGATTAGAGGTTTCTACTAATATTTGTGGCCGTTCCGTTAGAAAATCAACAAATTCAGTGTTATAATGGTTTTGCTTGTGCACGAACTATAATGGTGGACTTTTTGAATTTCAATGGTTCTAGATGCTTTACTTAAACTGGGTTGTTTTTGTACTACACTATTTATAGCCTGAAACTCTTTATTGTTTCTAAACTTATCGTTTGTAATTTTCTATTTATTGATTTTTCAGAAATTTTTTTACTTAAGGTTGTAACCACAATAAAATAAAAGATATAGGCCAGTATTTAAAAATTTTGTTCAAAACGTATTATTATTTTCTCTTGCCCAAAATTTGCAATAAACAAACGTGTCATGCACGGCTGAATTAGAAGCTAAGAGTTCTTTTAAAAACTAAAATAAAAAATCCTGGTTGATATTTAAAAATTTAAAGTTAAGGATGGTTCTGGACAGACAAAAGAGTCATTATGCTTTTAATAATTGCGTACTATAGCTTTTAAAATTTGGAACAAGAAATTCCTTGGTCATTTCTTCAAAACTATAAAAATATAGCACTAGAGGCATGAAATAAAAATTAAATTTTTAGAATTTTTTGCTCTAATTTGAGAATTGCACAAAATTACACCAATTTCTTTTTGTTTACTTATTGATCTTACAAACAGGCAATTGATTCCACATTTAACCGAATCTCTATCTCTGTTGGTTACGGATATTCAGATACATTGCAGCTTTATTTTTTTTTCTTTCTAGCTAGCCTCACGCATGGGCGCCAGTGAAACTAATTTTTTCTATAAGGCTGGCCCCACGTTGTGAGCAAGTGTAACGAAGTCTTCCGACATAACTAGGGGTCTATTCCTTGGGCAGAGCTATGAGAAATGGGGGGGGGGAAGTCGAAATCTGTTTGTAGATCAAACTTAATCTAAACCAAATAGGCGCCACCAAGTCCTGACTTAATTATGATAATTGCATGGCATATTTCTAAGGGCGGACGTGGAGACCCAAAGAAAAAAGATCGCCTTCGATGACAAAAACCTGTCTTAATAAAATAAGACGCTGCTCCTGTAAGAAATTGTAATAGTTAAATACATAAAGAAGTGGAACACAATTTGTGTCCAGCAAAAATACATAAAGAAGTAGTAAAAAGGTATTGCCTATATAAGGTTGGCATCAAAGTCCTAATCATAAGGATGTTAGCTGTATGTTATTAGATTTGATCATACTTGATCAAAATAAAAAACTTTAATCTTGAACCAATTGTTTACTAAAAATAATCTCTTTTAAAATAATATGACTTGTAACAAATATTTAATCAATAACTGTATCAATCTATAACTTTCAACTTCAAGTTTATCTTAATTATTTTTAATCAAATACTTTACAGTATGACATAAACTTGTTATGCAAATAGGGTTCCGACCTGTGCAGATCTGTTCAGGCAGATGACAAATTAATAAGTTCTAAAAATGTTTGCATTTAAGTTTTCTAAATTACATATGCAAGTTTTAATTTATATAAAGCTGATCACAAAAATAGACGTGTTTATATCTCTTGTACTTAAGCTGTTCGAGGCATTTGCCTTTAAAAATACATCTGTCAGCAGTACACAGCAGAAAAATATATGACGTCAGTAACACCTGTTGACGTTACCGACGATTCATAATGAGCCACGCGTGTTGTTTTCTTAAAACATCAAATCAGTAAACTTTAGTTTTAATACTGGAAAATCCAGCTCAGCAATTAGTTGAAACTTTTACAATATTCATGCTTTTACGCATTAAAACAAATTAACGTGTTCCTAGTTTGAAACACATAAAAAGAACTTATCGCTATCTATGAACCAAAACTGCATTTTTCGCATTGTTGCAAGGAAAGATGAGATCCTCGTTATTTCAAGCAACGATAACAGCTTTGTAGTGTGAACCAAATTCATCCAAAACAACTTTTACTATGAATTCGTCCCACGTGTCGAATCAAATCCTGTTGCAATACATTCTGCAGCCGTTGTAATCTCGAAGTTAAATTACGCCGCCTTCCTAAGGTAGCATCTACACATTGTTCTTGTGTGTCTTAAAAGTTGCATCCTACTTGTCCTTGTGTGTCTTAAAAGTTTGCATTCTAAGTGTCGTTTTCTAAAAATTGCCTTCTAAATTGCGTATTCTAAATTTCGTGTTCTAAAAGTCGCATTCTAAGTTGTTGCATTGTAAGTTGTCGCGCTAAATAAATTATCTCAAATTAAACAAGTTAACAAACTATATACGTTACCGACCGTTATTCGAAGATGTGTTCACTCATTGAAGTGGATTCGCAAATTGCCGGCCTGCAATCTAGGGTACATGTTATTGCTTCTTCTACATATGGCCGACTGACTACAAAACTAGCTCGGGCGGCCGAGGCGTCCGGAGGAAGACCGTCAAACAGAGATGTGTTTGTAAATAGCTGTAAATGACACAGATATTTAACCACAAGTAGAATACCAAAGGACGATGCGGGCTTAACGTATTACTATTGTTGTTGAATGTAATTTACTATTGTTGTTAATAAAATTGTTATATTATTCTCGCAATTTTATGGAGGGATTTATTATCAAAAAAAAAATTGTTACACTACCCCTTTCCTAAAAGAAAAAAATCTTTTTTTTTAACAAAGAAAAATTTAAGTAAAACAAATACAAAAGTTTTTTTTTTATATAAATATATACTAGCCTTTTCTACATTCTTAATTATCATTCTTATGAACCTATTAAAACGAGGGGGACAAATATCTACAAATTTGAGTGTGTCGGTAACTACGTGTACCAGGCGTCCATGGGGAGACAAAATCGGGGAGTCACAATCGATGTATGTCAAAATTAAGAGAGGTCAAATTAAAAAGTCAAACACTCCACGGGACAAAAAATTAATCAAAGTCTAAATTTAAAGTAACCCTTTAACTAGAGTTTTCTTACTCCTACCAAGGCTAGTATCTACTAACTATAACTAAACACATTACAAATTATCTTAATTTCCAAAAATAAAAACTCCACTTCCTGGAGCTCAAGCAACGCTATCAACAAAAAAAGGAACGCTACAACATCAAAATAGCATAAATTATCAAAATATTATCATTATAACGTGATAATCAAAAGGGTAACCTAACTAATAGGTTTAAATTCAAAATATTATTATCACAAAGTGATAATCAAAACTAAGGTAACCTAACTAACAGGTTACTCACAAAAATCGAATACAAAATATTATTATCACAAAGTGATAATCAAAACTAAGGTAACCTAACTAAAAGGTTACTTACAAAAATCGAATTCACAATTGAACCAGTTAGGGCTGTAATCTCCTACACCCTACTGATTATCCTATCACTAATTTTCAAACAACACATCCTATTAGTGATGGATCAAATGGTGAGGTTCACCGTGCAAACCTCTGACCTTATCAAACAAAAATTTCTGAAAGGTCCGAAATAAGGGAAAGAATAAGTTTAATAATATTATTTTCATTCTTAATTTAATTAATAAATTAAATTGTGAATTTATTCCCTTCATTTTTTAAATTTATAAAATTTTTAATTATTGATTTTAATTAATTTAAGTTTTACCTTCTTTAAAATTTAATAAAACTATTAAACTATCAATATTATACAGAATAATCTACTTCCTTATTTATACAATCATATTGAATTACACCTAACCTTTCAAAATAACTTTACAATAAAATTAATTTAAAATATTTTATAATATCATCAAATATACAAGTAATTTAATTTATAAATATTATCATAATAAAACATACATAAAATACTTAAACTACATGATAAACATTACGTATTTAATACAAAGTTGACTTTATTCAACATAATTTTTACTTACTTTATAAAAACCTTCCTTCAATTTAATCCTAATACTTTATACAATCATCATAAAATTAATTAAAATATCATTCAAATCACTTTATAAAATGACTCATAGCACACTAATTATTAAAAGTTCCTGCTTCCATTTTAAAATTTATTTCAAACTACAATACACTCAAGCATTTACCATTCAAATATTACATCTCAAACGCACTAAGTTGATAAACTCTCGCACTCTCAAACTTCTACACTGAATATCTTCAAATCTTCCAAATACGACATCATTTTGATAAACATTATCAATAATGAATTTATTAAAATCTTCTCCAACCAAAAAATGAGCTCAATTCAAATGCCTTTGTCTTTAGCAATAAGCATCTACATAAATCTATTTACAACTTAGTCAAACAACATAATACATCCTTACTTTTAAACTGTTACTTACTAATTAAACTAGCAATAAAACAACTGTTATTACATCCATTAATAGCATTACAAACACTCACTTCAACCTCACAAAAGACACCTTTCAAGGTTCTTTCCAATTCTCAACCACTACCTAACATGTCTTCAATCTCAAACCCGTGAAACCTTCTTCGTTATACCAAATTGTAATTCTCAAACAAAGTACTTTCCAAAACCATTTTCTCTCAAATCCATTACTTGAAACCTACTTCCCTAATCGTTGAACGCTTGTAAATTCTTGTCATCAGCCTCTTATCACTAGTCTGCTCTTGCTCCGTTTGAGTAATATCCTCACTTTTAATTTAACCTAACCTACACTTATTTCCGAATAACTCACTCTGTAATGATCTTTAGACTTTACACAAAATGAACTTTGGAGCTAACTTAGCGGAGAATTTATCACTAGCACTCGAAAGTACCTTATTAGTCCTCCAAACGCTTTTTCCGACTTGGAATGAAATGCCTCTTCTTCTAAGATTGTAGCGTTTACTCGAACGTTGATAAGCTACGTGTAAATTTTCACGGACATTCCCAAAAATATCGAACAAAGGTTGACGATCCAAAACATAAGAAGGTCTACTACTTGAAACAACATCTACATATTTACCGGGTTCAAAATTGTTACTATATGCTTTTCCACTTAAGGGTACCTGACGACCAAAGACTAAAAAATTTGGAGAATAGTTGGTGGATTCGTGTTTTGCTGAATTAACTGCGTATTGAATTTTTGATATCTCATTATCCCATGTATCATGTTCTTCTACGTAAGAACGGATTGCAGTACCAACTGTCTTATTAACTCTTTCCACAAAATTGCATTGAGGAGAATAAACAGCATTGTACCAAATCTTTTGGATTTCGTACCTTGCACACAAAGCTTTAAAAACAAGTCCAATAAATTGTGGACCATTATCACAAATAACAAATTGTGGTACACCGTAGACAAGAAACACTTTTTCTTCCAAAAATTTTTCAATCAAATGTGCCTTGGCACTGCGCAAAGGTTGTAAAATCGAATACTTCGAGAACCAGTCACCAACAACTAAAAGCCATTTATGTCCGCGTTTGGAACGAGGGAACGGACCCATCAAATCTAAAGCAATGGTTTGGAATGGAAGTCCAACCTCTTTTGCCTTTCCCATCATGCCAAGGGGACCTTTATTGGGTGGTTTTTGAGCACCACAAATCAAACACTTCCGACAAAATTTACGTACATCAAAGATCATCTTTGGCCAATAATATATTTCTTGGACACGAGACAAAGTTTTCAAAGAACCAAAATGTCCTGCTGTAGGGGGGTCATGACATGATTTAATGACATCTTTACGCTGAGATTTCGGTACTAAGTGCTTCCACTCTACAATATTCGCCGAATGCGGTAATTTGGAAAGAATAAACTTAAAAATGAACCCATCTTCCACTTTCCATTGTGGGTAGCTTTTGGTTGACGACAAAATTTTCTTTCTCAAAGATTCATACCACAAGTCTACATTGTCAAGTTTGATCTCTACTAAATTAACTTCTGGATTTTCTATAGGAACGCCACGACTAAGACAATCTGGAACTATATTAAATTTTCCTTTCCTATGTACCAAATCAAATGAATGTTGCCTTAATCGAACAGACCATCTGGCAAGTTTTCCAGTAGGATTCTGAAGATTACTCAACCAAAGTAACGAAGAATGATCAGTGACAACTGTGAATCGAACACCTTCCACCCACGGACGAAATTTATGAAATGCAAAAATAACTGCTAAACACTCTTTTTCTGTGGTGGAATAATTGCGCTCTGTACGGCTCAGGGTTTTACTTGCGTACGAAATTACACGTTCTTCTCCTTTTATATTTTGTATCAGGACAGCTCCTAACCCAGTGTTGCTGGCGTCACATTCAACAATAAAAGGTGCCGAATAATCTGGCTGTGAAAGAAGAGGTGCTGAAACTTATGCTTGTTTAACTAACACAAACGAATTTTCTGCTTCCTCGCTTCAATTTACAGTTTGACCTTTTTTCTTTTTCTTAATGAGATCATTAATAGGCGAAACTAATAACGAAAAATTCTTTATAAAGCGACGATACCAACTGCACATTCCTATAAACCTCTTAATTTCTGTCGTGGTTTTCGGTCGAGGAAAGTTAACCATAGCCGATACTTTATCGGGGTCTGTACGAAGTGAATTTGAACCTACTATATAATCCAAAAATTTAAGTGTTTTTTTGAAAATATCACATTTTCCTATATTTATAGTAAGGTTAGCCTCTTTTAGACGTTGATTAACCTCTGACAATAATTTCAGATGTTCTTCAAACGACGACGAACATAGTATTATGTCGTCCAAATAACAAAATACATGAGGTTCAAAACGTGGACCAAAAATAGCATCTACTAATCGCTGTTGAGTCTGCGCAGCATTCTTCAACCCAAATGGCATGCATGTAAATCTATATTGTCCTCGCGAAATAACACTAAAAGCAGTCTTATCTTTAGATGACTCACTAAGAGGGACTTGCCAAAACGATTTTCTCAAATCAAGTGACGAAATATAGTTCGCACCTCTCAACATATTGAGAATTCTATCTACATTCGCAAGGGGGTACGAATCGTGAACAGTTAAGTCGTTCAAGGCTCTACCATCAAAAGAGAAACGATATTCTCCATCTGCTTTTTAAGCAACAAAACTGGAGAGGACCACGGACTAGTACACGGGTCTATAACTTTAAGTCTAAGCATGTCGTCCAACTCATCATTGAATATCTTGCTCATATATGGTGACATCACATATGGTTTCTTATGGAAGGGCTTGGCATTACCTGTATCTATATCCATTTCGATTAGGTTAGTACGTCTCAACCTATCATCGCTGCTAATTTCATTGAATGAATTTATAATCTCTTGTGCTTGCACACACTGAACATCCGAAAGGTCATGCAAATCAAATAAGTAATCATTAGTGTTCAAAGGGATAGAAGATGAACCTAAATACACAATATTGTTCTCAATGTTACTCTGAATAAACCAATTATTGTTTCTAAAATCGGCAACTACACCAAATAATATTGCAAAGGCACTACCGAATATAAAGGCATGAGGTAGGGACGAGACCACTAATGCATTAAGAATACGACAATCATTACCTACACAAATTGGTAAATCAACGGAACCTAAAACAGACTTTACTGAACCATCAGTTGTAGTAATCCCTGTTTTTGCTGAACTAAAAATGTTTAAGTCTAATTTTCTAATTATCGAAAGAGCTAAGGATCCAACCACTGAGGTAGTGCATCCTGAATCTAGAAGACCGGTAATATCTCTATCGAGTAACTTCATCATAATGTAAGGTCAATTATCACACTGCTTTTCAATGAACAAGGAATTATTTTTAGGCTTCGTAGAGTTCTGACAAAAATTTTTTACAACTGTAAGCCATCTCGACCAATCATCTTTACAAAAATATTTTTCTTGTGTACATATCATAACTGTAGCCTTATGACGCGGAACAGAATGCCGACCACCATGCACCTGCCGCCTTACTGGTTTTTTGAACATTGTGGACACGACGTTGCTTTAACACCTTTTCGACCACATCCAAAACAAAAAATCTTTTTGGTTGCTCTACAATCTTTAAACCAATGTCCATTACGGGAGCAATTCCAACAAACAAAATTATTTCTCTTATCAGGACTAAAAGAATTGAAAACTGAAGACTCCAAAGTACTCTTATCCGCTACTGTTGTTTGAGGATTAACTAATTTATTTTGATAAACCCCACCCTTAACAGCATAAATTTTTTCACTCATCACGGGATGCTTAGAAGGACTACAAGTCTTGTTGGGCTTACTAGAAGATGCAGAAACCGAGTTTAGTTTCATCAAAGAAGCTTCTTCTAACTTTTTGCACAAATTTCCTAAGGTAGATACATCTTGAATGTCCGACAACGCAAGGGCTGAAATGTAATCAGGAATCAAATTTTTTCTTATCATCTTAACTTTAGTGACTTCTGCTGGCTCGCTAGTAAGTCTACTAAATAAAGTTTGCATATGCGTAACAAATAAAATAATCCTTTCGTCTTTACCTTGACGACGATGTCTGATTTTTTCCCAAATGTCATCATCTGAAAAACCGGGTAGAAAATCTTCCTTTAAACGTTCTAATAAAGAGTTCCAATCTCTCAATGAATTTTTTACTGTTCTAAACCAAATCAAAGCATCTCCCACAAAAAGTTCACATGCTGATCCAAATAAATCAGCTTCGGGTACCTTACGAGATTGTACTAAATCACTAACTCTATCTAAAAATGAATATAGTTGTTTAGGGTCTCCTGAGAATTTTACGGGCCATGAACCTATAGGTAAAGAAGGTGTTATATACGAAATCGAATGGGTAGGCGCACTAACAACTGAAGGAGATACTACAACAGACCGATCAAAATAGGTGGACTCTGTACTCTTATTGATTTTATCGTATAACTCAGCTTCTAGGGTTAGTATGGTTGCTACGGTCTCATTTCTCAACTTAATTGCTTCCTGGGAATCTATTGAAGGAATTTTCATACGCTTAACTCGACCAGAAAGGTGGATCAACCTTGAACAAGCTCTCCTAAAAATTGAATCTGATGAATCGCCTTCAAATTCGGACAAAACATTTCGAACTGACTCAACTGAAACAGAAATCTCTTTACTTTCCGTTGCAAAATCTACTTCATAACACGAAATGTCAATCAAACAACCAGGCTTATCTACTTCTTTAGCTAACAATATTCCTAAAATTTTCCTTTTCTCCAACACTGGTCTCTCACTCACTACTCCTCTAATTTTCAGTTTATACTCCAGTTCCTCTTTAAGTAGACAAACAATTTGGAATTTTTCCGACATGATTGCAATAGCCTAATATTTTAATGAAATCAAACTAATAAATCTAAATGATTTGAGCCTTACGAAAATTGTCAAAACAAATTCGGGCAACTAAAGGTAAAAGTCAAAAAGTGTATTTGGTAAAATAAATGTTGCCAAAACAATATAAAAAAAAATTATATTGGGTCAAAACAGAATGAAAGTTAAAAATAAATTTGACTAAGGTAATTAATTGACTGAATGGGGGTTAACGTTGTAACAATTTTATTGTTAGTTAATAAATCCCTTCATCAAAGTGCCAGAATAATAAGACACTTTTAATAATTATATTTTCAACGAACTTTGTTCGTTTATGAAATCGATTTGTCGTCCGTCTGTCCGTCCGTCCGAGGCCTTTCTAATGGTCGGACATCAATGTGTGATACATCAATCGATTCAGCTCGGTGTCCAGAGCTTAAGTTTTGATGTCAGTTAAAATCGGGCCACGGGGGCGCCGTGCCCCCGCGATATTCCGTCGGGGAAAAAAAAATTTCAAATAGGTCCAAAATTAATGTGCGATACATATTTGGACTCCCCTAACATAGCTGAGTCGAAATATGGTACCCCACAAAATCTGACCACGGATACCCGACCCCCTGGGAATTAATTTTATCAAAATTTCAAATAGGTCCAAAATTAATGTGCGATACATATTTGGACTCCCCTAACATAGCTGAGTCGAAATATGGTACCCCCACAAAATCTGACCACGGATACCCCCCGGGAATTAATTTTTATCAAAATTTCAAATAGGTCCAAAATTAATGTGCGATACATATTTGGACTCCCTAACATAGCTGAGTCGAAATATGGTACCCCCCACAAAATCTGACCACGGATACCCGACCCCCCCCCGGGAATTAATTTTTATCAAAAATTTCAAATAGGTCCAAAATTATTGTGCGATACATAAATTGTTTTAAAGTAAGTCTACATTTGGAAGTTCGTTGCGACAATGCCTTGCATTTTCAACTTGTTGGTTATTAAATCCCTTCATCAAAGTACGAGAATAATAAAACACTTTTACTAAAATAATGATAAAATACATTTAACAAGTACGGTAATACGTTAAAGCAGCATCTTTATTTGTTATTCTATTTGTGGTTGGATATCTGTGTCTTCTACAGCCATTCGCAGGCGCGTTTTGGGTTGACAACCGCCCCCTTGGACGCTACGATCGCCCGAGCGAGTTTGATAATCAGTCGGCCATACGTGGAAGAAGAGACAAGATGTATGAAAGAACGCAGGCCGGTAATTTGCGTATCAATTTTGATGAGTTAGGACACATTCTTGAATAGCGGTTGGTAACGTATAAAAGTTATTATCTTGTTTTATTTGAGATAATTTGTTTAGCGCGACGAGACACATTGCTACAATTAACCATGCACTTTGAAATTAGAAAATTTAATCGATTTTAAGAAAACTACTTTGTTTTACGACGTGAACAATGCAACTTAGAAGATAGGAAATTCAATCCCTTTTGTTAAAACCACTTTGTTTTACGACGTGTAAAATGCAACTTAGAGGATGGAAAGTTTAACCAATTTAAAGAAGATCACTTGGTGATACAGCGTAAAGATGCTACTTTGTATTTAATTCTACACCTGAAACAACTCCATGTGGTAGAAGCTGTCTAGAATGAGCTGAGTTCATACTACATGCAGTAAACATCGCATGATGTAACAAGTACCTCATCTAGGCGGAAAAAGCAGTCTTTGGTTCGTAGTTAGCTTTAAGTAATTTTTCGTGTTTCAAATTAGAAACACGCTAATTTGTTCTTATGTGTAAAAGTACGAATATGATATTTGTTTCAACTATTGCTGAACTGGAATTTCCAGTGTCGAAATTAAAATTCACTAATTTGATGTTTTAAGAAACAACACGTTGCTTCAGTATAAATTGTTAGTTACAACAACAGGTGTTACTGACGTCACTTATTTTTCTGTAGTATACTGCTGACAGATGTATCCTTGAGAGCAAATGCTTAGAACAGCGTTAGCACAACTTTTGTAAACAAGAATATGTTTGTGATCATTTTTATTGGAAACTAAAACTAGTACTTTTAACTTAAAGAGGAAAACTTGAATAGTAACATTTGTAATGTAATCGGCCTGAACAGATCTGCGCGGGTTAGAGTATCTTTGTGTAACAAGTTTACAATATGCTGTAAAATGTTTGATTATGAATAATTTTGATAAACCTTAATTTAAAATTCACGAAGTAATTCAATTATTTATTAAATTTTGTTGCATTGCATTTTATTTTAAAAAAGATTCTTTTTAGTAAATTATTGGGTCAAGATTAAAGTTTTTTATTTTGATCAAATATGATCAAACCTAACTATAGAAAGCTAACATCTTTAAGAGTAAATTTTTGATGCCAACTTTATATAGAAAATATCTTTTTAATACTTCTTTATGTATATTTGCGGGACACAAATAGTGTTCCACCTTTTTTATTAACCTAACTGTTATAATTTCTTACAGGAACAGCGTCTTATTTTATCAAGACAGGTTTTTGTCATCGAAGGCGATCTTTCTTTCTTTGCTTCTCCACGTCCGCCCTTAGAAATATGCCATGCCATTATCGTGAATAAGTCCGGACTTGGTGGCGCCTATTTATCTGAGATTAAGTTTGACATACAAATAGATTTTGACTTACCCCCCCATTTCTCATAGCTCTACCCAAGGAATAGACCCCTAGTTATGTCGGAAGACTTTGTTTCACTGGTGCCCATTAGAAAAATCAGTTACACTGGCACACAACGTGGTGGGGCTAGTGCTTCAAAAAAATTTGTTTCAACGTCTCAACCAAACTTATATCAAGAGCAAATTTAAACAAACAAATCTTAATGCAAAATAAATTTTGAGCAAACAAATTTCGAAGCAAAATAATTTTTGAACAAACAAATTTCGAAGCAAAATAATTTTTGAACAAACAAATTTCGAAGCAAAATAATTTTTGAACAAACAAATTTCGTGGCCCTAGACGTTGGGCGCTAGTTAAATTAATTTTTTCTATAAGGCTGGCCCCACGTTGTGAGCAAGTGTAACGAAGTCTTCCGACATAACTAGGGGTCTATTCCTTGGGCAGAGCTATGAGAAATGGGGGGGGGGTAAGTCGAAATCTGTTTGTGGATCAAACTTAATCTAAACCAAATAGGCGCCACCAAGTCCTGACTTAATTATGGTAAATGCATGGCATATTTCTAAGGGCGGACGTGGAGACCCAAAAAAAAAGATCGCCTTCGATGACAAAAACCTGTCTTAATAAAATAAGACGCTGCTCCTGTAAGAAATTGTAATAGTTAAATACATAAAGAAGTGGAACACCATTTGTGTCCAGCAAAAATACATAAAGAAGTAGTAAAAAGGTATTTCGAATATAAGGTTGGCATCAAAGTCCTACTCATAAGGATGTTAGCTTTATGTTATTAGATTTGATCATACTTGATCAAAATAAAAAACTTTAATCTTGAACCAATTGTTTACTGAAAATAATCTCTTTTAAAATAATATGACTTGTAGCAAAAATTTAATCAATAACTGTATCAATCTATAACTTTCAACTTCATGTTTATCTTAATTATTTTTAATCAAATACTTTACAGTATGACATGAACTTGTTATACAAATAGGGTTCCGACCTGTGCAGATCCTTTCAGGCAGATGACAAATTAATAAGTTCTAAAAATGTTAGCATTTAAGTTTTCTAAATTACATATGCAAGTTTTAATTTATATAAAGCTGATCACAAAAATAGACGTGTTTATATCTCTTGTACTAAAGCTGTTCGAGGCATTTGCCTTTAAAAATATATCTGTCAGCAGTACACAGCAGAAAAATATATGACGTCAGTAACACCTGTTGACGTTACCGACGATTCATAATGAGCCACGCGTGTTGTTTTCTTAAAACATCAAATCAGTAAACTTTAGTTTTAATACTGGAAAATCCAGCTCAGCAATTAGTTGAAACTTTTCCAATATTCATGCTTTTACGTATTAAAACAAATTAACGTGTTCCTAGTTTGAAACACATAAAAAGAACTTATCGCTATCTACGAACCAAAACTGCATTTGTCGCATTGTTGCAAGGAAAGATGAGATCCTCGTTATTTCAAGCAACGGTAACAGCTTTGTAGTGTGAACCAAATTCATTCAAAACAACTTCTACTAGGAATTCGTCCCACGTGTCGAATCAAATCCTGTTGCAATACATTCTGCAGCCGTTGTAATCTCGAAGTTAAATTACGCCGCCCTCCTAAGGTAGCATCTTTACATTGTCCTTGTGTGTCTTAAAAGTTGCATCCTACTTGTCCTTGTGTGTCTTAAAAGTTTGCATTCTAAGTGTCGTCTTCTAAAAATTGCCTTCTAAATTTCGTATTCTAAATTTCGTGTTCTAAGAGTCGCATTCTAAGTTGTTGCATTGTAAGTTGTCGCGCTAAATAAATTATCTCAAATTAAACAAGTTAACAAACTATATACGTTACCGACCGTTATTCGAAGATGTGTTCACTCATTGAAGTGGATTCGCAAATTGCCGGCCTGCAATCTAGGGTACATGTTATTGCTTCTTCTACATATGGCCGACTGACTACAAAACTAGCTCGGGCGGCCGAGGCGTCCGGAGGGAGACCGTCAAACAGAGATGTGTTTGTAAATAGCTGTAGATGACACAGATATTTAACCACAAGTAGAATACCAAAGGACGATGCGGGCTTAACGTATTACTATTGTTGTTGAATGTAATTTACTATTGTTGTTAATAAAATTGTTATATTATTCTCGCAATTTTATGGAGGGATTTATTATCAAAAATAAAATTGTTACAACATCGGAAAAACACACCCTATATAATATATATAGAGAAGAGAGTACGCATATTTAATCGAAACCACTTAATAAGCATAGCGAAATTGTACGGTGTGCCACCTCGTCTGTTGCAGCATTTACATAAATTGTCTACGGAGCTTGAAAAAAGCTTTATTGTGACATATATATTTGTTTCAGTCGCACCAGTGCTAACTTTACCTAATCATCTAGTAGGAGCACCATTTGAAACGAACGTGACCTTTGAGTGCTACGTGTCCGCATTTCCAAAGGCTGTTACAATATGGGAGAAAGGCGACAGTATGTATCCTCCACGTTTCTAGTTTTAAAAATAAGAGTTAAAAATTTTAATTATCTGCTACAAGCACACTTGTTTTTTGATTTGTATTAGATTTATAAAGCTGCAATATTTGAGCGTTGCGCTGAAATCTAATACAAATAGTAAGGGACGAGTTTCAGTTACTATAATACTTAATACGCTAATAGGGTGGGTTGATTATTTAAAGCTGTCAATTTAATCACCACAGGATGTGATTAAACTTAATCTGTCGGTATATCAATTATGTAGTATTTGCTATCAAAGCGACGCTATGAAAACCAGTGAGGAGGATATTCATTAATCATGTGCAGAAACAACAATAAGTTTCAACTAATTTTAGGAAAATGACAGGTAGCTCTACTAAGTGATCGACCCACCTAATTATATCAGCTAATTTATATAAAGAAGTAATTTACGTCTTTGTTAAAGGTGTTATAGTCTCTAATGAAAAATACGTGGTTGAGATAAGAGCGAATGAAGACTTTGAAATATATACGACTCTTACGATAATTTATTTTGGAAAAGAGGATGTGGGGTATTATGCATGCGTTGCTAAGAACGTAGTTGGCGAAAATAAAAGATACGTCAACTTATATGGTAAGCTGTACATTATTCACTAGCATTCACTAATAACTGATGGGTTTTAAGATATTAACGGCAATGTAGTTCCTGTTGAGGATTCCAACGTTGGTGTACATTTTATATCTCAGAAAACCAAGCTCCAAGATGATGGTGCTTTGAGAAACATTTCTCGTACTTCACCAGCATGGACCTGGGAGTTTGTTTTTAATAACGAAGTGTCTACCAATATGCAATCAAGTACCACTCGAATATTAGGAATAAGTTATTCGTTATTATTACAGTACCTTGTTCTAATGTAATTCCATCCAACCTCCTATGATATAGTTGTAGTTGTTTAGCAAACGGGTCTGGTACAAAACGATTGTTTAAAATGTTTGGTTTTGCCCTTTTATCTAGTTTCACTAAATATTAATATGAAGTCTAAGCAAACAACGCGACCTACTTGTAATTTCTATAGCAATCATAGTATGTTCAGCGTGTGAAAGATTTGATTTCCAACAGCTTATTATACGATTCGGTAATTTAATTAGGTATAGTGTCGGATATTGTCCAATTCCTATATACGTAACTGCATTTTCTATAGAATTTGACGGTTTCTGACATTGTGCCATCAATTGAACACTAGTGTGTAATATACAAAATAACCCGTACATATATTTCGAGTTTCAGTTACTAGTAACTAGCGTACAAAGTGCATAGCAAACGGTATGGGCAAAAAGACTACATGATTAAGCAGTAGAAGAAAGACGAGTAAAAATTAAAAGACCCACTAACTCTACGGTAAACAAAGTGCTAGTTTTTATCGTCGCCAATCTATTAACATTTATTAAGTCATTAATGCCAAAATTACACTTCTTTCTAATTTCAATATGAAAATCCTTAACATGTATTTATAACTGCAATAGAAACCAATTTCTGTTGTAAAATATTTGGATTGCATCCTCACTTTTTGTAGACAATGCTGATCTATAAATAGAACACTAGGCGATTCACAAAGTAAATGTTTGATATATGAATCACTAATAGCTTGTAGTTGCTTTATTATACTTTAAAAAATTGTGATATTACTTTTAGCATTATTCCTTTATTATATTGTCACTCACAAATCATCAGCGCAACAATTAAGCTCGCATTCTTGAGTCATAAATATTTCTTCTTTGTGAAATTAATATTAATTGAAGAAGATTGCTCTGGCAGAATAACAAAAAAAAACCTTGTGCAATTAAAACTATATATGATCAACAAATTAAGTAGCAAAATATGATTAAATATAATTGATTAGTTCCAGAAGTATAGGTTTTGACCGTCAGACGTTCTTAAGATGGCTGTTTTGGCAAATTAATGGCAAACTGTATTCGAAAATCGATAAGTTCTTCAGTAAGTATTCTAAATAAAAATACCAGTCCCTACCTATTTCTACTCCTACAATCTTTTCAAACAAACCTTATACTCAAAACAGCCTCTAAAGAAACGCTTCCAATTACTTACCCTCCGTTCATACTGCCTTTTATGCTAAATGCTTTTTGTGATGGTTATTTGAATACCACAAAGGGATTCATTCTTTCAAACTTGAATATAGATAAACTTCTTGGATAAGTCACAACTTTTTGACTCATATATTAAACTTGAAATTTAAATCTCACGGATCTTGCTATAATTTTAAGCGCAAGAAATAATTAAGAATCCAAACGTCCCTGGATTCAGTGATAGAATTGAATGCATACACTTAGTGCCCTCTTATAGGATTACAACAAAACAACTTTTAAGATTAAATACTTAAAAAATTAAAGCTTAATTATGAACTGAGTGTCTGTAACATATAATTTTGTGTTGGAATGCCAAGAATGCTTTTGTATCACATTTTAATTTGTTTTCGGCTTCCAATCTATGTTACAATTGATTTGTTTAACCAAAATTTTAGCCGAATGTGTGTTTCTTACAATGCACTCCTCGTTTTGATTTCTGCTTTCCATGTAACTATCTCATTATAACACTGTTTCAGAAAAGCAAAATATTATTTTTAGACTACTTCCAAATAGCTTCGAATAAGAATTAAACATAATACTAGAGCAAAGTGCTTAAATGCAAGTTTCCTCTTCTATATGCTGACTGACTTCAAGCTTCTTGTCATTTATAAACTAGATACAATGCGTGAATCTAAATTTAAGTCGAAGTTATCCTAGGGCTCTGTGTCAAGGATGTTAACTTTACAAATCCTCTCATAACAACATCTCCTTACTGCCTGGATTACAGTAAATAAATATATTCTTCCATTTATTATAATTATATTGTGTTCGCTTACCTTCGATACACGATATGTCTACACTGCTTTATCAAGCTTTTACTTCTTCTTAACCTTTGAAACTCTAGTTATATTAAATAAACACAAGCAAAAGGCGAATACAACTTCCTGGTTTTAAAAGTTTATTTGTATCAAAGGTAAATAAATTTTGTAACTTCGGCGTTATTTACAATTTCTGTTTAACTGCCCACTATGTTCATTAAAACACTAAAAATATACTGTATAATTATATCACACAGAATATCTTAACAACCACCTCAGTTAAGACTTCATAACATTATTAAAACAATCTTTTCTTGCAAATATCATTAGAAAAATGGCTTTGTCAGTAGGTATTGTTATTACATGATGCAACAACATTTTTGAATACCTAGTAACCAATATGAATCCATCTATCTACTGAAAAAGGTACTATTTCGGACTTCTACGGTAGTTAACATCGTTGAAGATTAATATCTGAACTAAATTACACCACTTTTCACCATAACTATATATTACATATATATTATATATATATATATATATATATATATATATATATATATATATATATATATATACATTAATCATATATATATATATATATATATATATATATATATATATATATTGCAATGATAACGCTGCACGCCGATGTAGTTAACCTTCAGTTTCCTACTGCGCGCCACAGCTCTGTCTGTAAACAACCTATTATTTAAATATGCTTCGACTAGCTCAGTCTAATTCACACAGAGTGCACAACGTTACCATAACAAAGAATTTACCCCCTTTTTATCTAATACTTTTCTACTTAAATGAGACAAACGAAATTGACCAAGATTTGTATAATGACAAAGAAAGAATATATACACTTTACAGCTTAATACCATTCACTACTCGACAAAATAAACCTCTGAATCAAAGAATAATAATATAAATTTGTTTATCTCCAAAATGATAGCTCCCTTTAGTTAGTTTAAAGCCAGCAAAAATGACACTGTACACTATTGGTAACTCGCTTGAACGTTCAATGACCTGAATTTTCACGTATAAAATGATTTTTGATGACTCTCCATAAATATTTTAGTATAATAAAAAATATAGTAAATGTTCAATAAAAAAGAAAATAATACCTTATGCTATTTAGATAATGTTCTGATCTGTAGTTTTCGTTACGTCTTTTTGTTCGCCTATTCTTGGATACCCTTCAGTAGAGTTCACTTGTTGATTTTATACTACTTCTTAGCCAAACCCCATTCAATGTTCAGGACAATCCTCCGTTTTGCGCTCCCATGCGTAAATGCAAACCATTATTTTTATGCAATTTTAGATCGATTTAAATTCGGATTTATTTGCAAATCTAGAGTTTTTACTTAGATTCTCACTTAAATTTCTACTTAGATTTCAGACTACTACCTAGAGTTTCCCAGAGCCGTTATCTAGTTAACGGCAAAACATTGTTTGGATAATATTACTGTTGACATTTTTGATGACGTTCTTCTTAACTTAAAACAAGATTGTTGGCGACAATTAGATGGAGCTTCAGCTTACTTCGGAGTTAAAGTTCGTAACTGGTGTGATGTTAATTTTCGTTGACGCTGGATAGGCCGATCGGGTTCGTTTTCTTGGCCATCTAGATCACCAGGCCTTACTGTGTTAAATTTTATTATTTGGGGTTAATCAAAAGATCAGGTTTGTTTTACACCTGAAGAAAATATTGAATAATAAACCCTACGTATTAATAAAGCTTGTAATAGCTAGAAAATAATAATAATCTAATTTCTTTAGTTGTTAATTTAACTCTTCGACGATATCGCAAATGTGATCAAGTTAATGGCTTATATTTTGAGCAATTGCTGTAAGTTTAAAGTCTCTGCCTTCATTATAATTTTTTCATACACCTATTGTTACTCAAGATTAATTCATATTCTGATATTTAAATGCTATGTTTTGATTTGTTTTTTAAGAAATAAAAAACCTTTAATGTATTTATAACGTTTACACTCAACATTTTAAAATAAATTAGAACCACTCTGTATAATTGCTTCGTAATTTTCTGGGTATCATTCCGCATAGCTGGCTAGTGAGACGTTTCAGCAAAATCACACCTGTCACCTTCAGGTTTTGAAGGTTGAGCATTTAATATATATATATATATATATATATATATATATATATATATATATATATATATATATATATATATATATAATATATATACATATATATATATATATATATATATATATATATATATATATACAGTTATAAGATGAAATGAAAAACCAACTTTTATGTAAACTTAAATTACCAGTTCGATTTGGAATGCTAATTCTACTTTACATAAGAAGTTGGGTTTTCATTTCATTGTATAACTGTTAATATATATTAATAAACATTCCAAATGTGGATTATTCTTTTTCGCCATTTTATATATATTTATATATATATATATATATATATTATCGTGTAGCTTACTTTGGAAATTGCCTCAGCGTGGGCCATCACTAATAATTGTGAAGCTTCACTCGGCTGCTCCGCTCCTTCCTAAAATTGCTTATAAAAACGCTTTCCAAGAAGCTTATCTGGATTGCAGAATCTCAATTCCGCCTAATTGCTATTTCGCTGTAATTTAAAAGAAAATACTAACCTGCAATCATACTCAAAATAACACAACTAACAAAATACATCACACTCCATTTACACGAAATAAATATTTACATTTTCCAAAACTCTTTTTATTACATACAAGAATAAAACTTTGACTAGGAGCAATTCAATTTCAATAATGAATTTGTATTAAATATCTTTATCCAACATATACCCCATAAAAGTAAGTGGGTTATCCTTTAACTCCTGTCTTAATACAAGCTCACAGTAAAACTCTTTAAACCTGTGTGCAACATTATATCACAGCAATAATCAAAAGTCCCCTTTACTTTTTACTAAACAGACCGGTTATCCTTACATTAATTATAAACCTGTTGCCTTTCACATATAAATCCAATAAAATTTTCAATTCATCAAAATTCATAAAAATAGTCACTCAAAAGCACTTCAAAGTTAAAACTCCTCAAATTAACAGCACAACAACGTTATATAAAAGTTTGTTTCCTGTTAACCATTATACTGCAACCAGCTGCAAACCAGCGCTCGAACATGTTGCCATCCAGAATGACTCTGAAACCGCACTCCAAGTTGATAAACCATCCCTCTCGGCAGGCTGCTATCCAAAACTCTCCTAATTCTCGATAAAAAATGCTTCCACACTTCCGAAATTTCTTCCTTACCATTCCATTTTAGATCAACAAATCAATGCTTGATGCAATTACCATTAAATTTTCATTTACAAACGCCTTTGTACGCTCCAACACCCAAAATAGCAGTAGTTGGTACTTTCATGCTTAAAAAGCATCGCTCTTAGCTCTCTATTTACTGTCAAATAATTATCACTATACCAACTTGTGTAATTACAACTAACCATAAAAATCACTGAATACAATTGACTGTTTGAGTTAACCTCAAAAGCGAGCGAAGAAGTAAGAGAGCGTATCCCCCTTCTGAATGTGTTTATATAGATCCAACTCACGCCACTTCACAACCCCACAAACACGCTTTCCAGGTACCCTTTCCAAACCGTCTTTCCAATTCCTCTAAACAAACATTTTCAACGGTCTACAAATTCTCGGAAACCCCGTGTTGGCCTTCTGTAATACCAAGTATTGTAACACACAAACACCAACCGTCTTTCAAAATCTCAGAATTTTTCACAACAAATAACCGTTTTACCTTGAAAACCACTACTTCGTTTTCTAACGGCTGCTGAATACGTTGAAATCGCGCTCCAGTTGTCTTCAAATTCTTGGTCTATCCACGCCCCTTATCATATGCTTTGCTCCGTTTGCACGTTCAGATATCCTCACTTAATTTTAACCTAACCTCATCTTATTTGCACCTCCGAAAATAATCATCTTTCTTTGTTCTTTATAGTTTGTTTATCACATCTCTACCTCATTCTCAGCCCACTTCTAAATCGATATCTTTAATAGACATTCTACATCCTTCTCGCATTTATAGACTTCAATCCGTCTTGTTTATTCATTCGTTTAAAACTCAGCCCAATACAAAACATATGTTATGTACTGTCCTTTGCTAACGCATCCTAAAAGCCATCTCTCCTTATATAATATCGATCCGCACTCTTTAACGGGTTTTGCCTTTTAAAGAACTATCTGTTTACCACTTCTCCCCTAATATCCTTGAACTTAATTGCTAGTAAGAATGTTTTCAATTGGTTGTTTCTCTCGAAATCGATAACCGTTGCTTGTTTTTGTAAACACCTTACTAGAAATGCTTTTAGAACGTTACCAAGGTTAAAATGTAATTATACATTAGAACCATATTTACATGCGCCAACTTGAGCTTATGATTAATAATATAACATTAGCGTAACACTTAAACGATAATTTTAATTAATATTTATTAAATCTAGTCTACATTACTCTATACGCTACAATATTTACATTTAATGATCAGTAGGTAAAATTGCCTAATTCTGTTTCCTCTTATAAACGCATATTAAGAATTCTTTGGCTCATTTTTGCCAAGGTAAATATTGAAGCCAATTTAATGGTGAAGCTCAACTCTAAATTAAATAATCCTTAACCTAGAGTTCTAAAAACGCCTTAACTTACTAATGTGTTGTATATACACGGGAGCTTGCACTAGTTTCTCAGCTACCTAATCTAATAGATTCTAACCTATAAATTACACGATAATGTATGTGTGTGTTCGTGTGCGTGTGCGTGTGCGTCTGCGTGTGTGTGTGCGTGTGCGCGTGCGTGTGCGTGTGAGTGTGCGTGTGTGTGTATATACGGCTTAGAGGACATTATCAGCTGCACTTGCTTGATTTCTTGGTGCGGATCCGTGTTATTGGTCTCGGTGTGTGCTGTGTAGTTGTTCTGTATAGCTGATTTGACAAATTATTCCTTTCTGGTTGTTTAATTTTGGGTAACCTGGTAATTGCTGCTTTACATTCCTGCGACAGCGCTTTGAAATCATCCCTTGTATTTGAGACTTTGTGGGCGTTTTCCTAATTCATTGGCTTGACGAAGTATTCCCAAGGTATAGTATTCAATCTTAACTAGCGTTCTAATATTCTTGAAATCGATAAAGTGGCCTGTAGTGTATCAACATATATATATAGATAAATCCAACACCTTATTATATGATGCACTTACATATAAAAAACTAAAAAAGGACCCCACTTTCACCATACAGAACACAATAAACAATCACATTAAATTATTATTCAAAAAAGACATGATTACAAATGAACAAAAATCACTACTTATCACCAATAATTCTGTTCCAAGCAAATATTATGGACTCGCAAAAATCCATAAACCAGATATTCCTTTAAGACCTATTATCTCTTCCATTAATTCTGCAACATATGCATTTTCTTCTTTCTTATCTGCCGTATTACAAAAATCTTTCCCAATTACAGGCCACAACGTATTAGATACCTTCCAATTCGTAAACCAATACCGTAACTTTCAACTACCTCGAGATCACATTCTCGTTTTTCTCGACGTTAACTCTTTATTTACAAACATACCAGTCAACTTAGTCATTCAAATTATTACAGAAAAATGGGATTCCATAGAACCACATTGCCATATATCATTACAATTATTTATCACTTCAATAAACCTTATCTTCAGCAACACATATTTTAGTTTTAACTCAAAATTTTATTTACAGATTTTTGGTACTCCTATGGGTTCAGCATGATCCCCTATTATTGCACAAATAGTAATGGACAAACTTGTAGAAAGTGTTTTACCTAACTTACCTTTCAAAATGGTATTTCTAGTCAAATACGTTGATGACATTCTCTGCTCACTTCCTGAACATTTTTTACTAACCACCATTCAACATTTTAACAATTTTAACAAACATTTGAAATTCACTTCCGAACTAGAATCTCACTAATCAATACCATTCCTTGATACACTAGTTATCCGCAATAATGACAACAAGATCAATTTTGGTATTTACAAAAAACCTACAAATTCAGAAAGATATTTAAATTACCATTCCAATCATAGCATGAAACAAAAAATTAACACCATATTAGGACTGAAACATCGTATAGTCTCTATCTGTGAACCCAAATTTAAGGAAAAAAATTTGAAAGAACTAATATCAATCTTAATCAACAACGGCTACCCTAAACCACTTTTATCAAAACTACTACATATTAACACAATTATATTTCCGCCTCAAAATAAACATACTGATATTATTTACAAAAAAATTTTATATATTACTAATCTTTCACCACTGATAAAAAAATTACTAAAACAACCTTTTGTAACTATAATAAATTCAAATACTAAGTCCGTTGGAAACTTTTTTACTAAACTAAAAGAAAAAACAAATAAAGCTTTATGTAGCAATTTAGTTTATAAAATTCAATGTGAATGCAAAGCTTCCTACGTAGGCCAAACCACACAGTGGCTCAGAAATCGCATGACACAACACAAAAGTGATGCAAAATTAGGAAAAACCTCTTGTGCTCTTTCTAAACATTTATACAATACACAACACAAAGTCAATTATGATAATGTAAAATTTTTAGATATAGAAACAATTACAAAAAAAGACTTTTCTTAGAATCATTTCATATAAATCAAGAACAAAATTCCATCAATCACAAAGAAAACGTCAATAATTTACATACAGTTTACTCATACCTATACACTTTTAATCCAAAAAATAATACTAACTATAATGATATTGCTTACACAAAGAATTCTATTTAATTTAACTCAAAAGTCAACCTGTTTACTACACCTATAAAAATATATGATTTTAAAATTTAACTATTTTTATGCAACCCACCATACGAAAATTTTTTTTTACAAATAAACCACATACTACTATTCAAATTAAAAATATAAGCAAATAGTGTCATAATTTGTTGATTGATGTCATCCTTGATACTACATTTTTGTCAAATAAGTGAACTGATATTTCATTCAAATTAAAAAATTATTTAGATTAAAATACTACTTATAAATTGATTTAACTTTAATTCTTAATCAGTAATATTACATGCTTCCTTCCGTTACTCTTATTATGGGTGAATACAAAAAATAATTTTATCAAGTAATAAGTAAGCCAAACTTATATTACCTGTTATATGAATTACCTATTTATATACTTTTTCATGTAGATCGATGATTAAGGTGTAAATTATTACCGAAACGTACGATTTAATACAAATGATACACACCTAATGTTTTGTGTTTAATTTTATTAGCGACTTTATCCCAAGAACCAAGAACAAAGTCTTTTCTAATTTAACTACGCTCAAGAATTATCAAGAACCTTTTATATATATATATATATATATATATATATATATATACACTCCTTTTTTTAAATGTGTGTGTGTGTGTGTGTGTGTGTTACGGTATTCTGTGCATACAAGAGAGCAGCAAAGTAAGGAAAGGAAATTGCCTATACCGAATACCGCAACAAAAAAGGGACAGAATGGTAGAAATGAACTCTAAGAGAATTAGAGTTCGGGCTAGCTCATAAACGTCGTAGAGTGGAATGGGTGATATAGACAGAAAAAAATTTAAAACCTTAGTAAAAAAACCTATATATAAAATATATAGTCGAAAAAAAAAATTTACTAAAGTCAAAAACGCACATTTACGTAATTGTTCGTTATAGTGTGATATAAACAAAGCGTCTATTTACATATAATACAGTATAAACCTAAAGATTTCAAAATATCTAGAATAAAATCTTATTATCTAAATAATACGTACATGTATACATGCAGGAACACTTGCGATATGTTTCATTTTTAAATATGCACAAGAAATAATACAGTATACATGCATGAAACAACACAGTAATATCTGCAAGAAATAATACGGTAACATCTGCTTTGGGAAGCGCAAATCGTAAGATTTAAAAACGTAACATTATTTTAAATAGCGTAATTAAGTATTAACTAGCAAGTCGTAGGCGTTAACATTAATTTACACAGAAAAGGAAACAGTATAAAGTACTCTAACCCAAGTTTTAAAAATAATTGCACAACCGTTCGTGCATATTGAGCGTGCATTTGGTAACGCACGGTTTGTAATTTATTGCGTAATCAACCAAAAAGTGTCTATCTTCCTAAACAGCGCCACAAGTAAAGCAAACAGAAAACTGTACCTTGAGCTATCGGCTTCTCTCTGGTACCATCTTAGGAATTCGGAAGTACAGGCTGCACTCCTCTAGGGCGGGGTGCTGGGTTAAACAACTAAACTATACCAGCACACTATGTACAAAACGCATTCTAAAATCGCGGCTTAAAACGCTCAAAGGACGTTGTATAGAATTAGAATCGTATACATAAGAGAAAAGTCGAATAAGTAATAGAGCCTTTCTAAAGTTGAACTTGTATTTGTACAGCTTTAAAATGACAGGGATAAGTAACATAAAGTTATTCCCAACAATGGAATGATAAATCTTCTGCAAAAAAGGTAAAACTATATTCCAGACAACAACGGCAAAACATTTCTGGGATGCAAGCAATAAAGAAAACAAAATACGATTATTAACTCCATTGAATTTCGTTGTTCACATGGCAAAGCAAATATATTTTAAAACAGTAAAGCAACCTTGCATACTCTAAAAGACAGCACAACGTAAAATCGGTTGTCTGACTTTTAGAATTGAATAGAAATTTGTATTGTGTTACGTATATTTTTCAACATAAATTAAATACCTTTTTTTCTCTGGTTAAGTCATTACCCGCTTGAATAAATTCCATTTCTATTCTTAAATTCTCCAACAATACCCTATATAGTGTACCTGTTCAGAATAAGCCGGCTTTAACAGAATTTTAACTCAAATCTATTTTGTTTTTAAAACGAAATTTGACTCGATAAATTAAATAGTCAATACCTTGTTTTAAGTATCCGTTAATTTGTTAAACATTCCAATAGCGTATAATTGCTTTCTTTTGTGTTTCCCATCTAAAGACTTGTCCAAATGATTGATTCTACTATTATTTGACAGCGTGTTTCCAGTTTGCTAATCGCGCTTTGATAACGCCAGGATTGCAGTTTGAACGCGTGTTATTTGATCCAATTTTTAATTTGATTCTTCAGTTTGTGCGTTGAAATATTTTCTACATTACCCGTACCAGTACTTTAAGAGCGATGCACGTTCTTTTGTTCGACAAGTAGGAGGTATTTTGCGTATATCGGTAAGTTTTTTGCGCTTACCCATCCTAATTAGATTCTCTTTTTAGCTCTTAGCTGGAGGCCAAATTGTTTTTTTTTTATGTAGGCCCAACTGTTCTTTGCTACAGATCAACTGCCGTTGCCTGTAGTTCGCTAGGGCCCTTATGGTAACAGGGTAAATAGATCCCGACGACCATGGTAATGCGGTCGGTGCTGATTCACTCCTGATGGCGTGCAAGTTACATATCCCGATACATACAGGTATACAATTTTTTTTTCTTTTGTGTATAGCAAGGGAATATTCTTTATCAGCGTTTGGTGTACTTACATGATAAGAAACGTGACACTGGAGGACTATTGTTTGTTGCTGCAAATCGATATTATCGCTCTACAGGTGTGATGTACCATTGTTAAAAATGTTTGACAAAAGTTTCCACACATTTTTTCTTTTCTACTGATTAGTTTATTTTACAAAGGGTATTATGTGCAATTTTAAAAACGCGTGTCAAAATCTCTCACATGTTTATTTTCTACTGATTAGTTTTATCTTGTGTAAAATACAAGATGCGCACTTCGTATCTAAAGTACTAAATTGTTCGTATCACATAACTCTGTGCTTTGAAATAGTAACGCTTAATTTATTTCTTTTGCTTGTTTGGCTAGAATCTCTTATTTATTCTTACTATTAATAGATAATCGTGGGCGACGTGCTTTTTTTTGTTTTTTTTGGTATTTGGGTGAATCCCCACTTTCCGCGTTTAGTAGTTAGCATTGTATTTACGTTTCTTCCGGCTACGTCTAGTAACGTAGCAATTATTATCACTTCACGCTATGGGGATACTAGGACGACTTAATTAGGAGACCGATTTTATTACCCATAAAATTTGAGCGCCGAACACGTGTAGATAACAAAGTAGAATTTCACAGGAAACGAACAGATAACCAACTCATTAAAGTATTATATTTTTGTACAAAGCAGTTGTTTCGAACATGTTTCGTAGAATAATATATTGAAAAAAACAAACAGCTGTACGAATGTGTTACACGCTATTGATAAGGCGAACTTCTAGCCTTTCAGAAGTGGTTTGAGAGGAAGCAAATGCTTACTTGTATCAACGAATTTAGCGAAGTTGTTTTAATGATACTCAAACATTTCAGAAAATTTTAGAAACTGGTTTAAAGTATCAGAACAGTTGAATACGTATTTATTGAACTTGTTAAGCTTGTATAATTTGAGAATAACATAAAAAGGTTTAGATTATCATTTTTAGGTGGCATTTAATTAAGGTAGATGCAAACCAATGCAGAATTGTCAATTTCAAAAAGTTAACGTAACATGTGTGACCTCGGTCTCCTTATATTAATGTAGTCAATAGGGCTTTCTCTGATCGCAAATTGCATAAAATGCCTTATTTTTTAGTCCACAATAGGAGTTATGGGAAACAAATCCAATTTGAAGGAAACGGCGTAGGTGGTAAATTACTTTTTTCTTATCAGAAAATGATAAGATACAAATCCATTAATAAAGTAAAATGCTACATTTATCAGACGAAATGTTCAAAACCGTGGTAAGTACGTAAGGAATTTTTCATGAGTTTGTTTAGACTGGTCTCGTGTTTCAACTGCTGTGGTATGCTCATGATAGTATGTATTATATCGTCTTTTGTAATCATATAGCACTGAGGAATGTTGTATCACAACTTTCGTTCTTCTAAAATTTGTTAGGCACTGTTGACACTAAACTAATATACTAATCAACGGTATATAAAGCGACCATTCTTTTTAGGTTGAGTTTAATTAGTCTATACGTACAATCGCAGTGAAAATATGAGTGGTCTTGCATTAAAAGGATAGGTTTATCTTTTTAAACACTTTAACGTCAGTACTACTCAGATTATTGCAGGATCTTTTTGTCGCGAGCAGTTATCACAGAACAGACGAGTCCCATCAACACCATGTCGAGATATAAAATTTAAAAGGTACAGAATGAGAAAAGAAATTACTTGGTCTGGTGATTTTTTAGCAACAGCTGTGTGATATATGGAGTTAGTCATTCAATGGTCACGGATATTGTAGATTCCGAAAGCATTCACACTCTGCCGATCTAAATAATTAACGTTTTGTATACGTATTTGCAGTAAATTAACAGAGATCCTGAAGTAACAACAGAGGCCTAAGATTTTGTTGTCGTTTGCCTTAGTTGATGTAACACTACACTTCAAACTTCCATTAATCCTTTTACCTCTACATATGAGTATCATCAATTCAGCTATAGCGACGTGCTGGCTTAAGTCATTTAGAAAGTTGTCTCAACAGTTTCCAAATCGTACTGATATTCTGGACTAGTTTGCGCAAAGTCTATTAAAAATCGTTTCTGAAAAATTTTCAGTAAAATTGGTATCTTATTCTTCCATTTAGATGCTGTCACTTTTGTAAAAGCAAATTGTGCGTTGTTGTCTAATTGGGTTCTATAGATCGGTACATGACACGTTTAGAGGAATAATTTTACTCGTGAACAGGAAATGATTGAATATGCGCCTATGTAAGAGTAAACGTGTTACTATCGACCATGTTAGCGCTTAGAGTTCAATTTTTTTTGTAACCTCTTTGCAGTTAATACTCCCTTTATGTTTGTTGTGGTTTGTTTTGTATTTTTCTTAATCTTTCTTGGGTATTAAACCACTCAGAGTTTTTAAAATCGTCTTTATTTACGTTTCGATCCATGAACTAGGATCGTTCTCAAAATAATAAAAAAATTTAAGTTTGACATTTATGACACAAATTGAAGGAGACTTTGATTTATTAATTTTTAATTTGAATACATTAAGTGAAAATTATTGAAAATCTTTGCAGTTAGTTGGCGTTTTCTCTATTCTTTTCTGCTTATAGTATAGATATTAGAGAAAGCTGGCCTGTATACTGTAACACATTGCCATAGACTACAACATGCTGAATTATTCTTTTTCATTTACGTTTGCAACAGTGGCGGTTCGTGGACTTAAGAAAGTGTGAAGCAGATTTAGGTAAATCCCCGTTTTTTAAAGTGGTACACTGAATAAATCAATTTTCATTCCATACAAATAGATATTGAAGAAAGTACATACTTTAAATTGGAAAAACACTAATAATTATTAAGCAAAAAATACTAGTAGAACATTAGACTTATTTCTTACTTCTTAAGAATAAGATCAATCTCTCTATTCTTCGTTCTTGAAAACCTGTTAAAGATGTCACAGTAAAAACGCTGAATATTTATTACTTCATTTAGATGTTCTTTTTCAATCGAAATTTTTGACAAGCTTGATAGTATGTCTTTTGCCATTGTACTGTGAAGTAGTTCTTAATTCTTTTAAAACAAGAGAAGATTCTCTCCTAAAACACTTAATGGGATATTTTTTATTAAACAAAAAATTTGTTAGCGTCTTTAAAAATGTTTCAAAGAAATTTTAGGGGATGATATCTCTATATTGTTCATCTGTATAAATTAACTGTAATAAATATTTTAAGCGCTGTGTTTCATTGAATAACTTTAAATAGCACATCTTCAAATTAGTTGCAGCTTCTGTGGAAAAATTTGTGTTATGGCAAACACACTACAAAGCGCCTATTTGTGTAAACAAATTAAATTCTCCCACGCCTTGGAAACGATTGCGAATTTGAAGTGAAAGAGTGTTTACGATTTTTGATAACAAAATTTTACATCACTCAAAAATGTCATTTGTCATGAGATTTGTTTTCCTCCACCGCTCGTAATATTATGTCAGAACCGCAGTTTTTCGAATGATTTGCAAAAATGTTTTTGAAAATTTTTTATTTCTTGTCTTATTTATTAACATTTGAACATTTTTAATATTCGATATGCAACAGCAAACGTACAATAACTTTTATGCAGCACATCAGAAAGTTATCGATTAGTCTAAAAACATCGCCGAAAGCAACTACAAAAATGCTAACTCATAGTCACTAAAGTAAATTCAAAGTGAGAAAAGCATTCTTTGTGTAATAGAATCTTGATCAGACATTGAATTGTTTATAATTTCGGCAAACACTTGTTTTAGGGAAACTCAATTGTTATTAATTTCTTTTAGAGTTTTAGAATTTGATATCCATTGTGTTATAATTGAAGCAGATTCGGCTTTAAATTATTTTATTAAAGACAGCCGCTCGTTTGACAGAATAATGGAAAAATGAAGATAAACCATTAACAGCTACAAAAAATATGCAACACTTTGAAATACTGTTGCAACTTTGTTGTAGTATTAAATTTACGCGTGCATTGTGGACGAAAATTGCATCTAATGCTACTTCTTTAATTATTGGTTGGAGACCATTTTATTGCCCAGACATAAGGATCACTTCATTATACCATTAGTGAACAGGCTTTGATTAATTTTTGATTTTTCCGGTCAGCCTGATACAACTATAAATAATGTGTAAGCTATTCCTCTTTCACTAATATCGAAATATCCCATAAATTGTTCCACCAATTTGCTTCCAGTTAAACATGCCTAATTATAATATTAGATCGAGTTTGTACAATATCTGTGGAATCGTCTACCTGAATCGAGAAAATGCTCCAACTGTTGACTCCGTTTTCTACGTGTTCACCAACATATTGAGAAATACAATCTACCAGTTTCTTTTTTATAGTTTTAGAACTGCCAGCGAAGCAAGAGCAATTTTACTATACTGCTCTTGAATATCTACTGTGCTTATAGATATAAAAGCACCAAATAGATTTTAAAATTTTCAGGGTTAACTTGGGAAATATTCTCACGGTGTCAACAAAATGCTAATGTTTGTCACCTAAACTAAGAACCTCACAAATGGCAGTTCAATAAAGCACCTGTTTAGAAGCACGTTTTTATTAAAATTCTTAATATACATCGTAGAATTTTCTTCGAAAGTATTCTCGACGCTTTTCAGTCTTGTTTTTAATTTATCAAAACCTTAAAGCATTACAAATGTGTTCGGCGAAGTTTAAGGTTTGTAAAAAGCGTGAGACATATTGTAAGAATTACTAAAACCAGTTTTGACACATGCAGTTGATTTAACACCAGCTACTAAGCACGACAAACAAAAAAGTATGTATATATAGTAACTATCACATAACCACTTATATTCCGAATGCCGCGATTTTTTAACGTTTCAAGTACATTACTGGACGTTAACTTTTACATTCTTATTTTCTCTTAAAGTAAGCATAAGCATAGGTTTTCTACAACTACAAAAGCCTTTTTGGTCATCATTTTTCCATAGCAATATATAGCAGTAGCTATCAACGATGTAACAACCAAAATCTATTTTTATGCCTCAAATCACTTTTTGAGAGATGTAATAAAACAATAAAAGAAAAACCTTAGCAGTTGGTATCAAAAATAACACCAGGGTACTCTATATGGTATCGTATAGGTTAATTCTTCAATTCCGTATAATTCTCCTTTTTCTTGAAAATGTCATATATCAGCCTTTCAATTGGCTTGCAAAGTGTGATTAAAATAAGTACTATACATAGTACTGTTTTTATAAAAATTATTATTTGCGCTTTTTACTCTTTGAGCCTGCACTAGTTATTGCTGGCACCATGCGATAATTTAATATACATAGATACAGATACATCATAGTTTCCATTCGATATTGCAATTAATATCAGTAAATGTACTGCTTAACATTTGGTCGATTTAATATTGGGCCTTGGGTTATTGAGTTAAAACCTGGTCACTGGGACAAAAACCTGGTCAGCTATCAATCTAGTAGCTTTCTCTAAAATCCTTCTCTCACGCTCTCTTTCATCCTCTCTCCATCTCTCTTCCTCTTTTCCCACTCCTTACCATCCTTTCCTCCCAAACACTTCCCACCTCCCCACAGTCACCTTCCTCCCTATCATCCCATTTCCCTTCGCGCCCCCTCGCTCCTCCCTGCCGATTCTCCCTCTCGCCTACCATTTATCTCTCGCTTTGTTTCTCCCCATCCTCTCTCGCCCTCTCCTCCCCTCCCTTCCTCTTCCCCTCTGTCTCACTCCTTTTTACTTTCTTTCTCACTTTCTCTCTCCTTCTGTAAAGATTCTATTAATTGCTGTGAGCACCAGGTAATGTAATGTCACAATTTTAATATATGTTTATGTACAGCGTTGTTGTCGTGTTACTTTGTATGTAATTTGTAGTATTGTTATAATTTGTTATTATTTTAAACGTTCATCAAATTTAAGTTCCATTAAATATTATTGGCAACGCCGCTCAACTGCTTGTAACGGCCTGCCTTACTATTGGATTCATTCGGGTTTGAGTTCTAGAATACTAAACAGCACTCTCATGTATTTTAACAGAAAATAAATTTCAATCAGTTCTATTCAATGTCTATTTACTAATTACAGTCGACATCAATTCTATATTCAACATAAAAATTGGTCCTTGAGCGAGGATGTGCATTAGCGGCAATTTCAATTAAATTGCAGTCTTCTAGTTCAATATACAATTATTTCAATATTCGAAAATGCGTGTTCCTACAAGTGAATAAGCGAGGGTAGAAAATAGTCCAGCAGAATTCTAAGCAACGTTAAGCAATATTCAACTCTATTGAGTGAAGTGGACCATTGTACAGATGATATGTTGGATGCAGGTAACCTAACGCCAAGACTAAACTGCAGGCCAATCCGTTCTGAGTAATGCTATTCATGGTGAAATGTAGCGAAAATATAATGGGTAGCTGGATGTTAAATGAGGTCAGTTCGTTCCTTATTTTTAATATGTACTTACCTAATTTCTATTATTTCACTATCATAAACCATTACAAATCCTATAAAAGTAAACCTACCGACAATTGCAAGTAGAGGTAGATTTATTTTACAATTTACATTCAATTTATGTTATTCTATTAGCAATTATGACGCTGAAACAATTAATAAGGAATAGACATTCTCTTATACAGCGCTTGGACAATTTAAAGATATTTTTAAACACTTTGGATACCGATAATCCGAGTGTAGCAGATGTTGAGTTTAGGGTCGAAAATTATAATACGTTCTTTGATGAGTTTGATTCTTTACAGAAAGAAATTGAAGAAAAATGTACTGATGAGACTCTTGATGCTCATTGTAAAGTAAGGCGGGAATTTGAAAGCGATTTTTTTCGAACTCTCGGAGCTTTAAAAAATTATATTCGAACAAATACAGTTGAACGTGAAAACAAATACTGTTCAAAATAATAATTCAATAAGTGCAAGTGCAATACAATTTTCAAGGTAATCTTTACCAAAATTCGATTAGAACCATTCAAAGGCGATTATGAAAATTGGCTCAATTTTAAAACCAATTATTTAGCTATAGTACACAATAATCCAGATATTAGTAAAGCAAACAAGTACAACCTATTGCGAACCTCGTTGGTAAGTTACGCCAAACAAATTATAGAGGGGATTGATTTTGTAGAAGATCAATATGAAACCGCGTGGGAAACTTTATGCACTCGGTTCGATAAAAAACGCATTTTAGCCAATAATCACTTAAAGGCTATTTTTCAAACAGATTCCATTCACAAGGAATCAGCACAAGCATATCGAAAATTACTCGATGAAACTGCTACACATTTGGCAGCATTAAAAAACTTAAAATTAAACGCTAAAGAAAGCTCGGACATCTACCTTGTATATTTAATTACGTCAAAATTAGATCCCAATTTGCAAAAAAAGTGGGAAGAATTTCAGCCTTCAACTGAATTACCCACATTAGAAGAATTGTTTGACTTTCTAAATAAAAAAGCAGATGCGCTAGAAAATTGGCAACAAAATCAATCAAAATCACACCAATCGCGTGATACGGGCAATTTGTATCACAATAACTATAAAAGATTTAATAAAAAATCTTCGGTTAAGTGCAATCTTGCAGTAAATGCAATAAAATGCAATTTGTGTCAAGGAGAACACACTATATATGTCTGTAGTAGCTTCTTACAACTCTCTCCAGCAGATAGAATACAAAAGTAAAACATTTAAAGCTATGTGTTAATTGTCTTAGAACTGGTCATAATAAAGAACAGTGTCGATTAGGTCATTGTAAAAATGCTCCAAAGACACAGCACACTATTGCATAATGATGCGTTAGACAATAATATGCAACTGATTCGCAGTCTAATACTGAAACAAATCTATTGGTTAAAAACAAAGTTTGTGCACACAAGTGCTTCTCTCCACAGTAACATTTCAAATTAAAGACAGTCACAATCAATTACATACTGGGAGAGCAATTTTAGACAGTGGTGCGCAATCGAATTTAATTACACAAGATTTTTGTGAGAAACTTAACATGCCATTAACCAAAACCTATATTCCCATTATAGGCATAAACCAAGCTGAGTCAATTATTAATAAAAAAATGTTCAGTCAAGATATTTTCAAATACTAATCAATTTTCAGCAACAATTAATTGTTGTTGTACCTACTATAAGTACAAAAATGCCTTCACAATTTTTAAATTACTCTTCATGGAACATTCCCGAAGATGTAAAATTAGCAGATCCGTATTTTCATGAGCCTGGAAATATTAGCATGCTAATTAGAGCTGGCGAATTTTGGTCGCTATCATCCCAAGGTCAAATTAGGTTAGGTAAAAATTTGCCAGCACTTCAAAATACAAAACTTGGTTGGGTGGTAACAGGTTTAGCCCCTATTGATAAACCTAACAATAACCCTTCCGCTGTATTCAATTTTACAGCCACATGCTGTTCTGAAGACGAACAACTCAAAAAATTCTGGGAACTGGAAGAAATATTTAATACAAAGTTTATGTCACAAGATGATTTAGAATGTGAACAGTTATTTCAAAAGGATACAACTAGAGCTTCCAATGGTCAATTTGTAGTTAAGTTGCCCTTAAAATTTACCCCAGATTTATTAGGAGATTCTTATTACAATGCAGTTAAGAGATTTCATTCTATAGAAAAACGGTTAATGTTAAAATCAGATCTAAGCACATCATATAAGCAATTTATAACTGAGTATAGTGAATTGGGCCATCTGCAAGACATAACTAATACTCATCATTTAGATTCACCAAGTTATTACCTACCACATCACAGTGTTTACAAGGAATCCAGTATAACGACACAACTACGCGTTGTTTTTGACGAAAGTTGTAAAAGTACGAGTGGATGGTCTCTAAACGATTTACAATATACGGGACCTAAAATTCAAAACAATATATTTGATATTCTGATCCAATTTCGACAATATACTTATGCGGTATCGGCAGATATAAGCAAAATGTATCGGCAGATATTAATGCACCCAGATCATCAACCTTTACAACGTATTGTTTGAGAGATACTCCATCAAAATCTATCTATTTTCAACTTAAAACTGTTACCTATGGCACTGCTGCCGCCCCATATTTAGCTATTCGATGTCTAAACAAGTTGGCAGAAGAAAATTTAGAAAAATTTCCATTAGCATCAAAAACTATTAAGGGTGATTTCTATGTCGACGATCTACTAACGGGATCGGATGATCTAAAATCATTAGAAATTGTATGTCATCAAATTTCAACTATACTCAATTCTGGTCATTTTCAACTTAGAAAATGGAACACTAATTCAAGGGATTTTCTTGATAAAATTCCTAATAAAAATATTTCCAATTCAGTTCTTAATTTAGGGAAAACAGAATCTTCAAAAACACTTGGCATTCAATGGCTCAGCCAACCCGATTTGTTAACTTTTATTATTACACCATTTATCATTATATCTGAGGATGTAACGAAAAGATCAATTTTATCACACATATCAAAGATCTATGATCCATTAGGTCTTCTCAGCCCAACAATTATTATTTCCAAACTACTTATCCAGCAATTATGGACCCGAAACTTAGGCTGGGATGAACCCGTTTCTGGTGTCCTGTTGGAAGCCTGGAATGAATTTGTGTTACAATTGCGTCTTCTGAATGATCTAAAAATTCCAAGAAATGTTATTCCACAGCATTTCAAGCTAATTGAACTGCACTGCTTTTCAGATGCATCTCAGACCGCATACGCAGTGTATATATGCACGCAGCTTCAATTTCGATAGAAACACATTTAATTCTTATCTTCTATGTTCAAAATCAAAGGTTGCCCCAGTAAAACCTACCACAATTCCGAGGTTAGAACTGTGCGCTGCTCTGTTGGGAGCCGAGTTATCAGATCAAGTAAATAAGATTTTGCATGAATTAATTCCTATTATATATTGGAGCGATTCACAAATTGTGATCGCTTGGCTTAAGTTGGAGCCCGCAAAGGTTCAACAATTTGTTGCCAATAGAATTTCTAAGATACAAGACCTTACAAATATACAAAATTGGAAGTATGTTCCAAGTAAGGCTAACCCTGCAGATCTAGCTTCAAGAGGTCTTCAACCTGTAGGTCTTATAAACTCGCAATTATGGTGGAATGGCCCAGAGTTTTTAAGCCATCCTTTAAACTGTCAATCTTCCCTTGTTTCGTTGCCAACTAACGAATTACCTGAACTAAAAGTTCAACCTAAAAATATACTGGTACTTCAAGAAAAGAAACCAATTTTGGAACAATCGTTCTTCTTTACAAGATATTCTAATTTTAGTAGATTGTTAAGAGTTACTGCATATATTTGTAGATTCATTACAAATCTTAAACAGAAGATAGAAAGTAAATCAATTAATCTAGAACCTCTTAGCGCACATGAAATTAACCAATCACGATTAAAGTTAATTAAACTTGCCCAATCTGAATTGTTTGAATCAGAAGTAAACTTGCTCAAATCCAAAAAGGAGTTACCAAAAAACCATAAATTATTAGCTCTTCAGCCATTTATCGACGCCAACGATATTCTTAGAGTTAGAGGAAGACTACGTTTTACTTCACTTGACTATAATGTAAAGCATCCTATTTTACTATCCTCCAAACATATTTTTTCTAAACTAATTTTGATTCAAAAACATCAATCTCTATTACACGTTGGGCCACACTCCTTATTAGCGGCTGTGAGGCAATTTTATTGGATAATAGGTGCACGAAACTTAGCCAAGCAAGTAATTAAGGAATGCATGTTGTGTTTCAAAGTTAAACCTAAATTTTGCATCGCGCCTATGTCAAATCTTCCCGATTCGCGTGTTAAACAATCATTTCCATTTCAACATACTGGTATTGATTATGCTGGTCCCTTTTTAATAGCCGATCGCAAAGGGAGGGGGCGTCAAACAACAAAAGCCTATATTTGTGTTTTCATTTGTTTTGCTACAAAATCAATTCACCTAGAACTAGTCAATAATTTGATAGTTGTTTATACATCTTACCTTTACTTCACACGATTTAACACACTTTATATTTATCACTTTTCTACAACTTTATATTTTTAAAACCACCAATCCTTTAAGATTTCTTTTAATTCAAACCCTCCATTAAAAACAATGTTTATGTATTCTTTTCACTTTCTAAACATTCTCCTTTAAAACCATCCCTTTAAGTTCCTTTAAATATCTTCGACCTTTCGGTTTTCCTTTTAACTATAAAATTTCTTTTACTTAATCCATAAAGTTTCATTTTTTGAACCTTTAATTTTTAAATTAAAAATTTTTAATTAACCAATTAAAGTAATTTTTATTAAAATATTAAAACAAAGCTTTATTAATTAATATTAAATTTAAAAGTTAAATTAACCAATATTTAATTAGCAATTATTTTCTATTTTTAATAAATTAATAAGTTAAGCTAATTTTAATTAAATAATTTAAAATTCTGGGCCCCAAAATTAAATTTAATACGGCCAATTTTAAACCTAATTAATAATTCCTTAATTAAGTTCTTAGTTTTCGCTATTTTTCTTGGGGTTCCTATTCTCAAATTGTGCTGGTTTGTGTAATTCCTTAATTGTTCTTTGGTTTGGCCTGTACTTTCGTGTGTGTGTGTTTTCTGGTTGCTGTTTGATTTTTTGGTGTTATTTTAACTGATTCATTATTTCTGCATGTTTGTTTCTTGTTTGGCTGTTTGTTCGGGTTGCGTTTGGCTTCGTTGATTTTTTGGTTGTTATCTATTAATTTTTACGAACGTTGTCCCTGGTGAGATTGCTTTTATTTGCGAAATTTTGGTATGATAATAATTAAAATAAATCCTTAAATGATAATTTAACACATAAATAATAATCCCTTATTAAAAATACTACAATAAAAATAAAAACATTTACAAGAACTCATCTTTACTAAAATTCCAAGAATTTTAAGACAAATATCTTCAAAAAATTTTCATATTTACTCTTCAAAATTTCTAAATATCCTTTAATCCCACATTCTCCTAGGTCGTTCCCTTACTTCACCTCCAGACCTCGATGTTTGTGATGTAGTACCCAATCGATTGACGAGATTACAATTCATACAACAATTACAACAACAATTTTGGAATAGGTTTTCCAAAGAATATGTGACTCAATTACATAAGCAATATAAATGGAAAGAAAATGCTACGCCTATTGAACAGGGTAGTCTTGTTTTAATAAAAAACACAAGCTTGCCCTCCTTTCGGTGGAATCTTGGACGAATTGTGAAGCTTTTTCCCGGAAAAGATGGTGTTTCAAGAGTAGCCGAAATAAACACTCAACAAGGTTGCATAAAACGTTCCATTAGAGACTTGTGCTTACTTCCAAGTAGTGAATCAGTGACTTACATGTTGCAATATTTTCTTGTTTCAATTTTTTTTTGAATGTGCCCTTCAAGGTGGGGGCTATGTTTATTTTTTTGTAATACGTTGTTTACTTTTTTTTGTTAATAAGTTTATCATCAAATTTAAGTTCCATTAAATATTATTGGCAACGCCGCTCAACTGCTTGTAACGGCCTGCCTTACTATTGAATTCATTCGGGTTTGAGTTCTAGAATAGTAAACAGCACTCTCATGGATTTTAACAGAAAATAAATTTCAATCAGTTCTATTCAATGTCTATTTACTAATTACAGTCCACATCAATTCTATATTCAACAATGTCATCGTCCGAGATTATTACGTTTACAATGTATTTAAAAGGAATAATGTTAAACCTTGTTAGCTAAATGACTTCTATAGAAACAAAATTTAAAGTGCCATGTTTAACTAAATTTAATTATTCGTATAATCTATTATACTTGACGCGTCCATATTTTGTTTGTCTGCCCAAATTTAAATTTGTCCTTTCCTATCTAATTTATAGCTAGCGTAACGCAACTCGTTAAAAAACTCAAGAGCATATTAACAAAACTCTGGAACCGCTTTTCTAAACTACAGTTACGTAATTTTAGCTTACTCTTCTACTAAAACTTTAATGTACACTATATAAAATAGGAATGAGCTAGTTATAACAACTATTTTACTAAAACAAAACCCGATTTTACTTGGTAAAGGTTTCTTTAGTGGTGCCGATTAAATGTATATATTCTGAGGTATGTCAATTTTGCTAAACAATTTATTCAACGGGTGAAAAAATATGGCATGTATTATATTCAATTTGAGAAACGTGTCTACTCAGTGTCTATACGGCCATAGCGCGGTAATACCCATTTCAGTCAACATACCGTTTGTATGCTTATTTTGTAGTCCACGTTCGACTTTGTAAAAACATATAATATATAGAAGAAAATTTGTAATGGTTATCTTTAGATCTTCAGTACCCACTGTTTATTTAGTTATTTACGCTAGGTACAGTATCCCTGGTATTTAACATAGGTCTGTAACTAAAAACATTCACTGTATAAAATATGATGTTAAAATGCATTTATAGCCATATTTGTTACCTAAAATTAACGTAAGTTAGTGTTTATCGAGTATTTTATGACCAAAAATGTTATTATAATTTTATTTATAAAAAGTAGCGTACTCTTTACCATGTTCTAGAATTAAGTTACTTAGTGTACATATATATTAATAAATATTTAGCTGCATTATATGATGCCGTATATTTAGTTTATATAATAATCCTAATTAATTTATAAATGCTTCCGTTGTACCAGTGTTTTTACGAACCTAGTCGTTATATTGTTTGTTATTGATAAAAGACCCTAGGGGCTAGTAAAACTTGAGAACAGGTTGTACGTATTTGGTTGAATTCAACCTCATTAGCCGGCTAGAGACAAGAAATAAGAGCTACCAAAGGTAATATGATAGGCTTAAGTTGTAGTCAGTATTAGATCTGAAATCGACTTCAGTAAATTTATGACATAATTCCTGTAAAATGATTTTACATATTTGTGAAGGTAAGTACATACATTAGTGATTACATAAAATAATGCATTCTAGTTTTAATTACAAGAAATCAGAACAAACGCATTGATATGAACACCATTATTAAAAATCAAATCCTAATTTGATAGACATATACTTATTTCTAAATACTTTAACTACTTGTTCTTCTTTTTTAAACTTACTTTACTACTTTAATGTTGTTACAATTTGTAAAATGATGTTTCAAGGGTAATTACTCATAATTGAGTTAATCTGGCTTACGTCCTTAGTAAACGGGGATTGCTATACTAACGTGTTTCAAAGAATCCTCAATTTTTGTATGAGAGGACGCTAAAATTAAAATTAACTATTCCCCAGCACTTAGATATTAGAATAAATTTTTTACTGAATTTGGCAGCAGTGGAGGCTCGTACTTTAACAGAGTGGTCAGGCAAGTATAGCAAATTGCCTAAGTAATTCTTTAAACTTTTGTAAAAGCAAAAAAATACAACCTATCTATACATAGAACGTTTAAACTGTACAGAAATACACAATATTTTTGCGATCATGACAATAGAACACAAAACATCAATCATAAATAATTACTCACCAAAGTAATTGTACGAATGTTAAAAGCTGCACTACAAGCTGAACAAGTTTATTTACACTATTTTTAAAGGTTTTTAAACACCAACAGTATTCGGCTGTTTTTTTTTATTTGCAAAATAATCTATCACATTTTCAAAAAACTTCATCACTACTTAAAGTTTTAACTAATTGTTTTTCTATACCAATTTGTGATACATAATTCAGCCGTTCGTGTCCTATAGTATTTCTAGAATACGTTTTTTACGTTTTAGGGCAGAAAAGTCTTTCTACACATTCAGGTGTTATGGGTATAGTCAAATAAATACTGAGAAGTTTATACAATTCTGGCATTCATCCACGTAATTCATTTTTATACATAAACTTAAGCATCTCCACAGTTGAACTTGAATTACCTATTATTTCTTTGTCACTATATATAACCAGCAATTGATTTTTAAGTTGAACTTTATGCAAAAATGGATACTGACTTTCCAACTCATCAAGTAGATCATGAGGGAACTTACGCAGATCCAGATACTCTTCAAATTTGGCTACATTTAGCAATTAAAAAAAAACGAAATGTACCTAGATCACTAAATCTTACTTCAATCTGATTGATCATAACATCTACAATTTCAAAAAATAGTGCTCTATATTTCTGATGCCCGCTTGGTAAATCTTCCCGTCTTTGTCTATGGCAGGTAGAAGTCGTTGACTTGTAATCGCGAAGAGTTTCTAGCGAATCATAAATTTGATCAAAGAACACGCTATTTGATTTGAATTCTTTTAATTTTATTAAGAGCGACTGCAGTCTGGTCCTCACATATGTTATATCAGTGAATTAGTGTAGCAAAATAGAAAATACTACTTGAGTTTGTTCAAAAATTAAGTTTTGTACTCTAAACAAAATATAAAATCATTATCTTATAAAAACTTTTTCAAACCTGACGCTTCCCATACAGTAGTACTATCAAACTTGTCACTTTCAATGATGTTACTAAAAACTTCCATTAAATTGCTTCTATTAGTAGAAACGGTTAACACAGCTCTTGATGTAAAGATCCATCGCATTGGAGCGTTAGTTGAAAGTCTACGTTGGCAGATTTCGTCTAATAAAGTGGTGCGCTTAGACGCTTTAGTAAAAAACAAAGAAAATCCGGATAACGTTTAAAATATTCTGGCTTTTTTTATTGAATTACAATCATTACTTAGCACTAAATTTAATACGTGTGCAAAACAATGTGTAAACAAAGCTTGTGGAGCCTATTAAGGTGACCAGCCATAACTGCAGCACCATCATACGTTTGAGCAATAAGTTCGTTCTTAAAATCAAACTTAGCAAAATTAGCATTTAGAAATTCAAACAGGCAGTCTGAGGTTTTTTGTATTTACATCAAAAAATCCCATGAAACGCTCTACTAAGGTTCCATCTTTGATATACCTAATAATTACTGATAACTGGGATGTAGTTGATACGTTTGTGGTTTCATCGATTTGCCAAGAAAAATAATCGCATAATTTTATTTCAGAGCTAATATGTTCGTTTAAAACATGATGAAGCGATTCTATTAACTCGTGCTGAATTGTTTTTGAAATCCGTTTTGATGTACAATGTCGTCAAACTTTCCGAGTTCAGTTTGGTTTGACATTTTACAACTATCGCTAAAGATGCATACATACAAAAACATACAGCAGACGCTGACTCTTCTATGTTTCTAGTAATTAATAACTATTGCCGTTAGTGCCAACGCTAATTATGCACTAAATTAATTAAACTATAAAGTAGTCAAAGCACTTTATCCCAATCGCAGTTTTTAAAATAGACACTAGATAAATTTGAACTGAATACTCGTATGGATAAATAACACAAAACACAAAACAAACACTTTATGTACAGTTGAAAATCAAGCGAACGTTTAAATGATTATAAGTATGTTTTCAAAATTTTACATTATGTTCGAATAACAGGTAGGTAACAACTGACTCACAATATAAGAATCTGTCATAAAAATGAGTCACACTTAGAAAGCACAATAAGGCTTTGTGTTGACATTGGCATGGATTTATCGCATCTGCTTCTAACTACCATGAGAGGCAGTTTGAATATTTGCCTCACACAGCAAATACGAAAGTCTGGGAGTAAACAAACACTCATTCTTAATTTTCATTTCTTTATGTTCTTGTTCCTAAATAATTATTAGACTAGGTATTTATCGCAAAACACTGTGTATTAGAATTCGATATCGAATGAATAGACATGTTATTATTTTAAAAAACGAAATCAAAACCTTTTGCTCTCTATGTTTGTTACACTTGGCGGTTCGAATTACAAAGTATAATAAATAATAATCCATGGCTCATTTACAAGTGATTCCTTTAAAAGTTAGCCTGTATTAATTAGCACTAAGTAGTTGATTTTATAAATTTACATGCTTCGCCCAACCTGTACTTGTAAATCGTTTTTATATTAAACATGGAATACTATTTTGTCCGTCGAATATAAGTGCACTTAAGGCCAGGTACCGGTCTGCCTCTCAACGCAGCTTATAAGTTATAAAGCACGGAACTAAAACGCCAGAGGCTAGAGTTATGTATAAAACTAGGTTAAAGTTTCTGAACTGCAATGAGCGTTAATCATTATGAATTAGGATCCATGGTCAGTTACGATAGAACAGAAATTAGAAAAAGTGTGGCTACTCGGTAAAAACGATTTACTTGAGGTTACCAAATATATTTTGACAATAATATTTTGTTATGCTGAGACAATTGTATTTTAATTAAACATTTTCATAATTGAATCAAATATTAGAACTTTTTACAGTAAGTAAAAGATTTATTTAAAATCTTTCTTGAATTAACAAAAAAATTTTCTACCTAACCCATAAACCATTTTTATTTAAAGAAATGTTAACTATCCAAATAACCCCATTGTAAAACTTAATACAAATATAGATGTGAATTGAATTGAGTAAACATAGTTTCTAAAGCGAGTAAAATTATTTAATTGGTTGGAATTTGTGGCTTTTTTTAAATCAAAATAAACGTAAAATACATTTATTTATAGCAATTCATGTTTGTTTTGATTTTACATTATACAAGCGTGGAACAACAAAACCGTTTTGTTCGTCAAATAGATGCCTTTTGCGCGCGCGTTTTGCCGTTATAGTGAACAACCGCCCGACCGCTATTAATCACGTAAATGTCGCCCTTCGATCTTCAGCGTGTACAAGGCAAATAAATTATTCTTCATACTGCATACTACAAAATTTAATAACATTATTATATTTACAGTAGATATTATATAGTTGAACAGGCATAACAATTGATGCGTCTACATTAATATTTCCGTTTCAAGGTAAGTATGAAATTTACAGTTACTATAATTAGACATAATTATTTGGTCAGTTAATACAATTGTTTTAGATGGAAATTGAATTTGACGATTTGTTGGAGGAAGCTGGTATATCTTCCCTAAAGGAGCTCTTAAGAACTGGATGTTTTATTTGACAAGACCAAATGTCAACTCAACAAAGGATTTTTTTATTAACTAAATTAAGTGTATTATTTTTATTTAGGTGCTATCTTAAAATGAAGTATAAAAATACTTCAATTAATAAAAATGTTTGGTTATTTTAAAAATTAAATTCATTTAATTCAACAAAACTGTTTTGGCGATTTCACAAATACCTAAATTGGCTAGAATAAACAAGTATGTTGAAATAAGAAACAACATAATCAAATCAATAAAATGTGTTTTTTCTTTTAACAAAGCGAATTTTCTACCTAACAAAATATTTTGTTGAACTAGCAAAAATAGGTGTAGTAATTCAAAGTAACGGCTATGTTAGAATGAATTGTGTAAAGTGTTAAATGGAAAGAATTAAGTGTGTTGTAATAAAATTACAAGATGCTTAACGAACAATATATTTTGTTGAGTGAATCCTTATTTCTTTGTTTTAAATAAATTTATGTATACCTTTAACAAAAATATTTATTTGTGGGGAAAATAATATTTCCTTGTGGCTATGTGGCACTGTAATTTATTTGGACCAAATAGATTTTTGTTGAATTAAGCATTTTTTTCTCTGTGTAGATAAAAGTGTGGCTAGATTTTAAATAAAAAATAAAATTTTTACAATTGATATTTACGAGTTAGTTTTGAATTTAGATTTTTTTCTGCTCTCATTTTATGATGAGGTTCTGTCTCACCGGAGAAGCCGCCCCTGCTTGGCAGACAGTTCTATTCATACAAAAGAACAGATACATAACTGCAAAGAGAATCTGTTAACTCACTTTTGCCAGGTACGTTAACAGTAGTATGGAACGGCTTATTTAATTTACAATAATAATTATTATTCCTTTTGGAGATTATGGGTGCCACAATTTGATTTTACTACCCAAACTTAATTATTGGCTGTAAAATAATATATTTATATTTTATTGCATGTGTTCAAGATCGCATATACTTCACAGCGATAATCCCACATTAACCTTTACAAACAGGTAAGTACTAGTAGTAGGCATTTACTATGGTCACTTCTCGCGTGTACTTTAAAGCATATCAAAAATCAACTAGCCTATTTCACTATGATATTTTAGCTCTTAGTGTCTTAAAGAGGTTATGTAATTGTTAATTATACAAAAACGATTTAGGTGGTTTGAATAATAGTATTGCGCGATTCATTTCTATCGTCTGTTTTGAACTTGAAAAGTCAGGCGTAGGCTGCCTTTTTAATTAGGTGTTTGTCGAAGATATAAAAATGCGTCACGTATGTGTGTATTAAACAGAATGAGTCAATTGTTTTGTATAAGTAAGGAAAAACAGGAACCTTTGGTTATCAGCTCTTAGCGAGATGATTGGGAGACACCATTAGTTGGGTCAGGTGAAAACGCAAAGTATAATTTTTTGAAAACAGTGTGAAATATCAAAACCTTGAGAATGTCTATTCGCAAACGTTATTGGTGTTCATGAGTTTTTTGAAGCAAGTTATTTTCTAAAGTCAATTTAAATTCTATTCAATTAAGTAAGCATGCTTGTTACATTTTTGTTTTAAAATGTTAACATGAAACCCATCGACGTTCTTTGGTTAGGATTAAAGCAATATCTAGGACCCTAATTTAATATGATTTGCTTGTAGCAAAAGTTCAAGAATATATATATATATATATATATATATATATATATATATATATATATATATATATATATATATATATACAACGTGATCTTTTAGTGCGGCAACGGTCGATAACTACGTTATTACAAACGCTACGAAAACAAAATTTGGAGACGTAATAGGGACATCTAAAGTGCATATTTAAAAAATATTTGGAGCCATAAAAAGTGTTACGTAATTCAAGTACAAATTAAAGTTATATTTTTTAACGGAACATCTTATATATTTGTATACTTTGAAAGTTCCATAAAAAGAGCTTTAGTTTGATACCAATTAGTATGTGTCTATTTTTCTAGTTTTCGAGATATTCAATTGGATTTAGAGAAAATGACATAATTAGATACTTGCAACTGGAATAATACACAACTTATGTTAATTCTAAAAATACAGAAATCTTGACGATATGCCATAGTAGTTTTGCAAATATTACTATTTGGAAATTTCAGCATAGTATACAGAGTGTATCACTTTTCTCAAACTATATTTTTTAAACGGTATTTCACCAATCTTTTTATAACTACTAGATATTTGGTTAAACTAAAATATAGTCTATAAATTCACTCTCCCCGGTTAGTTTTCTACAAATCTTTTCTTGTGTAAATCACACTGTGCACAAATTTTTAGAAGTGAAGCTGAATAATTTTTAATAATTCTTAGATCGAAATCAAATGTAGCTGATCAAATACATTCAATAAATTCTCTAATAATAAACAAACTTAACAAAAATTCGAGCTTATTCAAATTTCTAATTATTCACCTACAAAAAGTTTCTTAAGTAATCTAACCTACTTGTGTAAATAAAACAAGCAAAAATGTGATCAAAAAGTCTGTAGCAATTTTATTTTCTACCTCATATATATATATATATATATCTGTATAATCAATCCTTTTATTAAATATTAAATAATATAACACATTATAATGTAATCCAATCCACTTAATATAATTATATCTATTGTCCAATAAAGAACTAGTATTTAGTTCATGTTAAAAGTTGAATTCTACGGAGACAAGATAAAAGCTTTTGTTTGGTATCTTTCCTGGATCCCCTTCCACTCAGGAATCGTAACGTAACTCTGTTACTGGGCAGCAACAAGCCGCCAGGTCACTTCCAACACAGCTGGGGTTCAAGCAGGTCGAAAAGTTGTTCTTAGGAGCGATGTCCGTGGTTGATTTTTGCTGTTGGAGGCGTGCACGATGGAAAATTGCCCGTGTATGCTATTAGGAACAGTAAGTAAATTTGTTTCTATAAAATATTAATTAAAATTTTTAGTGTAACTTTGGAAACTAATAAATTTAAAACATGTAACATTGGAGATTATTAAATTTGAATTTAAATTATATTGCAACGTAGATTGTGAATAAGCTCTTTTCTGAATGGTATTCATTCGAAGTTGATGGAAAACAATTGTATCTTTGTATAATATGGAATTACATATATAAAGTTGTTCGGATCAATTACAGACAACATTTGCTTTCTTGTGGTGTGAATTCTTGAAACGCAGTTAATGGAAGCCAAATGACGGTTTTTCAGTAAGCAGCGCAGCTGTTTGTTTAGAATGGAATTTTCCGTTGTTCAAACATATGTCAGCATTCACGCAAGTATATAGGTGCAAACTGGAACTCTGGTATGTACAAAAATTATGTTCGTATGTTGTCTGAACTGTCGACGTAGTAACGAGATAAATTTTGCTGTAATCGACTTGTGTTAACTTTAAAACAGGTCAAGGCCAGACCTCAGTTATATTTTTCGTAGTCATACGTTATGAATCTGTAATTTGTTCCTACAAATTCTTTTATTAACTCAAAGAAACATCAGAAGATGTCACTACTAATTAGATAAATTAAATTCTTAATTTTAAACCTTTAGAAATTGAATCTTTACATTTGATATTTTATGAACAATTAGCTGTAATTATCTACTGTGAAATTAAGGTAAATTTACCATAATTAACTCTTTCTTTAAATAAGCAATTTTATGCTTTGTCAATTTGTCATATAAACTTCATTAAATAGTAAGTGGTACGGATACTTTCAGTACCATTGTAATTAATTCTTTCTAATTTAAATTAACTTATAAAGGAAGACATATTTTTTGTAAATGAAAATTACTTTATTGGATACCAAAAGAATAGATTCTTATTTTCGGACTAAAGATTATCTTTTATTTAAGAGGAATGAAAGTCGATTCTGATAGTGTTTAATTATTTTTGAATTTGAATGCACAAACAGTGCTTTCTTTGTTTAATCTGTTCACAGGTGCAGTGCAGGATTGCTAAGGTCAAGGTCGAACCATAAGGTAAGATACTTCAAAGATTAGGAGGTCTTTAAAAATTATATAGCGGTTATAGAAAATAGGTTTCCGCATTAGCCTTGTACAAGGGACTTGTTTCAGGTCTTCTCAGTATAAAAAAATACGGTGGCGCCTTATTCTTATTATTAGTGGTTGCAATTACACCCCGACCCACAGCTCATTCTCTACCCAGAGCATATAGTTCCATCTTAATTTGCCGTGGGCTTCATTTCTAATTATCGGAAATTCTCGTTAAACGAAAATCAGAAAGGAAGTAAAAGGCTACAAATAGCGCCCAGCGTGTAGGCCTCGATTGCTGTATCAATTGTATAAGCACATAAAGTATAGGCTTCGATTGACTTTGGTTGTTTACACTTGTGGTTTGTAATTCATTTACCCTCAGATTGGTTTAGTCTATTGATGTTGTTGTTCAATTGAGTTTAATTTGTAATTAGTTAGTTAGTCTATTCCATGATGGCTGAGACGTATCAAGTAGTTTATTTGCATAAAGATAAGTGGGATTATAAATTGAAAATTCGTGAAGTGTTAGCAGCAGACCGATGCAGGATAAAAGGAAAATGTTAGGCCGATTATTAGCCAAAGAAACAACATTGCCTGATTTTATTTGTCAATTAGCTCTAACGGAAATTGATAGTATATCAACATTAATAAAGTTGTGTAAGAAATTAGAGGAAGCTTTCTTATATGGTAAAATTGTTCGATAGGAATATTATTGCTCTTTTAGTCGCAGCTTGTAGTATTTCAGTGAATAATAATTCACAGTGTAGTTGATAATAGTGATTTGTATTTAGGTTTTTCTTCCATTTGTATTAGCTACAATAGTTGTTTGATAAATTTTTTTATAGTAGAGATGATAGATGTTTATAATTTGGTACACTGGTTTTTACTGTCGGTAAACCCTTTCAAGATTGCTCTTGTGCATAGGCACGTTTTGTTTTGATATATTTTGATAGCAATTTTTGATTTATTTATATCCGCATTGCAACGCAGTATGTTAATTGGTTGTAAGTCTAAGTGAAACTTGTCGTCGTGGTTGGTCGGATTAGCAGTATGTCAGTCTAGACGAGACTTAGGAAAAGTCGGTCGCTCAGCATTACATTAGTCTAAACGAGACTCGAGGTAAGTTGTCACTCTAGCAATTTTGGCATCACTATTTTTGAGATTGGTGATGAGGTTATAATTTTTTGTTTATAAGTCTAGGTGAGACTCACAGAGGAGTTTGTCACCTTAGCAAGTTTATGCGTTGTGAAGTACTTTTGTCTATTTTGACAGTTTGATTTTGAGTAGTGTAAGAGTGTACTAGAACATTGATTTATTGTTATCCTAGATGGAAGGTTGAGAGTAATCTAAATTATAAATTTATTATGTTTAAAATTGTCATTGTCTGCGAATTTAAAAGAGAAGGTGTTCTTAAAGTTTGAAGTTCATTGGTTTAATGTTTGAAATCATGTTGATAATTTAGTTGAGATCAAGTTAGATGATGTGGATCCTTGGTATGTGTCTCTTCGAGAAAAATTTTAGCTTCACCTGATGATTACCCCAATGGAAGGTAGAAGATAATTATGTATTTAAATTTCTTTCATCAAATTTACCACTAATGTCGAATGTAAGGAATGGAAATATTTAGTCCCTAGATCACAGAAGGAACAGGTTATTCGGATAAATCATGACCCTTCAGTGGCCGGTCATTTTGGTTTTTTTAAAACATTGGCACGCATTCAAGAGAATTTTTATTGGCCAAAAATGCGTATTGATGTGTTGAAATTTTGTAAAAATTGTTTAACGTGTGGTGCACAGAAGGCATCGAATAAAAGTTCCCCTTTCAGATTATTGCTATAGATCTCATAGGCCCATTTCCACGGTCTAAGGTTGGACACAAATGGTTGTTAGTTATAGGTGATTGGTTCTCAAAATTCACGTTGATGTTCCCGTTACGTAGTGCAAAAGCGCATTTAATAGAACGTGTGTTGGAGGAAAAAGTTTTTTTAGTTTATGGTGTTCCCAAATATATTATTTGTGACAATGGCTCACAATTTAGTGGTAAAAATTTCAAGGCCGTATGTAAAAAATATGACGTTCAAAAAATTTGGTTTAATGCAGTTTACTCTCCCCAATGTAACTTTGTAGAGAGGATAAATAGAACAGTCGGAACAGCTATACGTTCGTATATTGGAGAACATGATACTTGGGACATAGAGTTACCCCAAATTCAGTATGCGATTAATTCTGCAAAACATCATGCCACTGGTTATTCGCCAAATTTCTTAGTTTTTGGTAGACATGTTCCTGTATCTGGAAGATTTTATGGTCTTGATGTGGAACCCTCAGTTGATATTGATTTTATTTCTAGAGATAGACCTTCGTATGTATCAGATCATCAAGGACTGTTTGATATTTTTATAGACGTACAGAAAAGGTTACATTTAGCTTACATGCAGTCTAGTAATTCGTATAATTTAAGAAGACGTAACATTTCTTTCGAAGTAGGTGACAAAGTTTGGAGGTCAAATAAAGTTCTTTCGAAAGCAAGTGATAAATTTACAGCTAAGCTTGCGCCAAAATATGTTTTGAGTATTGTTAAAAGAAGGTTTCAAGTTTAATTTATGAATTGATTCAATGAAAATGGTTCGAGAGCAGGCAGATGGCATGTTAAGACTTAAAACCTTATTCAGAGTTCAGTGGTGATATTGAAAAGAGAACGTTTCTGAACATTAATTAGTGTTGTTGACATATTTAATGGTTGATAGTAGGAATTATTTCTGTCTTATCTTTTAGTAAAGAGTTTAAATATTGTATTGGAATACTGTTTGGTAGTCTAAAATTTTAGATGTTGGATAAGAAGTATAAAAGAATTTTTGTAGTGCAGTAAGGCTGACACTAGACTGTGCTGATATTGTTAGTTGCAAGTTATTTATTTGAGTCAAGATAAAAGTTACATGTTTCCGTTTGTCAAATGATTTCATTGGTCGTATAATTCTTTAGTTCAAGGTTATAAAGGAATGTTTAGGTATTTTTACGATTAAATTGTTTGATAAATAAAGTTGTATATATTTGTTTATTATTATTTTTTGGATTTGTGATTAAAGTATTTGATAATTATATTAGGAATCAGGTAGTTGAGTCCATATTAAATATTGGTTGGAGGTCAATATTGTTAGTAACTTTGATAGTTATGTTTAATTGTGAATATCGCGTGAGATAGCAATGTTCTATGTTTATAATGAATATTGTGTGAGATAGCAATGTTCTATGTTTATAATGAATATTGTGTGAGATAGCAATGTTCTATTTTGTTCATTCATGCGTGAGTGAGATTTTGAGGAGTAAGACGTGGAGACGTTTTACTTGTCTCTTCTGGGAAAGAGATATTTCTACATTTTGTTGCATATACATGCGGTAGATTGTTGAACGTTAGTGATTTCAAGACATGTTTGCTGTTTTAAAGTTATGTTTGGAGTGGATCTCAAAGATAGTGAGAGTCCTTTTCTTCTTTTGTAAATATGTAAATTAAAGTTAATAAAGTAAAAATATGTTTGTCATGATAATTTGATATTTTCATTAAGGAATTATAATACAGCAGTATTATATGTTTTGTTGTTTAAGTTTCGAGTATAAATGAGTGATATAATAACCCCGAATATGATTAAACGATAATGACACCCTACCGATTAAGACTTCCGAATTTGTCCCCTTGTGGCGTATAGTACGCGTAGTTACTCATCACTCATTTTTAACTATGTTGTATCATAAGTGGTAATTTTGTTTTATTTTGTAAAATTAATAATAATAAGTCGTGAATATATAACTATAAATTCAAAAAAAATTCTTAGTATTTATTCCAGAATTTTTCTCTTAGAAAGAGGCAGTGTAGCAATTTTATTTTCTACCTCATATATATATCTGTATAATCAATCCTTTTATTAAATATTAAATAATATAACACATTATAATGTAATCCAATCCACTTAATATAATTATATCTATTGTCCAATAAAGAACTAGTATTTAGTTCATGTTAAAAGTTGAATTCTACGGAGACAAGATAAAAGCTTTTGTTTGGTATCTTTCCTGGATCCCTTCCACTCAGGAATCGTAACGTAACTTTGTTACTGGGCAGCAACAAGCCGCCAGGTCACTTCCAACACAGCTGGGGTTCAAGCAGGTCGAAAAGTTGTTCTTAGGAGCGATGTCCGTGGTTGATTTTGCTGTTGGAGGCGTGCACGATGGAAAATTGCCCGTGTATGCTATTAGGAACAGTAAGTGAATTTGTTTCTATAAAATATTAATTAAAATTTTAGTGTAACTTTGGAAACTAATAAATTTAAGACATGTAACATTGGAGATTATTAAATTTGAATTTAAATTATATTGCAACGTAGATTGTGAATAAGCTCTTTTCTGAATGGTATTCATTCGAAGTTGATGGAAAACAATTGTATCTTTGTATAATATGGAATTACATATATAAAGTTGTTCGGATCAATTACAGACAACATTTGCTTTCTTGTGGTGTGAATTCTTGAAACGCAGTTAATGGAAGCCAAATGACGGTTTTTCAGTAAGCGGCGCAGCTGTTTGTTTAGAATGGAATTTTCCGTTGTTCAAACATATGTCAGCATTCACGCAAGTATATAGGTGCAAACTGGAACTCTGGTATGTACAAAAAATTATGTTCGTATGTTGTCTGAACTGTCGACGTAGTAACGAGATAAATTTTGCTGTAATCGACTTGTGTTAGCCTTAAAACAGGTCAAGGCCAGACCTCAGTTATATTTTTCGTAGTCATACGTTATGAATCTGTAATTTGTTCCTACAAATTCTTTTATTAACTCAAAGAAACATCAGAAGATGTCACTACTAATTAGATAAATTAAATTCTCATAATTTTAAACCTTTAGAAATTGAATCTTTACATTTGATATTTTATGAACAATTAGCTGTAATTATCTACTGTGAAATTAAGGTAAATTTACCATAATTAACTCTTTCTTTAAATAAGCAATTTTATGCTTTGTCAATTTGTCATATAAACTTCATTAAATAGTAAGTGGTACGGATACTTTCAGTACCATTGTAATTAATTCTTTCTAATTTAAATTAACTTATAAAGGAAGACATATTTTTTTTGTAAATGAAAAATTACTTTATTGGATACCAAAAAAGAATAGATTCTTATTTTCGGACTAAAGATTATCTTTTATTTAAGAGGAATGAAAGTCGATTCTGATAGTGTTTAATTATTTTTGAATTTGAATGCACAAACAGTGCCTTTCTTTGTTTAATCTGTTCACAGGTGCAGTGCAGGATTGCTAAGGTCAAGGTCGAACCATAAGGTAAGATACTTCAAAGATTAGGAGGTCTTTAAAAATTATATAGCGGTTATAGAAAATAGGTTTCCGCATTAGCCTTGTACAAGGGACTTGTTTCAGGTCTTCTCAGTATAAAAAAATACGGTGGCGCCTTATTCTTATTATTAGTGGTTGCAATTACACCCCGACCCACAGCTCATTCTCTACCCAGAGCATATAGTTCGACTAGCCGCTTGCCTTTGAGATTTCCTCAACTTAGAGCCACCTTCCATCTTAATTTGCCGTGGGCTTCATTTCTAATTATCGGAAATTCTCGTTAAACGAAAATCAGAAAGGAAGTAAAAGGCTACAAGTCTTTAAACCATAATATTCTTGGTTTTGCCGTTAAATTGTGCTGGTTGTCGTGAACTTGACCATTTCAAAAATTATTAATTAAACTTCCACTTCAATATACCGTATCGTAATATTTTCTGAAAGATAATTTACCAATAAATGCATTTAAAAAATTTATATACCGTTTTCTTTTACTTCGCAGAGATTTGTTTTCGTTCGTTCAAAAACTAATTTCCTTATTAATTTTAAAATCATAATCATAATCTCAAGTTAAATCGCATTTCAACATCGATTGTTATACATTTATAATTTTAAAATTCATTATTATTTATAGACTGATATTTTTGAACATGTAGTAAGACACGAATATGAACTGCACTCAGTGAACTCTATTGCATTTTTTAATCGGTTTATATAGTACAAAGTTGACTACGTCATAATAATATGGAAAAATATGTCTGTTTTAATTCATACGAATGGTGTAATTTTACCCAAAATTGAGTTACTATGGCTTGCGGTGACGCTTAATTAGGATATTCTATATATTTATCTTATCTAAATTGCTTCTATCCGTTTGGTATCTTTGATTAAATGTTTTTATCACATATTATAGTTCACTAATTGACATACCCATTTACCTTTACTGAATCAACGTTAAAAATGCTTATCTGTTATTTTGATTAATATCCGTCAATTGATTTATTGGTTGTTTTGCTACTTAATGAAGCAGGGCTTAAATTGCTAATCAAACTAAAAACGAAATACTCTTTGCGATCCAAAATACACAACTGCACGTTTAGCGTTAATACTTTTAGTTTGTCGTGAATTGAAATTCTTGTTAGGGCCCGTTTAAATAATATTTTAATACGGGTTTCTACTTACGCGCCATACCTTATTCGTATTAAAGATATGATTAAGTTCTGCAACATAACTGAAGCTTGTATATCACGGGTATTCGCATTTAAAGTACAACACACAGTGTTTCCAATTATTGTGTGTACTACATAGAAAATAAGTATTTTGAAAAATTTCTTTATATTTCTTTGGCATAGCGTGTTGCATGCACATGGAATGGTCTTCAATGACCTTACCACATAGTATATATGTATACATATATATTGCTATAATAGGGTAGTTTAAGGGTAGATAAAGTCATAGGGGTCGTAAGATAACTGTAAATATAATTAACGTTAAGAGAACTAAATAATTATACCACTAAATAGGAGTAAATCAAATATTTTACAAAAGGTCAATAGCGAGCGCACTCTATACAAATTATATTTAATTTAATGCATAAAAAAGAAGCTTATTTGCACTAATTAGATAATATTTAGCTAAAGTATTAATGTGTACGTTTTATAATACGTTTTAAGTTAAAGAAACGAACAAAGATAGTGTTTTAAATACATCAAGTTTCATCAAAATAAACACATAATCGGGAAATATAAATAACCTGGCATTCTAGCTATTTAAGAATTTCATTAAAAATGTCAACGCATAAATAAGAGAACGCATGCAAATACATCACTATTAGAAAGATGAGTACGTGACTGGAATATCATATTTGAAATAACAAACAAGAAATAACAGATGGTTTCCAATATGATAAAAGTTTGGGCTATAATCGACAAACATGAAGGACGTAATAAAATTGCAATGGATATTTGAAGATTCTGAGAATATACGACGAAATTTTAAACGTCTACGTGCGAGATTGAAAGAAGGAACAACAATTAAAGCAAGGGAATTTTGAGAAATACCGGGTTCTACAGAGATAGGCGCAAAGTACAAGCCTTGATCAACGAACACGCCAATTAAAACGTTGAAAGGTGGGACTTATAAATACCATAGGAAACTTGAAAATAAACAGTATATCTTTAACAAGGCATGCACCACGTCGATTTAAAGTAGAAAATTACGTACAAGTAACAATTAGTAAAATGCCAATAATTTATTAAGAGTGAAAAATTGAAATTGCCAGTATGTGCATTGAAGAATAGCCGTTCTACGCGTAAATGTAAGACAAAATATTAATCGAATTTTATTTTAAATATTTAACAATTTGGGGCTCCGAATATAGATCTAAATATACCTCTAAATGTACCTATAAATGAAAAGATACTTCAAAAATACTTACAAGGAAATAAACGTAAAGATACTAAAAGTTATTCCAGAAATCCAAAAGGAAAAATACAAGCAACAATTAATCCATTATTCTGGTCCAACAAGTAAAGAAAGTCGAACCGTAACAATTAAGGGGTGCTGACCACTGATACTCTGAGGCAATTCCAGTGACATGCAAGGAAAACGCAGGTTAGAGATCTTAAATTTTTCATTAGTTAAAGACTGTTTCAATTTTAATACTTGCTAAATATTATATATCTGTGTCAACAAAAAGGTCAATTGAGAGTTTGAAAACTTGAGAAAGCATATTTGAACGTTCGAAAGGTACTTAAGAGTAATTACAAAGCTATTTTTGCTGGCTTTCAGGAAAATTAAATTTGGTGAATGTGAATAATTTATTCAGGCGCTAATTTTTGAATTGACATGAAACTGTACATATTATCAAACATTAAACTGTGTAATTTTGGATAGCTTTATTTAAATTATTTCAACAGATAGAAAGAAAAGGGGTTAAACAATTTTTATTATTGTAAAGTAGGGCATTTTGTGTTTGATAGATTGAGCTAGCCGTGGAAAAACAAATTCAAGAAACCCTAGGATTTTAAAAGAAGTTGATATTCACACCAATAAAAATAGCAACACCAATTATAAAAGGATATATTACAGCAAAAAAGAAGGGCACACCCACGTAGCGACTTGAATCGTAAAGGCATTATCACAGCAACGAAAATAACACCAATCGTGGGGCTTAAAGGAAAAAAGAGTATATCACAGCAATCAAAATGACACCCAACGTAGGGGCTTGAATCGTAAGGGCATAATCACAGTACTATATATATATATATATATATATATATATATATATATATATATATATATATATATATATATGTGTGTATAATATATATTGCTATGATAAAAAAGTAATTTAAGGGTATATGAAGTCATAGATGTCGTAAGATACATGTAAATATTATTAAAGTTTAAAAAACCAAACAATTCCATCATTAAATGCGAGTAAATCGATATTTTAGCATAAAGTCAATAGCGAGCACAATGTATATAAATCATAATGAATTATAATTCATAGAAGCTCATCCTTTAATAACCAGATCCAATTTAGCAAGAATAATAACGTGCGCATCGTATAATACGTTTCAAATTAAATATACAAGTCTAAGATTGAAAAGAAAGACGCAAAAATAACGTTTTAAACAAAACGAGTTTTATTATAATAAACACGCAATCGGTGAAGGTAAACAACCTGGCATACTAGCTACAATACAATCTCATTTACAATATTAACCCATAAACCCATTCAAATACGACATAATAAAAAAGAGGGTACGTAGTCTGCAACTTTGTAAACCCACATAAAATCCCACATATTTGGATTTTTAAATAACAAACAACAGACGTTCGGCAACATGATAAAAATTTGAATAACAGCAAACACAAATATGAAGACGTAACAGAATGAATATAAATTTGGATTTTCTGAGGAATATTCTCTACAATATAAACGCCAACGTGTAAAATGGAACTATTTAACAAGTACCTTGACAGGAAATTTGTAGAAAATCCAAGTCCTGGGATGATAGTGCAAAGTGCAAAGTGCAACGCCAGTTATGTAATCCTCTAATTGATATATATGTAAAGAGATAGGAAATTATTAGAAATACTAGAAATGCGCTAAGTGATGTCCAACATTGTAATGGAAGGACAATTTATACAGTTTATTAACGTTCATGGGAACGGAAGCGCTACTTTGTAGCACAGAAGATAAAACGAATTTCTAATTCAACAACCCGGTATTAACTAACTTAATACCTCGGAAATAAAGGCAAAAATTAAAATCACAAAATTAAAACCAAAATCTTATAATAACGCAAAAATCTCATCATTAAAAGTGAATAAAATCATTCACCTTGAACGCAACGAATATATTTAATTATAACTGCGAAACAATACCATCCTAAACTTTACAAGCTATTTAAAACATCGCGAAAACCTTTCAGAATAAAACGATACAAGCATTTGTAAATCAAAGCATAATAAAATTACGACCAGAAATTTTTATAAAATTAAATTTAATTATAAAACCAATTTACGAAACCTATAAATAACTACGGTACTGAAAAAATGCATATTGTCAGCTCATTCAAACTTGACAATTATAATACTTCAGTAAATTAACAACGCAAAAATTTCATCGTTCCAAACGCGACATTGTATAATTGAGTATTTCAGAACGAAATAGTTAGTTAAAGAAAAGACGCAATCTATTCAAACAAAAGCTTTCAGGAAGGATCAAATAAAGTATAAATTGTATTAAGCCGCAGTAATCACTGAATAACACCTACAGTACATTTAAAAATAACCTTGCAACAGAAACACTGACGCAACTAATTAACTGGCAACATCCTAAGGTAGATTACAAAATTGTAATAAAACGCAAAGTATTGCAGGCACCTTACAAATTACATAAACCCACGGGAAGAAATAATTATTACAGACGTATTTAAAATCAGCAGAATTAAAATAGAAAAGCTTTAACTGACGCAAAGCAAGCAAGTAAGATAAATTACCACAAAATAACTCAATCGTATTGAAACTTCAGAAATCAAACCTACAATAAAATTAACATCTGTAAAATTAAAAATAAACGTAACCAAAACAATACCAAGCGTAAAACCCATGAAATAACTACAACATCGTGCAATTAAATACTAAATAAGCAACACCATCTTATAAATAATCTGAAACGACCCAAGCCAAAAATAACAAGTAACCCGACGCAATTTAAATGAAAAATTAATAAATCCAAGCAAGGAATAACAACAAAAACTACGAAATAAATCCAAATTTTTTAAAAAATCGAAAAATAACCATAGTCAAATTAAAAAATTATCAGAACACTTCCACAACCAAAATGAGTAGAAAATGAAAATCTACTTGGATATGATTCCAAATTTTAACGGAGACCAATGTCTACCAGTAATTTTATATCAGCCAGTGAAATATTTCTAAAAACATTCTATAAGCCAATAGATAACGAAAGTAACGTTTTACTCCTACGTCTTATAATCAGTAAATTAACCGGAAGGGTACTAAGTTAATTGCCAGTCTAGATAATTTACACCGATGGCATGACTTCAAACGTGTTATAATATCATATTTCGGCAATCAGAGGAGCCTAAAATGCCTAGTACACGATTTAATAAACCTTAGAATAAAAAACAACCAATCCCCATACCAATTTAGAATGAAATGCCAAGATGTAAGAAGCTTAATCTTGACAGAACTAAAAATTGAAGAAACCGACCCAAATGTCAGACTTCTAAAAACAAAAATGTATGACAAAATGGCACTAGACACCTATTTAAATGCACTACCCGAACGACTTTCAGACAAAATCAGATTTCAACATCCCCAAGACTTAGATGAAACTATGGACATGATAATCGAGGAAGAAAACGTAATGTACTACAGAAACAGACTATACAACTCCAACGCGAATAAAGGTTATACACAAATAAAAACCATACAACCCGCGAATCAAACAAATCCACAACAAAAATTCACCCCGTTCAATGCACAAACAAACTAAACGCGAACCAATAATCCACAGTTTAATAACGCAAACTTTAATGACCCATATAGACATTTTTCAAAACCAACATTTAACCCAAACTTTACGAAGCCCGCATTTCAACCAAGATTCCACCAAAACGTAAATTAGCAAAGATCAGTATTCAACGCGAATCCTATTAGAAACTCACCAATGACAAATAATAATAATCCCAATAACTATTACAAACCCACACTGATGGATACCTCATCTGGTAACACCAGACCAAACACAAAAATAACACACATTCAACCAAACCCTAACCAAAAACGCACTTTTACCTCAGAAAAGTTATTTCACCAAGAAATAGAGGAATATGAAGATGACCAGAATAATGGCATTCGACCAAGAACAGAAAATGAACAGAACCAATCCAACAATTATGAACGCGAAGAATCCTGCGAAACTTACGACGAGGACGACGAAGAATACGTGTGCTCAAATTTTCAGATAGACCGATTTATAAACGACTAAAGGTAATAAACTTAAATAACATGAATCACCTTGTACTACCCTATATAGAAATACTCCACGCCAAATTCAAATTACTAATCGATACCGCATCTTCAAATACCTTAATTAGCCCGCGAACCGTAAAGAGACATTATTTAAACTATGTAGAAAGAGAACCGTTTAAAATTAAGACAGCCCATCAAACAACCCTACACCAATTCGTAGCAAACCTACACTTACCCAAAACATTTAACGTCAAAATGAAGCATAAATTCTGCATAGTCGAATTCAATGACAAATATGACGGAATATTAGGAATGGACCTTTTAAGAAAATTAGGAGCCAACAACAACATAAAAAACCGTTTACTCAAAACCAAATATGGACGAATCCCCATTAAATTTCAAAATACCCAAGTTGAAGAAAAATACGCAATAGACCCCGAACAGAGAAAAAGATAAAAATCCCAGTAAATTCAAATAACAAATTAGGAATAATAAATCACATAATTTTTCAACAAGGAGTAGAGACTCCAAACGCATTAGTACAAATCAAAGATAATTATGCTACAACAACGATTTTAAATTCAAATGACTACCCCGTAGAACTATCTTTAACAAACCCAATTAACGTAGAAGAATGAATTTCAACGAGATGGAAGTAGATGAAAATCTAAACGAAAATTATAACCCCGTAGAAAACGACGAAATGTTAAGAGAAATTTAAGTAATATCCGTTTTAACACCGATATCAATCACGAGGAACAAAGAGTAATTAAAAATTTATGTTTCGAATACCGCGACATATTCCATTGCGAAGGAATACCCCTAACACTTACGAATACCGTCAAGCATAACATTGAACTAACAGACAACAAACCCATATTCACAAAAGCATACAGATTGCCCCAGGCAAGTCAAGAAGAAGCTGACAGACAAGTAGCCGATCTATTAAATCAAGATATCATACAACACTCCAATTCACCATGGAGCAGCCCCGTATTGATAGTACCAAAAAAACTGGACGCATCAGAAAAACGAAAATATAGAATGGTAATAGATTACAGAAAATTAAATGAAAAAACGGTAGACGATAAATACCCGTTACCAAATATAACTGAAATTTTAGATAAATTAGGCAAGTGCCAATATTTGTCGACATTAGATCTAGCATCAGGATACCATCAAGTAGAAATGGAAGAAAAGGATACACAAAAAACAGCCTTTAGCACACCTAGCGGACATTACGAATACAAAAGGATGCCATTTGGACTAAGGAACGCACCCGCAACTTTTCAAAGAGTAATGGATAATTACTACGAGGTACACAACGAAAAATGCCTTGTGTACCTAGACGATATCATAGTGTATTCAACATCATTAGTGGAGCATATAGAAAAACTACGAGAAGTGTTCGAAAGATTAAGAGCAGCATAATTTAAAGGACAATTAAATAAGAGCGAATTTCTACAGAAAGAAGTAGCATTCTTAGGACATATAATAACACCCCAAGGTGTGATGCCGAACCCCGACAAAACAAACGCTGTATTAAATTACCCCATACCAAAAACGAATAAAGAAATAAAAAGATTTTTAGGAATTAGTGGTTATTGCCGCAAATTTATTAAAGGTTATGCTCAGATAACCAAGCTCCTGACAAATTGTTTAAAGAAGGGAACAAAATTGTACATACCGCAGAATTCATTAAAGCTGTAGATATAATCAAAGGTATATTAACGAATCACCCCGTATTAGAATACCCCGATTTTTCGAAACCATTCATATTAACAACAGACGCATCAAATGTAGCATTAGACGCAGTATTAAGCCAAGGAAGAGTAGGCAATGGTAAACTCATCAGCTACGCATCCAGAACCCTCAACGAAACTGAGCAAAGATATAGTACAATAGAGAAAGAATTGTTAGCCATAATTTGGGCAACAAAAGTATTTTAGACCATACCTATACGGACGGAAATTTTATATATACACCGATCATAGACCACTAGTATGGCTATGCAAACTCAAGAAACCCAATTCAAAATTATAATGATGGAGAATCCGATTAGAAGAATATGACTACGAGATCATATACAAAAAGGGAATTTACAATAATAACGCAGACGCTTCAAGTAGAATACAGCTTAACGCACTAGAATTCAGAATCAGTGATAGGAAACGTAAACGAAACAGAAATTAGAGAAGATCCAGACGAAATGGACACCATACATTCAACACAACATGACGAGCCAAAAACCGCAATTAGAATTTTAAATGAAGCCATAGATATGAAACCCAATCAGTCTATAATCACAGAAGTTTTAACCAACCCTAGCACTGTAAAATATACGAATGTAGGTAACAAAAAGATATACCAAATTCAAATAACCAAAGACGACAATGAAGCACAAATAATTAAAAGTCTAAAGAAATACACCCCCGAGAAAAAACGATTTTATTTTTACTTAACCATAGAAAACTTATATAAACGATTTTCAGAAATATATGTTAAATTATTCAACAATTCTAGCCCTGAACTTATAAGATGCACAAAAAAATTAATAACATTAGACGACCCTGACGAAATAAATGATGTGATCAGAAACCAACACGAAGGAAAGACCAACCATCGTGGAATAAATGAAACCCTAAAACAAATTATGAGACGTTATTACTTCAAAAACATGAAAGAACTAACTACAGACTATATCAATCAATGTGAAATATGCGACAAAGCAAAATACGACAGGACACCCCCAAAGATACCCTTAATGTTAACTAAAACACCTGACAAACCCTTTCAGAAATTACATACTGATACTCTAGTAGTAGAAGCACAAAGTCACTTAACAATCGTAGACGCATTCACAAAAATAAACCAAGCATTACTAATCACCTCTAAAAGTAGCATAGACGCAACTCAAGGATTTTTACATTATTTTACATTTTATGGAACGCCCGAAACGATAACGTTAGATAACGGCAGCGAGTTTATAAACGAAACGCTACAAAACACTTTGGAATTACACAAGATAAAAATTCATTTTATAACTGAAAACCACCCTGAATCCAACGGACTAATCGAAAGACTACATTCAACCCTACTAAAACAAATCCGATTATTAAAAATAACATACAAGAAAGAACACATAACTAATTTGATGTCATACGCATTAATCGCCTATAACAACACAATCCATTCATCAACCAATTTTACACCATTAGAATTAACCCTAGGACATTCAGATTCACGCAACCCTTATGATATACATTACAACAAGGAAGTTTATAAGCAATACGCCAAGGATTACAAAGAAAACTAAAAATAACTGACGATAAAGTAAAGGATAAGTTATATAATGACACAGAACGCATTACCGCGACCCGTAATAAAAACACAGACGTAAATAAATTTTCAATAGGACAAACCGTGTACAAGAAAAATTTCCAAAGCAAAGGACACAAAACGGCACCTAGCAATTTAGGCCCCTTTAAAATTAAAAGAATATCCGACAAAAACGTAGCCGTAGTAGACAACGGCAACATAACAAAATATATTCACCTGAAAGATCTAAGACACCGTGTACTTTCAGATGGGTAATCATCACCCTTACCGTCAACCTCCACCCAGGTAGAACGGACACCGAAGTCATAATTGGAGACATAAAAAATAACCGCGGTATACTACCAATAAAATTAGGCAGTATGCAGGACACCCTAGACTATAGGACCTTTGCACAAAAATTCGATTTAACAGAACTAAAACAAGAATTTCAAACAATCAAAAATAATTTTTACCGATTAAAACAATCAATGGACACAACAAAATTCGGAAAAGAATTCGCAATAGAAATGATGAACTATGACAGCATAATAGAAAGTATTTTGAGAAACATAGAAGACAAATTTAATCGACTAATACCCACAGAACAAACGGCGAGACAAAAAAGAGGACTAATCAACGGATTAGGAAACATAATAAAAGCAATAACAGGCCATTTAGACAATCAAGACGCAGAACGTTATGACAACGCAATACAACAATTGATCGATAACCAGAACGACATCAAAACAATAATTAGTAACCAAATATCGTTAACTCAATCAACGATCATAAAATTCAATAAAACCTTAAGAAAATTAGTTAAAAACCAAGATAGTATAGCCAATCGAATACAAACCCTTAAAAATTACATGCAAACTACCATGTTAGGCATGCGAGATTTAATCAGATTTACCACGATATACAACAAGATAATATCAACACTTACCTTAATCCAACAAACTCTAGCCACGTTAGAAAACGCTGTAACATTTGCAAAATTAAATACCCTACATTCCAGTACCATAGAACCAATTGATTTATTAAAAATATTATTAAGAATTAGATCATTTATAACTAACAGTAGATTACCTTTCGATGTAGTAGAATCAAACATATTGATATTTGAAAAAATAGCTATAGTTAAAGGCTATGTAAAAAATAACGATATAACATTTTTAATAGAAATTCCAATAGTTGAGACTAACGATTACAATTATTATCACTTATCTGCTTTTCCAATGAAAATGACTAGCACATACCAAGTTATTATACCCAAAACCAAATTCCTATCTTAAATGAACTAAGATATGGTTATACGAACTAAAAATGTGATGAAATCACACCAAATCAATACTTATGCCAAACATTGACAACGACAACAATCCAAGAAGACAGTCCTTGCGAAGTACAACTACTAAAGTTTTCAAATCATTACCAAAATTGTAAAGCCAAACCTGTACAAATCACCAACATGAAAATCCAGATAGTAACGGAAAATAAATGGATAGCCATTTTTCCTACAGAAGTAATAGCAACAATCTACTGCAATCAAGATGAAAGCAACCTAGCATTAACCGGAAGTAAATGAATCACTCCTAGGCAAAATTTTTATTTAAAATTAAAAATGAAATAATTAGAGTCTACCAAGATCCCGTACAGACCAAGAAATTAGCAAATTTACCCAAATTACTGATCAAGATAACACAAGACGAAGACGAAGAAATACTTCAAAAACCCATGCAACTTGAACACCTGAAGTTAGACAACCTCAACCACGCCATGAAACTCATGGAAGACTACAAAGAACATCTAAACGAACTTAAAACGCCCAAAGTGCACTACGATAACATTAGTGTATGGACAATTGTATTAATTATTTTGACTATTTTATTGATCATTTATGTAATTTACAAAATGTATATTAGGTATAAAAATTAAAAAAACAGTTTTAGATTTAAGGCAACCAAAGAAACAAATGTACCCTTAGAAAGTATGAATTTTAAGAAATGAAGTTAAATGAATTTTAAATTAAAAATCAATAAAAGGAAAACCCTTAATTATTAATGTAAGTCGGGAGGAGTTATGTAATCCCCCAATTGATATATATGTAAGAAATAGAAAATTATTAGAAATACTAAAAGCGCTAAGTGATGTGCAACATTGTAAATAAAGGACAATTCATACAGTTTATTAACGTTCATGGGAACGGAAGCGATACTTTGCAGCACAGACGATAAGTGACACAGCAGATGTCAGGTAACAGGCGGTCGCAAACGGTCACGTACCAAGGTTTCTTAGAAAGTAAGGTCGCAAAAATGTAATTATGAATAGAGTTAAGTGTAAGCAGACATGAAATTTGCAAGTTCCCACAGCCATGTGAGGGGGTAGGGATATTATAAAAGGCCCGGGAACCCCAGTCGACAACCGTCAATCCATCGTTCCGCTTTAACCTTGCAGTTCGTTAGATTACTCATTTTTACAATTAATTAATGTATGTCGAATTAGAGTAAAATTTAAACTAATTTGTCAAAATTCCAAGTCAACTCTGTATAAATATAAATAAATTTGTTAAGAAGTTGGAAATGGTTTTTTAAAAAGGACCGATCCCAGCCACGAACCTTAACTCGCGTTACTTATAAAGACTCTACCTCCTATTTGTCCTATTGGTTTTACTGGCGTGTTTGTTGATTAAGGCGAGTTAAGTTTCGTGGCCGGGGGGATGTCCTTTTTAAAAAACCATTTCCAACTTTTTAACAAATTTATTTATATTTATACAGAGTTGACTTGGAATTTTGACAAATTAGTTTAAATTTTACTCTAATTCGAAATACATTAATTAATTGTAAAAATGAGTAATCTAACGAACTGCAAAGTTAAAACTGAACGATGGATTGACTGTCGTCGACTGGGGCTCCCGGGCCTTTTATAATATCCCTACCACTTACATGGCTGTGGAAACTTGCAAATTTCATGTCTGCTTACACTTAACTCTATTCATAATTACATTGTTGGGATCTTACTTTCTAAGTAATCTTAGTACGTGACCGTCTGTGACCGCCTGTGACCTGACATCTGCAGTGTCACTTATCGTCTGTGCTGCTAAGTAGCGCTTCCGTTCCCATGGACGTTAATAAACTGTATGAATTGTCCTTCATTTACAATTTTGCACATCACTTAGCGCATTTAGTATTTCTAATAATTTCCTATTTCTTACATATATATCAATTGGGGTATTACATAACTCCTCCCGACTTACATTAAAAATTAAAGGTTTTCTTTTTCTTGATTTTTAATTTAAAATTCATTTCATTTCATTTCTTAAAATTCATACTTTTTAAGGGTACATTTGTTTCTTTGGTTGCCTTAAATCTAAAACTGTTTTCTTTATTTTTATACCTAATATACATTTTGTAAATTACATAAATGATCAATAAAATAGTCAAAATAATTAATACAATTGTCCATACACTAATGTTATCGTAGTGCACTTTGGGCGTTTTAAGTTCGTTTATATGTTCTTTGTAGTCTTCCACGAGTTTCATGGCGTGGTTGAGGTTGTCTAACTGCAGGTGTTCAAGTTGCATGGGTTTTTGAAGTATTTCTTCGTCTTCGTCTTGTGTTATGTTGATTTGTAATTCGGGTAAATTTGCTAATTTCTTGGTCTGTACGGGATCTTGGTAGACTCTAATTATTTCATTTTTTAATTTTAAATAAAAATTTTCCTTAGGAATGATTAATTTACTTCCGGTTAATGCTAGGTTGCTTTTATCTTGATTGCAGTAGATTGTTGCTATTACTTCTGTGGGAAAAATGGCTATCCATTTATTTTCCGTTACTATCTGGATTTTCATGTTGGTGATTTGTACAGGTTTGGCTTTACAATTTTGGTAATGATTTGAAAACTTTAGTAGTTGTACTTCGCAAGGACTGTCTTCTTGGATTGTTGTCGTTGTCAATGTTTGGCATAAGTATTGATTTGGTGTGATTTCATCACATTTTTAGTTCGTATAACCATATCTTAGTTCATTTAAGATAGGAATTTGGTTTTGGGTATAATAACTTGGTATGTCCTAGTCATTTTCATTGGAAAAGCAAATAAGTGATAATAATTGTAACTGTTAATCTCTACTATTGGTATTTCTATTAAAATGTTATATCGTTATTTTTTACATAGCCTTTAACTATGGCTATTTTTTCAAATATTAAAATGTTTGATTCTACTACATCGAAAGGTAATCTACTGTTGGTTATAAATGATCTAATTCTTAATAATTCTTTTAATACATCTTCTTCGTTCAACCATAACATCCAAGAGCACGAACCATATAGTTTTGCATATATATCAAATGTTCATACGATGACTCGTTAAACAAATTTGAATTATATAGAGGACCTGAAGCTGCAAAAGTCTTTATGCAGAAGTTTAAGGAAAAAGTTTGCAAATTGGGTAAAATCCTTAAAACTAATGTATCAATGAAAGCGTTGGAACCTTTAGACAAGTTATTGTTTTATATGGTAGATGATTGTGGCATCTGCAAGAAACCATTGGGAGATAATCGAGTAAGGGATCACTGCCATCTTACGGTGAAATTTCGCTAAGGAGCACATACCCAGTGCAATTTAAAATTTAATTTACCTCGGTTTATCCCAGTTGTGTTCCACAATCTTAGCGGATACGACAGTCACTTCATCGTCAGAGAGCTGGGTTGTAATAAAGTCTCGGTGATCCCAAATAACAAGGAAGTATTCATTCCTTTCACAAAGCTTGTGAGACTGTCTGGTGATTAAGTAAATGATAAAGAAACCAATGATGATGATGAATCCATCAATTCTACAGTGCAGCTGCGATTCATCGATTCCCTGCGTTTTATGGCGTATGGATTGGATAAATTGGTAAAAAATTTGAACTCTCAACAGTTTATGGAGATCAAAAAATGTTTTTCTGATGATGAACACTTTGGATTATTGACAGGAAAGGAGTGTTTCCGTATAAATATATCACCAACATATTTGTGTTAAATGACTCCAATTTACCACCGAACGAAGCCTTCTTCAACGACTTGACATTTTCAGATATCACATAAGAAGACTATGGACATGCCCAAAAAGTTTGGAGAACGTTCAGTATTTAGAATCTTGGTGAGTAAAGTGATCTGTACTTAAAAACAGATGTGTTGCTTCTCGCCGACGTCTTTGAAAACTTTAGAGATGTCTGCATCAAAACTTATGATTTAGATCTTTGTCAATATCTTACAGCCCCAAGTTTGAGTTGGCACGCCATGTTAAAGCACATCGGCGTAAAACTGGATCTGTTGACTGATGTAGGCATGTACCATTACATCAAGAAAAGGGTACATCGTGGTTTAACCCAGTGCAGTAGACGACACTCCAAAGCAAACAACAAGTACATGAAAAATTATAACCCTGAGGAATCTTCTAAATACCTAACGTATCTCGACGCCAACAATTTTTACGGGTGGGCTATGAGCCAATATTTACCTATAAGTGGGTTTAGGTGGTTGGCCGAAGATAAAATTAAAAAGCTTCAAAAAGAAATATTAAACATAGCTTCAACTGCAGACAAAGGGTACATACTGCAGGTTGATTTAGAATATCCGGAAGATCTTCACCATGCTCACAATGACTTGCCTTTCTGCCCCGAGACGATGATTCCGCCTACTCCTAGATCGAAGACTCCGAAGTTACTTGCCACACTTTTCAAAAAATCCAAGTACATAATCCACTACCGCAACCTGCAACAGTGTTTATGTTATGGACTTAAAGTAGCTGCTATTCACCGCGTGCTGGAATTTGATCAATCAGCCTGGCTTAAAACCTACATCGACCTTAACACCCGTCTACGTACGTCTTGCAATAATGCATTTGCAAAAGATTTCTACAAGCTCATGAATAATGCTATTTTTGGTAAGACGATGGATAATATTGATAAGCGGGTAGATGTCAAAATTGTTGCACTTTGGGAATGCGATTGTAATAAACTGTGTGCGAGTAACTTATCGCAAAGCCAAACTTTAATAGTTGTATGATTTTAGAAGAGGATTTGGTGATCATACAAATGGACCGTGTTAAGGTTACTTACGATAAACCAATTTATGCAGGATTTTCAATTTTAGATTTGTCAAAGACTTTAATGTAAGATTTTCATTATGGAACCATGAAACATTTGTATGGTCCCAACTCTCACTCCTTTATACGGATACTGACTCCTTAGTGTATAGTGTGCAAACTGAAGACTTATATGGCGATATTAGTGCAAATATTGACCATTTTGATACAAGTGATTACCCTCCAAACAATAAGTACAATATTCCTTTAGTTAATAAGAAAGTGCTTGGAAAATTTAAAGACGAGTTTAACGGTAGTTTAGTTTTAGAGTTTGTGGGTAGTAAGGCTAAGTCCTACAGCATTATTAGTGAAAAAGTCATAGTGAAAAAAATTAAAGGAGTTATCCGTATTGTGGTGTCTGGTATTGGTGTAGACAGTTTTAGGGAGGTGGTGGTTAACAATGATGATGCCCTCTTGCATACGATGGTATGCATTCGTAGTATTAAGCATCAGCTGTACACTCAGCAAATTAATAAGGTTAGTTTGTCGGGTGACTATGACAAACGTTATGTCATCCCAAATAGCACATCAACATATGCATGTGGGCATATAGATATAAGATAGTTGTTTATATTTGTATATATTTTATTGTGTATATATAGTAGTATGTAAGTTAGGTATAAAACATACATACCATTCGCATCCTTAACAATTCCTTCGCTCCTGGCGACATGTGTTTACCTCCTCGCGGTTTCGCTGGACGGTAAAACATATTGTTAGATTAACGACAATATGTCTTATCGACCGAAAACACGTTTCCTCTTTTTTTAAACAGCACATTAATCTCTTTTTGTTACAGGTCTTTTTAAACAACCCATTAATCTCTTTTTTGTTACAGGTTACTTTCAACTGCATGGAGTCAGCTACACAAAGGAAATAATGTTATACTTAGCAATGCAAAAATTGTTTTCTATTAGTTTATAAAACTGTAACTCGGATAAAATAAATTATTAAACTTTTGTATGCTTAACTTCTTTGTGTTAGTACCTCTAAGTGTTTGGTTAAAGCATATGTCTTGGGTAGCAAAAAAAGGCTTTAAAAAATGGTGTTAACTATACATGAGCAAAAATTCAGAGGTTTGGAACCTTTAAAAGTGTAACTTTGCAGGGGGTGCTCGGATTTTAAATCTGTTTGCAGATCCTAATTTTGCGTAAAATTCTAGACTAATTTGATGTATTGCATGACTAAAAAAGGTTTATAAGAACGGTCAGGATTGCTACCAGCGAAAAATCTTAAAATGAGAGTAACTCCCTGGGGGATGATGCTATTTGAAAAATTCCTAGAGGTTCGGGTAGCTGAAAAAAATCTAATATTAATTGATACCAAACAAGATAGATTTATCTCGAAAGATGAAGATGGCTAGTCGAAAAAAACTATTTGATTCAGATGAGTGTGGAAATGTGGATGCTGGGAAAAATGTAGTCACAAACAACCAATAAACACCTACTAAGTTTAACTTTGTGTCAGCTACAAAGAACAAAAAGACCTTAATGTGCAAGTTACGAGCTCAATTGTATGTGAAGGTAACGAACAAAAAATTCTTATTCCCAAGAAAGTAATACGTAATCCATCACTTCATGATGCTATTATGGATAACAATAATTTCAATGCGGGAACGCTTAGCGATCAAAAGTCTACCTACACATAATATGATTGCAATGATAAAGGAAAAATCGAAAACCTAGTTATTCTCTTGACAAGAATTCAATATGACTATGATATAAAGCTTTTAAACTGTCAAGAAATTTTTAATATTAACGCAACTAAACCGCCTTCAATATCTAATTATATCGACAATAGATGTTTATTAAATTACACATCAAACAATTCGCAATTTATCAGCAGAAATTAACTCAACACTAGGATTGTCCCCGCGGATAGGCAACCCAAGTTGCTTAAAAGTTTAGCAGACCTATTACTTGTGTGCGCCTTAGCTATCGAATTGAACCGAACGTAAGTTATTGCGAATGCGCGGGCAGAGAGACTACAATCAACCGCCTAAGAGTTGGACGTTTTGAAAAGTGTGTTGCCGCAAGATCTTCAAAAAGGTGTTTTCAAATTTGCATCAACCCTGTTGTAAATTCCACACGCGTGGCCACGCATCTACAAGAGATTTGCCGCTGGACAAGCAACGTTAAAGCAGCCAATTCATATAAGTGTTGCCACATGTTGTTATCACTTAACCTGATACTTTCATTAATTTTCATTTAAATTGCACCGTAATCCGCGGTCGTATAAAGGTCGGCGGCTCTGTGGTGTAGTTGGTATGTGTGTGACTACTATGCTTAATGTTCCGGATTCAAATCCCGACACGGTTCGCTTGAAAAATGTTAGGCGAGCATTTTTCACAAAAATACGCCATCGTTCGGATGAGAGGTATAATGGAGGTCCCGTGTGTGTGTTATCACGCACACTAAAGATCCCTACCTTGCTTGCAACAGCAAGAGTTCGACAAAATTCAAAATTTTCAGGTAAAAAAAACTCGTCTCCTGGCCAATGTAGTACCTTCGGGTAGAGTATTGGAAAATCAAATGTAGGGGTCGTATAAAGATTAACTGTTGTAACCAAAAGCTTAATATTTCCCTACAGTCCACTAACCATTCCATTCCACCATATCGTTCCATGGTCCTACGACCCACATTTAAACCGTGCTGTGGAAAAGACCAACCATTTTGTTGCAACTACATAGTGATAACAAAAATAAATTCGTAGTTAATTAAAGACATTACAGAATTCGCTTGTGAAACTTTCATTGATTTGTATTACCCACAATACAGATTGCATTACCGACATTACAGAATTCGTTGGTGAAGCTATCACGGATTTGCATGTACCGACTTTAGGTACTATAGTTTCTGGTAGATAGCGCCATACTAGTTTGAATCCTTCGTTTGTTAAAGAGGTAATGATATTAATTTCTAGTAAGAAAACAAATCAAATATTTGTTGTAATAGGAACAATACAGCTACAAATTGAATATTTAGGATTTAGTAAAAGTGAAAGAACAATTATGTTGAATTATTGTACGTACTAGTGAATGTGGTTGTTTTTTCACTACTGAGAGTTAAAATGTAATACTAAAATTGCCTTCAACTTTGCAAGTCTTTGTGTTGATATTTAGAATTTAATATTTGTTTAGCTATACAAAATTATTTGTTACAAATTGAATTAAACCTACAATATTTATAATGCCTTCAAAGCATGATAAATTAGTGTTAGCCAATGCTTTGCATGTGGCTAGATTAGAAGAAACCTTAGAGGTGCTGTAGATGACCCATCTATTCTAAATTTGTTTAAAATTCAGTGCCGTACATTAGAATATATCTACACTGAATATAATCAAAATTATTTGGTTATTTTGCAGACCTCTAGCGAATAGGAACACCTTGTCTGCTTAAAGGTAGGAAGTTCATTGACCAAATTTATTTTGCATTCTTGTATTCCAAAGGACCCGCCTAGTGGGTTTGAGATTCCAGCCACGCCTGCTCAACAGCCTCGTCACCACAAATGTCAAATGTGCGCCTTCTGAGGTGGCAATTCAATGTTTTGTCGAGAGACATAAAGCATTTGTTTAGCGTTATTGATCCATATGATGCGCCCATACACAATTCTGGAATTAAAGACAGAAAAATTTCAGTACTTAATTCTCTCATTAAAACAGGAATCTTTAAATCTTATCAAAGGTATACCTGTCACCGCAGATAATTATCAATTGGCCTATAAAACACATGCCGAAAGATATTCCAACAGACGATTGCTAGCCAATCACCATTGGAATCTAATCAAAGGTCATCTTTGCTTACAAACAGAAAATCCAAAGCAACTTCGCCATCTTTTGGATAGTTTTTCTGAAAACTTATCCATCTTGCAACCTCTAGCATTTGAGGTTAAAGATTGATAATTTGTCCATGTTGACTTATTACTAAGTAAACTGGACAAAGCCATTCGCAAACGGTTTGAATTGTCCTTTAATTCAGCTGAAGTCCCTACATATGATGTAGTAAACGATCTTTTTGTAACAGTTTTGGACAATTTTGTCCTTTCTAAACCCTCGAGAGTACCTATTCCTTCAAGATCAGCCACAAGGCAATTTTCGCGTACTTCGTCTGGTGCGAAACCTAAAACATTTATAGTTCAAATTAATAATAAACAATTGCCACTGGGAAAATCAAGAAACTTACACCTTTGTGTTCTTTGTAAAAAAACGCACTTTTTATATGCCTGCGAGCAATTCTTGAAATTGCCCCCTCCTCAACAATACGAACTAGCCAAACGCGCGGAGTATGTTTAAACTGTTTTCGTCTTAATCATATAGTGACAACTTGTTCATAAAAGTTTACATGTAGCCAATGTCATCGCCGACATTATCCATCGTTACATTATATATCCCCAAACGGGACCATGCAGCCACCAAACGATACCACCCAAATAGATAGTTTACCTCCCGATGTTTCTAGCCATATTGTGTACACTAGGATAGTTGATTTCACCGCAACAACTGGCCTAGCTGTTCTGTCTACTGCTTATTATGAAATCCTTGATGGGAATAAGCCACCCCAAATTGTTCGTGCTCTTCTTGACACTGGTAGTCAAATCTTATTTATGACCAAAGCGTGAGGTAAGGCAATTGGCTTTTCGTCACGTCCTTTATATGTTGCGATATCTAGATTGGGTCAGACCTCGCAGCAAGCAATAGGTATGGTTTCAGCGAATATTCGCCCCATCTAAGATTATGAATCGGTTCCGACCGATCATAATTTCAAGGTGAATTTTATGGTTCTCTCACATATTTGTGAAAATCTTCCCTCTATCCAGGTAGAAACTAGGTGGTCTCATTTAGCGAATTTGAAGCTCGCAGGTGAATATTGGAGACGACCGGCTCCGGTTTTTTTGTTATAAGGCACAGATATCGCTGTTCATATTTTATTAGATGGTAAAGTAGCTGGTAGTCCTGCCGTTCCTGTCGCATATAACACAATCTTTGGCTATATAGTCTCTGGTCCCATGGACCCTTTGTCAGCATCTTGCTTACATTCGTATATTGTATCTGTTGACCCATGTGTCGATGCTAACCTTCAGAAGTTCTGGCAACTTGAGGAAATTTCCTCTTAGAAAGTATCTTTCCCTGAGGAAAATCTGGCCCGGCAATTGTTTGACGATTCGTTGTTTCGTTTATCTAACAGGAGGTTCGGCCTTAGTTTGTCGTTCAAGGAAAATCGCCCCGATTTTTCGGGTTCTAAATCCATCGCCATTGAACGTTTATTACCTTTAGAGAGTCGGCTTGATCCATTCACGCCTTGCATAAATTATATATTGATTTTATAAGTGATTATGAAATGTCAGGTTACATGACGCGTTTGCAATTCCCTAGAGGTGGTGACGCATATTATATTCAGCATCACGCAATTTTTAAAGTAGACAATGGTCAACCAAAACTAAGAGTTGTTTTCGATGCTTCCACTGTCTCTTCAAATGGAGTGTCCTTGAATGGCGTATTATCCAGAACGACCTTGTCAAAATCCTGTTGACTTTTCGCATCCCAAAATTTGTTTTTGTTAGTGATATTAAACACATATACAGACAAATTTTGATTACCAAACCTGATCTTAGCTATCAGTTAATCTAATGCCGGTGGACCCTTCCCAGCCAATCCAAACATATCAATTGAAAACGATTACATATGGAGTGCCCTCGACTTCTTTTTTAGCAATTAGAACCCTTCTAAAATTCGCTGAGTTAGGGAAAATTAGCCATCCTTTAGCCGCACAAGTTTGGAAAAATCATTTGTATAATGATGATATCTTGTGGTTTGCTTCAACCCTTCAAGTGGCGCAGGCGTTGAAATATCAACCTATAGAGTTTTTTCATTCAGGTTGTTTTGAGCTGCGCAATTGGGCCAACAATTGTCCGTTCCTCTTAGACAATATAGCCGTTGAATGTCAACAATCCAAGTCTGATCTAAACTCTAACGATACGGAATTTACCATCAAAGTGATTGACCTTCGATGGCAATCTGCTCAAGATATCTTTGTCTTTAGTGTCCAACTCTGTAGCGATACTATTACCAAACGTATTTTACTCTCTATTGTTGCTCGTTTTTAAGATCCATTAGGTTTTTTCACACCTGTCACCTTTGTCTTTAAGCAACTTATTCAACGCTTTTGTATTCTCGGGCTTGATTGAGATGATCCCCCTTCAGAATCAATAATTGCTTTTTGGAAAAGGTATTCATCTGAGGTGCCAATCTGAATTTATTAAAAATCCCGCGTCATATTTCTCTCGAGCACTCCACTAATAATCAACTCCATGGGTTTTGCGATGCTTCCGAGAGAGGTTATGTTGTTGTTGTGTATTTTCGACTAATAGAGCCTGGTAGGAGGATATCGGTTCACTTAGTTATGGCCAAATCGAAAGTGGCTTCTTTGAAATGTTTGCCTGTATCCCGATTAGAATTATGTGCTGCGACACATTTTCGAATATTTATCTAGTTCGCATTTTTTGTTACACAGACTCATCTATTTCGTTGACGTGGACCAAGTTTGCTCCTTATCGCTTGAAAACTTTTGTGGCTAATCGTGTTAGCTACATCCAAGAACGTGTGTTACCGAACATTGGCACTACATTAGTTCTCAGCACAACCACGCAGATTTTGCTACCTGAGATTTATTTCCTTCAAAATTTATCTCGCTCGCCTCTTGGTGGGCAGGCCCACCGTATTTGTTACTGCCAGAAGAAAATTGACCTGTACCCCGTTTAATTAACCCATTCCTGGTAGCCACCTTTGAAACCAAACCGCTGGGTTACATTGTTACAACTGAGTCCTCTTGGATAGAAAATCTGTTAACAACGTATTGGTCTCTACGGAAAATACAAGGCATAGTCGCCTATTGTGCTCGCATTTTTGCCGTCAGACGAGTCAAGGATCATTCTTTGTCCTCATGTGCCTTGAAGCTACACAATCCTCTTATCATCATCGTGTAAGCTGTCCAAGCTGATGCATTTAAGGCTGAAGTTCAAGTTATTTGTCAGAATGAACAGTTACCGAAACATTTCCTTCGTCTTGGCTGTTCTTTGACTCTAACGGAATTCTATGAGTCGGTGGCAGACTTGCCAACGCATCTTTCCAAGACCATTAGTCATCCTGCCTTACTGCTTAGTTGTCATCGTTCAACCGATCGCTTGATCGAGCAAGTTCACAGAAATAACCTGCGCACTGGGATGGACACAACTCTATCTGATTCGAGAGAATTTTTGAATAGTATCGGGCCGTCGCACCATTCGCAGGTTATTGGCCAAATGCTACCGTTGTTATGGTGTCCGTCCACCATCTGTCGAGTTCCTCATGGGAAAACTGCCTGATTTTCGTGTTTCCCAAGTTAAACCCTTTAGCCTAATCGGAATTTATTTTGCCGGTTCGCTAATGATAACCATGTATCATACGAGAAGTGTCAAACTCCGCAAGATCTATATGTCCATTATCACATGTCTGACCACTACAGCTCTTCATTTCAAACTAGTTTCAGACATTTCTACCAAAGCTGTTGTTGCCTACCTTCGGCGGCTTATAAACCGACGTTTTCATTGCCAAGCTATTTATAACGACTGCGGCACCAACTTTGTTGGCGCTGCCCGTCAATTACAAGAACATTTTCGTATTGCCGCTAAATCAGAAGTCATCGCATGGCATTTCTTTCCCTCCGCACCACATTTTGGAGAATTCTGGGAATCCTCGGTCAAATCTATAAAAACCCATTTTGTCAGAATCGTTGCTAGTCAGATTATTAGCTTTAAAGAGCTTTAAACGCTTGCGATCCAGATCGAAGCTGTGTTGAACTCTCGACCCTTGTGTAGTATAAGTAGTGACCCCAATGACATACGCCCTTTGACTCCTGGTCATTTTTTGACACCTTTAACCGGCGCTCCGGTTCGAGATCTTTCGAACATTAGTATGCCTCGTTTCTCTCGGTGGCAGTTAGTGCAATCAATGCACCAAGGGTTCTGGAATCGGTGGCAACATGAGTATTTGTAGCAGCTCTAGCAACGTAGTCGCTGATTCAAATCCATACGCCTAGAGCCAATCGATATAGGCTCTCTTGTACTCATAAGGGAGGATGGAACTCTTTCTCTTTGCTGGCGACTCGCTCGCATTATCAATTTGCATCCCGGAACTGATAGTGCTCCACGGGTAGCCACCCTTAAAACAGCTGCAAGATTTCTAAAGCGCCCCGTGATAAAATTGTGAACTTTGCCCTCACAATAACTTAATGTTTAACAAATTTAGCGTAAGTTTGTGCTGTATTGTACTTGTTTGAATTTGTACTTGGTTTAATTTACTTAATTGTTATTCATTATACTAGTTAGTTGCAACATGCATCTTTTGTTTGTAATCCTTGAATTTATTTAAAAATATCACTCGAATGCTATTTTGGTGGCCAGTATGGATCGTCCCCGTGGATAGGCAACCTACATTGCTTAAAAGTTTAACAGACGTATTATTTTTGAGTACCTCGAATTGAAGCGAACATGATTAATTGCGAGTGCGCGGGCGGAGAGACTACAATCAACTATCGAAGAGTTTTAAAAAGTGTGTCGCGGCAAGGTCTTCAAAAACGTGCGTTCAAATTTGCATCTACCCTGTTGTAAGTTCCACTCGCGTGGTCACACATCAACAAGAGAATCGCTGCTGGACAAGCAACGCAGAAGAAGTAAGTGTTGCCACATGTTGTTATCACTTATCCTGATACTTTCATTAATTTTTATTTAAATTATACTGGGCTGCGCGGTCGTATAAAGGTCAATTGTTGATACCAAAAGCTCAATATTTCCCTACAGTTCACTATCCATTCCAATCCACCAAATCGTTCCAAAACAAATAGAATTATACTGATCTAGTACAATACTTCATTTGAGCATGTTAGCTGTCTGTATGAACACAGAATATCTGAGTCGAGGACTATTTTCAAGTAATTCTTTTCGATTTAATAGTAATAATTAAGGATTTTTATTAAAACCATTTCTTGTTTTATGTAGAATAAAGCTTTCTTTTTGAAATAATTATGAAACTGTTAACTCGGATTACTGCACTTTAAGATGTTTATATTTACGCTGGAATAACTCTTTCAGTTTTTTCATTGATAAGTATACGGAGACGCCAAATCCGTAAATAATTATTTCGAGAACAAGCGAGCAATATTAGTTCGCGAGGTGGAAATAATAATCATGCTATCTCTTTGACACGGCTGGCATAAAAGAATATCTATATGTTGCCTTTGATTTTTCATCGATATTAGAACGCCCGGTTTTTATAAAAAAAAAAGGGTATGGTGGTAGTACTAACAATGTGTGTTTTTATAGTGTCGTGAGGTAGATGCAAGTTCATTTTCAACCATCAATTCTAAAGCAGTTAAGAACTAATAAATCGCATTTTGTAGATATGAAATTGCGAATTGTAAATACTTGAAGTCCGTGTAGAATTTATGATGCTGTGGAAACACTTAAAATTTTTTAGAGCGTTATTGGAATTCGTTTTCCTACGGAAGAGTCTGCTTTTTGAATAATTATGATTCTTCTATTGCTACGTGCAATTCAGATCTGTAATTGGTGTAATTGTTCTCCGTACTTATAGATGATGTTGCTAATTTGAATAATTTAGGTATCGAAAATATAAGAACAGGTTTGATTTAATAACGGAGAGTTTTAATAAACTTTAAGCATGCTGAAACTAAATTGAGTGTAATATTTACTAGTGTATCAACTTTTATAAAGACAGACTTGTTTGATAGCCTGTTATGATTTGCATTCTATATAACTGAAAATATGATTTAAAATTTGTTTTAAGTTTCAAAGTTGATGATCTTATAACAATTCAGATTGAAGTTATACGTAAAAATTTAGTAAGTGCTTTAGAAGTTTGAGGTATATATTTTATATTTAAAACCAAACTCTGCTTATTCGCTCATTTTAGAAGTATATGATTTTTATAATAATTAGATTTCGGTTGTCATTGTTGATAAATAAACTGGAAAATACTTAAACGCTTGTCATATTACGGTAGGGATAGAACTCTGTAAAAAGATATATCGTTATCATCATCATCATTAGCTCTTCAGTCCTGGAACTGGTTAGACGCGTACTCTCATTGTTTCCTATTCTGAACTTACCTACACATTTCCCTGAAATTTGCAGTCTGCATCTATCACTATCTTATCTAGGTCTACATCTACTTCCTTTTTCCTATCTCTGCTTGTAATATATCCCATACTATTCCTCAAATATGCTTTAGAACGTATTCTGCCCTTCTATTTCTCTTATTTTTTCCACAGATATCCTTGTTCCCCTACTATTTCTATAACCTTTTTGTTATTAACTTTGTCTGTCCATGCTATCATCCTCATACATCTGAAGCACAGTATTCCAAAAGGCCGCTAGCGTTTTCTGTTTGCTTTTCTTACTGCCCGTATTTCATAGGCATACTGTGCTGTGCTCCACACATATGCTTCCAACAATTTTCTTCTTGTTTCTATGTTTGTCGTCTTTCATCATAGGCACTGTTCTTTCTTGCTAGATGCAGTTCGGTCCCCTCCTATTGTTTTACAATTATATACCCTATTTCTCCAACATTCAGGGTTTGTGAAGAAGCGAAGCGGCCTGTGGCTGCCAAGTTCCCCCAGCACTTAAACATTAGCCGATTTAATATTTTTTCCAATATATGTTATTGCATAGTCAACATTTGTTGAAGATAGTTCACAACCAAAACACCTTGAGTTGTTTATAATAATCATCAGATTTTTCTGCGCTTATTTTCTCGTCATCGGGTTTTCTGTCTCTAAACTGGTTGGACACGTACCTGCACCTATCTATATTCTGAGCTAGCCTACACAGTTCCCTAAAATTCTCACACAATCAATATACAGTTCGGTTCCTCTTATATTGTTTTATAATCTTATGCCATATTTCACCGAGATTCAGTGAAGAGGATTAAGCAGCCTGTGGCTGCCAAGATCCATCAACACTTAGAAATTTGCCGAATTAATAGTTTTCCAGTAAATCCTTCCATACAATTAACATTATTTGAGAATATTGCCCAACCAATACTTTTAGTTGCTTATAATAATCGTCAGGTTTAAGTACAGTTACTTTTTTCGTCATTAGTTTATCCATCTTGGAATTGGTTGGATGCGTACCTCCATTGATTTCTATTCTGAGCTAGCCTATACATTTCAATGAAATTCCTACAGCCTACAGCTTTCACTATCTCTGTGCAGTAGTCTAACCTAGGTCTACCTCTACTTCTCTTTTTTCCTATTTCTGCTTCTAATATATTCCGCACTATTCCCTCATGCCGTAGTATGTGGCCTATCATCCTATCTCTCCTATTTTTACCGTTTCTCACATATTTCTTTCTTCCCCTACCATTTTTAGTACATCTTTGTTTTTAACTTTGTCTGTCTATGATATCTTCATCATACGTCTGTAGCACCACACGTCAAGGGCTTCTACCTTTTTCTTGTCCGCTTCTCTTAATGTCCAGGCTTCACAGCCATACAGTGCTGTGCTCCACACATATGTTTTAAGCAAATTTTCCTTGTTCCTGTTTGTTGTCTTTGAACACAGTAGTTGCTGTTTCTTGTTAAATGTATCACGACCTTGTGCTAATCTTTGTTTAATATCTTTGGCGCTTTTCCCATCTTGCGTTATTTGTCTTCCTAAGTAGCAGAAATCCTTAACCTCTTGTGAGTTCTTGTTACCTATTTGTATTCTTGTCTTTTATTTTATTTCCTCTCCTTTGCATACTAGTACTGTAGTTTTATTTTTGTTAATTTTCATGCCGTATCACTCTGTTGGAATCATTTCCATTTTATTAAGAGCAGTTTCTAACTCTTTCTTGCTAGATGCTAATACCGCTATATCTTCTGCAAATCTAAGCATATCAATTTTTGTACCAGTATAGTAATTCCAAATGTCTTTCTGCATTTAACAGTATTCATTGCTTCTTCAATGTACAAGTTAAAATTAATGGCGATAAGGCACATCTCTGTCTTACTCCTTTCCTAATATTTACTTCTCTACTTTTCTGCTCTAATTCTATTACTATAAAGTTAAACATACCTAAAAAGGGTAAAACGTTTAGAATTCTGAATTAATATCAGAATATAAATGAATAGAAGGTATCCCTACAAATCTTGCTTGCAATATAGAACAGACGTCAAACTTGCAAGATACGAAATAAATTATACCATCACACGGTTACCTTTTATGGTTGTACTTTAATATCACTTTAATCGAAGAAACGTGTTTCCAGTCTCAACCATGAGCCAGACTCCATTTTCCCAAACGGATCCGTGAGCCACGTAGCTGTTTTCCCTAAAGTAATCGTTTTAAGGAAAAACAAATTATTTGGATAGGCCATTGACCCGTTCGTTTTAAATTTATTACCAAAACAAAACTGATTTGCAGTACATTGAGTAACAAATAAATTGAATCAGGTTATTCGCCAAGTGCATGCATTTGGGGAATAACTATTAACTTAGATTACCATAAAGCTTATAAATTTCATTTTTAAAAGAAAAAAATAAACACTTAGATTTATGAACATAACTCAAAATTAAACAATTAATTAAAATAATCATAGTATGAGTTGCTGAAGGCAGTTTAAAAATAAGATGTAAAAACATCTTTTAAAATGTTCCCTCCTCCATGGCAGAGCACTTGGTAAGCTACGTGCACTTCGAGTAAAATTCCAGATACATAAATTGGAACCAGGTATTCCTCGTACGAAAAAGTTACTCTGAGGGTACAAAATTCTTGAATACCTGGCAGTCCCCGAACCAACCGTAGAACCAAGGAAAGGCTGCTCCTGGTGGAATCAAAGACTATAATAGAAGTAACTATGTGCAACCATATATATCACAGAGTAAATGCACCAGTATAATGTTTGTAAACTTTGACAGTTTATACCGATGACACAATTAAGAAAGCAAAAAAAAATTGAGACTATTAAGTGAGGGTGGAAATTTGATGGAATAAAGCATGGTCGGCTAAAATCACTATCCAGCAATTGGTGATTTCCCAAAATAACATCAGTATCTGGTATTATAGGGCTACAACAACCAACAATTCCAACAAATAGCACTGAATGATCACTAATACAACTGATTAATTTTAAATTTGTTGAAAAGCCTGTGAGCTTGTGAGTTTGCACCACACAGACAGAAGACAAAAATGGTTGGCCTTTCAGAAAAAGAACAACACAAGGAATTACCAATATTGACATTGAAAATATCAAATTACTTTTATGACAGTGGCATAACATATACAAAATAAAATAGGGTTAACTAATGAAGCGTAAACATATTGTAAAAACAAATAATAATAATAATAATAAGAACAATAAACAAACCTATATCTTCAAAAAATAGATAGATTCTTCCCAAGTAATGATAAATCAAATAAAAAGGGAAGTTTATAATTAATCAACAAAGTATTCCTTTAATAATTGAAAAATGAGGCACCAATGAAGTTAGTTTTCAAAAATAGTAAATATACAAATGTACAGGTGAGATGCAATTGGCAAGCTGCAAATAGATTTACAATATTGACAAATGAAGTTAATCTCCAAAGATAAACAAATAATTGATGCATTAAAACTTTATTAATGAAACAGAAAGTTACCATAAAAACAAAACACAGAAAGTAAGTAGCAGAAAACTTGAAATTTCAGATTTTAATCTTCGCCTTAGAAAACGATATCCACATGAATAACAAAATGATTTTCTTTATCTCATGTGAAGATTGAGTTACAAATTCAAATCGTCGCATACTTTCCTTTCTTCCAAAGAAAAACCTTTGAATAGGTTTTTCAAACCAAAAAATAACAAAGAACTTTCTTATATGACCCTTAGTATCCTGATTATCATTTCTCGTTAGGAAATAAGTTATGGTTGGGCTTTATATCCGATATATGCCAATTGCCCTTGGACTTCCCTTGACTATCCTCTAACTTATAAGTATTTATACCTAATTCTTTCTTGACTCTATAAGGGCCAGAAAATTTCCTTACTAATTTTGCAATGTAATCTTTTAAAGCGTCTGATAAATTTTAATCTCGTTTTCAACAAGAATCTTCCTCCTGTAGGTGTTCAGGTCTATGACGTAAATTATAGTTATGACTTGTTTTTAAACGAGCTTCTTTAAGTTTCTGTATTACAAATTGTCTAATTGAATTTAATTTATTACTTTTACTTATTTTATTATTATTGGTTTCGATCGTGATTTCTAAGTTCTTGTTTGTGTTTATCCTTTTTATAATATTTACCATCTAAAATCATTTCACATCCGAAATTTATGAAGTATTGAGTATTATTTTTTATTTCGGACTTTGCAGTTCCCATCGCACAACTTAGTTTTTGAAAGCTTTTATTATAATGTAATTAAGAGCCGTTATGCTTACGGCCACGTCCCCAATGATCCACCCGAAGATACTACATTGGGTTTAAACGCGCAAAGTAAACGTGCTCCAAATTTAATCTAACTTCAGGTTAATCAATACTAAATAAAAATCTAACAAACTGAAACTAAAAATAGGGTTTAAAGAATAGTATCTCTAGCGTTGATTCTGGAGTTAGCCCGATCCAGAAGACACACGCTAAAATGAATGGGGAGGGATTCGAAATACCGGATAGCTGCTGCCAGCTCTGCTTACCGGTGCAACCTGAAAGATCGTCTTAAAACTATCTAAATCTAGCTAGCTAATGTTAAAAATTGATTCAAATTTTCTAAGCATTCGCCAAATGTTTAATAGTAAATCTAGCTATTTTGCCTGTTCTATATATTTACAAATTCGTCTTCCCTGGTCTAAGTATTTATTCAAATTTCATCCTAAATTTGTCCCTAGCGTTCCCTATCATTCCGTAACTGACATATTTTTACCGTTTACCTTATGCAGGTAATTGGTGTTACCGGTGCTATGCTCTAGACATTACTCTAAGCGGTAGAAAGCATGGTTCAGGGCGGGAATAGATATTAAAATATAAACTAAATATTGAGCGCCACTACATTCAGAAGAAAGGGAAATGCAGAACCCATAAATTGGCTACAACGATGAAATATCTGAAATAAATTACAAGATTAATAATATAACACAAGAGGCAGCAGTTTGCTCCTCCAATATATTTCAAAATGACATGATCTGGAAAGTACCTTTATATACTTAAAGAAAATTTTTATACCTTTTTTTTAAATAAAAATGTTCTAAGTTTCTTAGAAAAGTATAATGTAACATAATATCCTTTGACAAATTATATGTTATCACAAAAACGATTGAACGTATTTATGATTCAGAGATTAAAAGAAAAGTCTTTAAAAAAATAACTTGGCATTCTTTAGTCATGCTTTTATAAATTGAATGTGTAATTTCTTTGATTTTAAATTCCACATTAATAATAGATTTTAACGTTTAATTCTAATGAATATGTAACAAAATTTATGACATGTAGAAATCGGATCCGTTAACTACTAACAATTTGACTGAATATATTTTAAAATTCATGATTAAAGTAAGTAAATAAACAACGTTTCCTATTCAGATGATAGCAGAGATAAAATTATACTTAAACGGAAGATTTTAAATCAGTAACGTAATTTATGCAAGTTACATATCTAATTAAGTTGAAGTATCAAATTTTTATAAACGAAAACAATACATCTTGATGAACTCGTAAGAGTATTAGAATGTCGCTCTTTGATCATAACAAGAAATAAACAATTTAAAGCTTCATTTGATAGCTGTTATATCAAATTATATTTAAATTAGCAGGAATTATGTTTAGATTTAACTGCATTAATCAATATTCTATAATTATTCAATCAATGTGAAATATTCCCTGCTTCTAAATTTTAAGTTTACTTTCTATTTACGAAATATTCTTAGTCACATTAGAGGTTATAATACCACTGTTATAAAATGAACAAAATGTTATTGACAAAAGGCATCTGTCGACTAAACGGATAACTAGTACGCACCTCAAGCATTCAGTTTGACATTTGTAATACCAACCAGTTATAAGTGTTGACGTCGTGCTGTTTACGTAGTAGATTACCGTTGTTTGTACTTTAACCAAACCTCTTCGCTGATAATTAAAACATTTATTTAATTTAACTAAGTAGAAAACTTGCGATCTTGTACCGAACATTTGTGGTATTTTGAAATTCTATACATCCTAGATAGACGTAAAATAAATACAACACGGCGGTTCTTCAGAATAAAAAAAAACGAAACGAAGCTAATGATCATGCGGGTAGATGTTAAACGAATTATCCTTTTAATTGATGAACCAAAGTACCGAACAATTTCTCTGCATTCCACTACAAATAAAACTACTCACGTCGACCATTCTCGACGCTATCTTCCGTCCCGACTATGGCAATTCTTAGGTCCGAGGACGCTAAGCAAGCCATGTTGATCTGATAAACAGCGACCTAAGACTGCTTTTTCGAGTTCGAACTAATTCATATTTACTCGATACCTGCATCTTCGTATATTTACGGCAGATGGCTGTGTATATTACCACGTACTTCATAATGATGTTATTCTAGAATGTAATTATTTATCTACATTATAAATGTAATAATATATTTTTATTAAATCGCTTAAGGATATAAGTTAAATGTTGAAAACAACAGCTGGTTCAATTGTTGTGATATAATTATTTTGTCCCAACCTGTTAATGATAGCTAATTAAATATACTAATTGTATAGTGGGCACTACATGGTGTATTGCAAATATTGGATTTTACTTATTAAAATTCTTATTGAGATTATATTGACAACGTAACATTTGAAAATGTTACAATATTAAAAGTACAATCTTCTTTCCTATATATACTGCCACCAAAAATTGGAGGCAAAACGTCTAGCAAATAAAATTAAGCCACAGAACAAAAATACAAGCAAAAATATAAATATAAATATAAAATAAGTATAAATATAATGTAACAATATAAATAAACATAAAATAAATATATAAATAAATTAATAAATATCTAAACAAGCAAAAGCATGCTACAGTGCATAAATTAGCAAAAGCATCGCCCAAATTATCAGTTGCACTCGCATAAGCATTATGATGGCTAGCGCCATTACGTACAAAACATGCTTGCTAGATTATTTCAAAACCTCCTTATTAATACAAGTCATTGCTTATGCGAGTACAGCTGCCACAATTTTAATCCTACCTCGTATATAAATTTCCCAAGCATCCAAAGATCTGGTCGTCTTCTTACGTCTATTGGTATCATACTGCTAAGGGGAGATGATGCACTGTTAAAGTTCTGGTGGGTATGCACTAAACGTTCTAGAAGGGATCACAATCACTATCACTTTAAAGTCCTGGGGGAGATGCGCGGTTTCACTATATTTTATTTTTTTATTTATTTGCTGATTTAAGTTAATTAGGGTTTACTGATTTATTTTGTTGTTATTTATTTCTTTAAGTTTATTCCCGATTCCGATTTTTCCGCGCGTATAAAGTGGGACAGTGATTGTTTTAGTGGTGTGGAGTTTGTCGTGCATATCAGATTTTGGTCAATGATTTTTTCTTTTCATTTTTTAAATTCTTTTTTTTATTTTTTTTAAATTTTATACAGGTTTTGGTTATAACATGCTCATGTCCGCTTCTCATGCTAAGTCAAAATCAAAAATTTTATTCTTCCCCTACCCTCTCCGATTTACGCTCGGTTATCACCGTCTAATCTCGCGACCCTTCCCGAAAATTCTTTGAAGACTATCCAGAACGCCTTCTAGTTAACCACTTCCCTGACTTCCTGACTTTCTCTAGGCTCTTTGGCCATGCTAGTCCTGCGATAGCTAATTTTATATCAGCTAACCCTCAATTACCTCTAGTGGGGCAGTCGAAGAACACGTGCTCTGCTCTTTCTGCCACCTCACCGCATTCGCAGCGGTCGTTGTCGGTTAAACCGAACCTTTGTAAATACGCTGTGCCCTGTTATCAGTTGCACCGTTTTATGATCGAGTTTCACTTTTATACCCGGTATGAATTTGTAGGTCAACCTGCCGGTGGAAGCGTTGTTCCAACTCCCTTTCCATTGTCGGATTGACTTTTCGCGCAGCTTTCTATTAATTATAGACCTCGGTATCGACGAATGTAATATCCGAAAGTCGCCAGTCGCGGCCTCTTTAGCTAATTCATCAGCTCTATCGTTTCCTATGTTACCATCGTGCGACCTAACCAAACAGAACTTTAAATGTCAAAACTCGAGCGCCGTATGCGCTATCCTCTAGACGTCTGCTTGGAGGTCTGTTGAGATGTTCATGTTTGTTAAAGCCGTCAGCGCGGATTTACTATCACTGATTATATAATATACGTCTCTGCCCGTATAATTTATTACGTAATCGATAGCCTCTTGCATGGCTACCAATTCGCATTGGAAGATAGTGCTCCAGTTCGCGAGTTTGGTTTGCAACTGAAACACCTCTGTTTCCAGCTTAAACACGACAAACGCTGCGCCTGCTTTTACGTCATCCATACGTGAACCATTCGTGTAAATTCTGATACCCGTTGCGTCCCCATCACCTTCGACAAACTCGATTCCTCTAATATCGGCCGGGTGTCCCAACTAAGATACAACGATCTTCCTCTCTACTTCCCTATTACCAAGATTAATATCTTCGATAATTTCGCGCCCTTTCCCTATATTTATTAATCTCTTACTTCTAATCTCCCTAACGACATATTCGATAAGGAGAGTCCTACTGATCACCAAGACCGCCTCCGTGAAAGTGGTCTTGTATGCCCTCGCCGCCTTGAGCGCGGTTATGCGTTGCACGCTTGTCAATTGACGCATCTCCCGTACTTTACAATCTTCCGCCCATACAGAAGCTGCGTACAGCATTGCCGGCTCAATTGCTCCGGCATAAATCGTCCTCAGCGATTCTCCCCTAAAACCCCAGTTTATTTTTGCTGCCGCCATCATTTTGTTTGATAATTCGCTGCCTTTGCTTTTAACGTACTGCACGTGAGGTTTCTAATTCAACTTATCGTCAATCTTTACCCTGAGGTATGTAATTGCTTCTTTAAACGGTATTTTCTCCCCTCCTAGCTTTAGCCTAGGTGGTTGCTGTCCCGGTTTCTTTCCGAAATAAAGCGCCTCTGATTTTGCCGCGTTAAATTTTTATTTTACCGCCTGCGACCATTCGTGTAGTTTATTAAACGCCTCGTTCGGTTTTGTGCGCATATCCATTTACAATCGCGATCTGGCAATTAAAAACTTATCATGCGCAAACTCAACAATTGATCATCCTGTGAGCAACTTGACCCTAAAGATGCTCTCATACAATAACTTCCAAAACGCGGGACCAGAGCATGACTCCTGCGGACATTTCCTTTCCACCTCGCGCGACAAAATTTCACCCGGAATTTCAACCTGTGCCAATCGCCTCGAAAAATAACTTTTGACCAAGGATATCAAATTTCGCGGACAACCCCTATTTTCCAACTCTCAAACAATCAATGGCCACCAGGCAGCATCAAATGCTCCTGAAATGTCCAAAACAACCAAAACACAGTACTCTTTAACATCTCTCGCCTGCTTAATTTTCCCGACAACGAACTACAATGCGTCGACAGTCGACTTTCCTTGCATAAAACTGAACTGTCGGTTATTAAAACCGCCGCTGTCACGCACTAAGTGCTCAACTCGGGTAGTCATAACGCGATCCAAAACTTTCCCCAGCACCGGTAGCAAACTAATTGGACGATAGCTGCCCGGGTCTGACGCATCCGCTTTTTTAGGTTTAGGTATAAATTTCACGTTCTGGAACTTCCAGCAACGCGGAAAGACGCCCTTTTCTAGAGAAAGATCAAACAACCCAGCAAAGACACACGGGTCTAACAGGCACGCCTTCAGAGCTGCGTCTGAACTGATTCCGTCATGCCCTGGTGCCTTCTTAGGGTTCATTCTCCTAAGAGACCTGACGACCTCTGAACTAGTATTGCCTTATCGGCATCTGTTCCTTGCGCCTCTGTAGTTTCCCGACGTACTAAATCGTGATACCTCTCATCCTCCTCGGAACTATCCGAAGGGAAGAATTTTTCTAATAAATATTCCGCTGTGGTTCTAAAACCTTCCGTATATTCGCCATTTCTCTCTCTTATGTTACCGAGCGCGATTTTCTGTTGTTTACTCCTTATTACGCGGTATGCGGTTCCACAAGTTTCTTTCTATGAGTTTCGCGTGCAGAATTCTTTGAATTTATTTGTTCACGTTACTTCTATTAATATCTTATATTTGCTATAACTTTGATTGTATTCTATTCTCCATTGTTCTCTGATATCTCCCGAGGCGCGTTGATAGCGGCGCTTTAGGTTACGCGTTTCTGCCCGCTTGGTGGTTAGTTCCCGGGTCCACCAGGGTACGCTGTCTTTAAATGTTTTCTTTCGCGGCATGGAGTACGATGACGCGTCTAGCACTGCGTAGTTTTAATTTTCCGCGAGTGTTTCTATTTCGTCTGCCTCTCGGCAGTTAAATAGCTCGTTTTAGAGCGCAGGGATACTTTTGCCAAATTTTTCTTAAAACCGTTCCCAATTCGCTTTTTTATTACAGAACCGCGGAAATATAGTTAGCTGCTCGTTTGCGCTTGTTTTGGTTTTAACATCCTATCTTATTAATTTATGGTCAGAAAGCGTTTGCTCCTCCAACTTTAATTTCCAATTACAAATGATTTCTAACATCTCGTGCGAGGCTGCAGTAATATCAATAAAACTGCTGCCTCTAGGCCCCTCAAACGTAGGTGAATCATTGGTGTTTACCTCACTAAGATCCCATTCTGTTAAAAAATCAGCAACCTGAAATATTTTTATCCCATACTTTTTGGTTATTCTCTATATATGCTGTAAGCATCGTTTTAAAAATCCTGTTGTACTGTACAGTAGGATTATGTTTTGAAGAGTATAAAGGAATTGTTAAGAATTTGGTGTTATAATCTTTTATTAGTTTGGTAAATTCTTTGCTTTTATATTGACATTTATTAGCAGACTTCAAAAATTCTGGTACACCAAATAATAAAAATACATTTTCCTTTATAATTTTTTGGATTTTGGTTGCTGTTGCATTGCGGATAGGAAAAAATGATGAAAATTTGCTAAAATTATCACATACTGCCAAGATAAATCTGTTCCCATGTGAACTACGAGGATATGGGCCTAGTACATCTGTTGCTATGTATTGTTAGCATTTAGTACTATTAGGTTTGCTTTCCATTTCTCCTGCTTTCTCTTGTTGATTGGTTTCACTACATATTCTGAGATGTCAGATTTCATACCGGACGAATAATATCGTGATAAAATTTTATTGTGAGTTTTTTAGATTTCCAAATAACCTGAAAATGCATTGTCGTGGTACCTTCTAATAATTTCTGAACGTTCAGGTTTAGGTATTACAAGTTTCCAATCATCTTGCTCATCATTGAAATTACTATTCCTTAAACGATTATATAATTTTCCATTGCTGGTCCTCCAATTTGGAAAGTTTAATGGTTTTGAGCGTATCTTTCTACACATTTCCTCGTATCGTTTATCTTTTCCTTTTTCTTTAAATATAGTATCAAGCATAAAATCTTCAACTGTTATTTTAGCATTGTGATTTTTTGTGTTGTCTACAGGTATACATCCACTTAAACAGTCAGGTACATAATGTTCTTTACCTAGTATGTGTACTATTTTATAATGAAATTGTTGCAGCCTATGTGCCCATCCAATCTACCAGTTGAATTTTTTAAATTGTCAAGCCAAACTAGACTATGATGGTCAGTAACAGTGAGAAAGATGCTTTCTAAATAGCAACGTAATTTTCTGCAAGCTCAAAGAACTGAAACATTCTTTTTCAGTAACCGATTATTTTAATTCATTTTTGTTTAATGATCTTGAAAGATGGCATATAACACGTACTTTACTATTATAGTATGGACTCAAAACTGCTCATAACCTATGCGAGATTGCTTCACACTGTAGTATAAACGGATATTCAAAATTAAGATAGGACAATATAGGCGATGTAATCTAAGCACTTTTAATTTCGTTTAAAGCTTGTTCGCTTTCTAACATCAATTTAAATTTGATTAAATTTGACATGTTACTGAATAATACCAAGATTTCATAGCTGGATTATTTGTCACTATTTTATGTTGGACTATATTTGTATACCCTAATTTATTATTAGAGACAAAGTCAAAATATTCTACTATAATATTATAGCCTTTATAGTTATTATGGGATTTTATTTTACGAGAATTTCCAGAAAGAGAATAGAGCCCACGGCAAGTTCTGATGGAAAATGGCTCAAAGTTATGGAAATCTCAAAGGTAAAGCGGCTAGTCGAACTATATGCTCTGGGTGGAACATGAGCTGTGGGTCGGGGTTGAATTGCGACCAAAAATATGAAGAATAAGGCGCCACCGTATTTTTCTATACAGAGAAGACCTTACTCAAGTCCCTTGTACAAGGTGAATGCGGAAACCTTTATTCTATAACCGCTATACAGTTTATTAAAGACAACATAATCCCTAAAGTTTCTTACCTTATGGCTCGACTTTGACCCTAGTACTTCACTGCTTCACCTGTGAACAGATTAAACAAAGAATAGCACTGTTTGTGCATCTATACTCAAAAATTTTTAAAATTCAATTCGAATCATCTTTCATTCATTCTAATTAAAAAGAATAGTCTTGATCAAAAATAAAAATCTATTCTTCTTGTATTCAATTAATGTGCTTTTTTTTCTTTACAAAATATCATTTCATTTATTATATATTTTTGATTAAATTAATTTGTGGAAATTATTTACAAAGGCACTGGATAAAATCAGTACCAATCAAGTTAAATGTGGTTATTTCTGTAAGAAATATCTAGCCAAGTTTTATTAACAAATTGATTAAGCATAAAGTTGCTTTCTAAACTGTTACTTACTAATAACAAAAATGTTGGTTTGGGTAGATCTACCATAACCTCACAATACATAATTCCAGTTAGTTATTAATGAAATAGCAAACATAGAAGTTTAATTTCTAATTTTTCTTAAATAGAAGAATTTACTTTCTCTATCACATAATGACATCTTCCGTAGTTTCAGTGCTTTAATAAAAGATTAAGAAATGTAAAATTTACAGATTCCTATTGTTTAATATTGAAAAATATATTTATAGTCTGTCCTTGACCTATTTTGAAGTTTAAATACTTGATTAAACAAAAAATTATCTAACTGCTATGTCCATAGTTCAGCTAACATATGAAAACAAATTTCTACATACCAGAACTCCGTCTGACTGAAAAATACCTGCTAGGCGTTTTGCGTCAGCATTAAAATAAGGAAATCTCCAATTTAGAACAAATAATTTTACTGCATACTGAAACTCCACATTACTCGGCATCCATTTTAAATAATTAAATTTCGCCAGGTCCACACTCGAACAAAGCGTAAACTCCTATATGTTCTTCTAGTGCTTTTAATTAAAATTACGCTAAACCAGACTCCTGTTAACTAAAGATGGTATGTTTTTCTTCAAGCTAAACATTATTTCCAATTTTCATCTTATTACCAATCTGCAATTAAACTACGAAAATTATCAAACGTTGCATGTTATTTTAAATTGAATACTATATGTAAAATTGCATGTTATATATAAAGTTGCACTGAAAATCTTTACTTAATATGGTTACAGAATCAAATTTTACTTACTGTTAACTACGGCCTTTCAACAAAAATTTCTCGTCATCTGCGAGCTGTTCCAACAAGTGGACAACACAAAAGTGCTTTTCGGAGACGACATTCTCCTCTAAGAACAACTTAAATCGTACGTGCTTCCAACACGAAAAAACTGCAAAAATCATTGTCCTCGGATTCAAGGAACAAACCGACCTGCTTTTACCACAGCTGTATTGGAAGTGTCGGGGTAAGCGAGTTGCTGCCCGACAACAAGATTACCTTACAACTGTCTAACAGAGGGAGCTCTAGGAATGACACTAAATGAAAACTTATTTTGTCACCGTATAAATTAAATTTTAATTTGAATTGAATGCTAATACTTTATTGGGCAATAGGTAATATTTAATTAGTGGATTGTATAGCATTATTATGCATTATATTGTTTATTATTAAATAAAGAGATTAATTATATGAACACATCTAGATAAGAAATAAAATCGTTACAATATTACTTAACTGTAATCTTTGATCACATGTTAAGTCGCACTTGCTTGTATTAGGTTTAAATTTATATTTAGATTATCAGCGGTAAAATGCCTTTCTTCTTTTCTCAAATCTGGTACTATACCCATCTCTATCCAAAAAAACTGTGCCCAAAATTAAAGTATGTCTCAATTGTGGCATAAGGTATACCTCAAACATTTGAACTTTAGACCTATAGGTGGTATAATATAGGCGACACAATCCATATTTTCATTGTTAGCGTTGGTACATTTTACATATTTAGCGGTTTTTATTTTAATTTTCAGATAATTTATAAAATCAATTCTATTAATACCCGTAAAAATTTAATTGGCTCCTGAATCCAGTAACAATTTAATTTTACACCCATAAATATCTACCGATACATATTTCATCTGTATTTAATTGTGCTAAAACGTAGTTCAAAATTGGTTTACTTTTTTGATTTGTAAATGTTAATTTCGTCTTCTGTATATTTTGCATTGTTATTGACTCCGGCGTAAAATAGGTTTCTTCGGAAGTTTTTCGAATTGCATGTGGGACATATTAATTTAGTATACCCAATTTTCCCACATGCAAAATAAATTTTTGCGGTACGGTGGTTAGCAAAATGATTTTTGGTCTTGCAGTTATTATTAACTATTTCAGATCGCCGAAATTGAGAACTAATATCATTCTGTTTATCTGTATAATTCTCGTTATATCTTTATATACTCCTACTGCTGTTTCGTATAGAATCTCGACTGCAATAGTGATTTCTGATTGTATTATTACCTCGTGCATTATAGAAATATTCTGGTCTGTGATTAATAGTACTTTTATAATTAACTTTACCCAAATGTTGTGGAGGTCTGTTATAATATATAGAATCTCTTTGGCTCGAGTGCTGTACTTTTAGACTATTTCCATTCCCATCACATTTCTATCACAGCTTCTTTCTCTACTAAAATTTCATATATCATTACTTCTACCTGGAGTTATGCTTCTACCTCTACTTGAAGCATTATTTCTATTAGTTTGTTCAGTAAAATTGGAAACTCTAACCCGATAACTATCGTGTATTTGTTTTTATCAAATTTTGGAGGTTCCGCTAAGTTAAAACCTGTATCTGTAAGGTTCTCATGAAAAGAAACTTGCGGCTTAGATATTTCAACAAGATTAATTTTCTTTTTAATCGAATCATGATACGATAAATCTAATTCTGTTGTTCTTTTATCTGAAGTAATATGTGCAAAATTAGATATACACTCGCTCGCTTCTTTTAATCGCTTTCCTAATGTTATAAGTTTCGCTACACTATAAATGTCATGTAATACTAACTGACTTTGATAAAAAGGTAATATATTTTTTTTTTAAATTTTTATTTTAGACCTTTTATCCGCGTTTACAGATAATCTATTAAACAAATTGGTCATTACTGCAATATAGAGGCTAAAAGATTTTTTTTCACCCTGAGTTCTTGATTTAATTTGAGACCAAAGCTTTTTATTATAATCTCATGGTAAAAATTCGTTTTTTAATAAAGCACATAGAGTGTCCCAATTAGAAATTTTATGTTTAATGCTTCTGAACCTGATTAACGCTTTATTCTCAAATAGTTCGATCAAACTGGTAAATAATTGTTCTTTACTAATACCTCTAGATTTACTTAATTCAGTTACCCGCTCTGAAAATGCATTTATACGTAAGTCGTCTGTTTCCTCATTAAATTTTAAATCCAAACTAGTAATTTTAGATGCTTCAATAAGGTTACATTTTTCTAATATGCCCAATGCCAAAATTGATACATTATTATCATTTTTTGAGCAGAATTCTGATTTGAACTTTGTGATGGCTGTGTAGTGTTCATATCTAAATTATTTAAAGTAATGTCTAAAACCTCGTCTGTTGTTGTTTCAGTTGCATCTGTTTTTGATTTGTAGTAAGATAATGCTACAGAGCCAGAGATGAACTGGGTCACCGAAAAAGCTACCCATGACCCAGTGACCCAAATAGGTATGTGACCCACGATCCATTGACCAACTGACCCAAATTTACCCGGTGACCCAAATTGACCCGGTGACCCAAATTAATTCATGAACCCAAGATAATTTACGTCCACGATTATCAAATATTGTCATCAACAAAATACTTTATTTATTTTAAATGTTTCACATAAAATGTAAACAAAAGCACTAAAAATAGGAAAGAAATATAATATACAAATACAAACTATCTTATAAACCTTCGTAATAAAAGAAGGTTACATCACTTATGAATTTATGACGACTAGGTTATATTTTTAAAATTCCGTTTTTTAAAGATTCTGAAACAATAAGTCGAGAAAACATACGTGTACGGGAAGAGCATTTACTTTATGTTGGAAGATATGGATTTACTTATGCAGGTTATTACATTTCAAAGCGAAATTGAAGGGCGGCCAAAAAATATTTGCTTACCGGCAGCAAATTCCAAAAGCCAGCCCTAGGAAGAGGGTTATGAAAATGTTATGAAATCAAAGAGATAATATTTATATTCTTTACCACAAACTACGTCAGTGAAAGACAATTCTATTGGCAAACTAATTTAGATGTTTATATTTGATACTATGACAATTACTAACCCTGATGTTACTTCTTAATTGACATTGTTTTTTTTTGAGTCCAACTACAATCCAGAATGATGCAAATTTTGAAATCTTATAGTATTATTGCTACAATAGTGAGAAGAGAAGCTAGAAACAGAAAATTTTCAATTTATTAAGAATAAAACATAAAAAATTCTATAATTTTATAACACCCCATTGTGTGCCATAGCAAGTTTCTTTGAAAAAATTTAAAAATGCATTTTCATATTTAATGAAAAGCGCTGTACTCTTATCGCATTATAAATTATTTTGGCGCTTACTTCAAATTCATAGTATGAGTGTCAGTAACTAACTGAACTAAAAACTTTATGTATAATTTTGTGAACGTACTTAATAAACTGATCTGAAAGTTCACTAAACTATGGCTTTACCTAGAGAAAACCAATCTGTCATTTTATTAATTTGGGTCACTGAATCAATTTCGGTCCCCGGGTCAATTTAGATTACCGAATCAATTTGGGTTGCCGGGTAAATTTGAGACGCCGGGTCAATTTGGGTCACCGGGTCAATTTGGGTCGATGCACATGACCCGTTGACCCATTGACCCAGTGACCCAAACAAAAAGGTGACCGCTTGGACCCACTAACCCACTTGACCCATGACCCATTTCATTCCTGCTACAGACAATAGTTTTTATTTTTCCTCTAACATATTTTCCTAAAATGACAATATATTCAACTCTATTTAAAATGTAAACCAATTTAGTTCCTATTTTTCGAATAGTGCTTTGAGTTAAAGACTCGCCTAACCATGTATTAACAGTTTTTAGTTTTTCGACTGTCGGTATTAGTTCATTTCAAGGAACAAGGTTAATTTGTGTTTCAAAACTTTTCCCTTGTTTTTCCAATTCTAAAAGTTCGTGAAGTAAATTTTATAAATCTCTAACCTTAGCTGTATCTGGAGCTTGAGCTCCTCTCCTCGACACAGTAATTCAAACATTAATTCTTCCTTAATTAAACGGCCAACAGTACACAGCATTTTAAAATTTCTTGCAATATTTTCCAATAATACTAATTCAATAGTCAAATGTTTTTTAAATACGGAATAATTGGCACATATCACAATCCAAAAAAATCAATGCGATTGTAGCAATAAATACTTTTAATTGCTTATTAGGCGCAAAAATATATTAAGGTAGGGTTAACTCTGTAAAAAGGTATAAAGTTATCTGGAAATTACAATCATATCTAAAAAAGGTAAAATGTTTTAGAACCCTGAATTAATATCAAAATATAAATGAATAGAAGGTATCCCTACAAATCTTGTTTGTAATCTAGAACAGACTTCAAACTTGCAACATACCAATTAAAATATACCGTCACACAATTACCTTTCATGGTTATATTTTACAATTACTTTAATTGAAAAACGTTTCCCGAATCGTAACCATGAGCCAGACTCTTTTATTTCCCAGACGAATACTTGAGCCACACAGTCGTTTTTACTAAAGTAATCGTTTCAGGAAATAAGAACTAGTTAATTAATTTGATCATTGACCTGTTCTTTTAAATTTATTACCAACACAAAACTGATTTGTAATACATTGAGTTCCAAATAAATTGAATCGGGTTATTGGTCAAGTCATGCATTTGGAGGATAACAAATAACTTAGATTAACATAAAGCTTATGAATTTCATTTTTAAGAAAAAAAAAGGAACCCTCGGATCTATAAACATTACTTAAAGTTAAACAATCATTTAAATTAATCGCATTATGAGTTGTTGTAGGTAGTTTAAAAATAAGATGTAAAACCTTATCTCTTAAAATATTCCCTCCTCCATGGCGGACCATTCGGTAAGGTACGACCACTTCAAGTAAAATTCAGGATACATAAATTGGAACCAGGTAATCCTCGTACAAAGAAGTTACTATGAGAGTACTGCTTTTCCCAGAAAATAACAAAATCTTGCATACCTGATAATCCCAGATCCAAGCGTAGAACCACGGAAAGACTCCTCCCGGTGGATTCAAAAACTATAATAGAAGTAACTATGTGCAACCATATATAGCACAAAGTAAATGCACAAGTATCATATTGTAAACTTAGACAATCTATGTTGATGAGACAATAAGAAAGCAAAAAAAGTTTGAGACTATTAAGTGAGGGTGCAAGTTGTTCCTGTGATGGAATAAAACGTGATGGGCTTAAATCACTATCCAAAATGCTGATTTCCCAAAATAACATCAGTATTTGGTATTATAGAGATACAACAATCAACAATCCCAACAAATAACATTAGGATAATCACTTATACAACTGATAAATTTTAAAATTGTTGGAAAGCCTACGAGCATGTGAGCTTGAACCACACAGACAACAGACAAAAATGTTTGTCCTTTCAGAAAAATAAACAAAATAAGAAATTATTGACATTGACCTTGAAAATAACAAATTACCTTTATGACTGTGGCATAACATATACAAAATGAAATAGGGTTAACTAATGAAGTGTAAACATGTTGTAAAAACAAATAATAATAAGAATAATGAACAAACTCATATCTTCAATAAATAAATCGATTTTACCCAACTAATAATAAATCAAATAAAGCAGGAAGTTTATAATTATTCATTAAACCAAGTATTCCTCTAATAGTCAAAAGATGAGGCACCAATGAACTTAGTTTTCAAAAATAGTAAACATACAAATGTACAGGTGAGGTGCAATTGGCAACCTGAAAATAGATTTACAATATTGACAAATAAAGTTAATCTCCAAAGGTAAACAAATGATTGATGCATTAAAACTTTATTAATGAAACAGAAAATTACTATAAAAACAAAACACAAAAAGTAAGTAGCAGAAAACTTGAAATTTCCGATTTTAGCCTTTATTTTCGAAAACAGTATCTACATAAGCAATAAAATGTTTTTCCTTACCTCATGTGAAGATTGAATTACAAATTCAGATCGTCACAGTCAAGTATTTCTAAAATAATAAGTTTCAAATATTTACCATATAAATCGTTGTTAGAAGTGCATATGTAATCAAATTGCTAGATCTATCAAATAGAAATTAAAAATAAATTTATATAAATAATGTCTCCCATGACAGTTGCTATTACAAGAGGAAGTGATTCAAATTGAAACAATTGCTGGAATATTGATTCTTATATTACTTTTGTAAATACTTTGTTACGTACAGTCTTGGCTCTAATAAGTAACAGAAAAACTCAGTGTAGAACTCCCTACGTTCGAATTTAAAATACTCCACCCGAAGGAGCTACGCTGGTCAGAAAGCATTTTTTTTTTACTTAACAATTTTGAATTTTTCCAAACCCTTGCTGCTCCAAGCATGGTAGGGATTTGTAACGAGCCTGACAACACTCACACGCGAGCCCCTAAATTTTACCTCTCATCCGAACAAGCGTGTATTTTTGTGAAAAATGCTCGCGTAACATGTTTCAAGCGGTCCGTGTCGGAAATCGACCCCGGATCATAGGATTAATAGTCATACGCAAACCTATCTAACTCACAAAACTGCTTAGTGAAATACTTTGATTTTCCAATACACCACCCGATGATACTAGATTGGCTAGGAAGCAAGTTTTTATTACCTGTAAATTTTGAATTTTGCCTAACTCTTTCTATTCCAAGCAAGGTAAGGATTCTAAACGTGCACAATAACACACACTGGAATTATATTTTACCCATTATCCGAGCAAGAGCGTATTTTTGTAAGTAATGCTCACGTAACCATTTTCCATCTGTTCGTGCTGGGAATCGGACCCGGGACCTTAGGCTTAGTGGTAACCCGCAAACCGGTTAAGCCACGAAACCGCCATATAAGGTAGACCACTAAAAATTCTGTTTCGGTAAGGTACCAAAAACTTATAATCTTATAACAAAATTCAATGGGACGGTTAGTGTGTTTAAAGAGGATCCCGAAAGGCTATCGTGTGTAAAATATATCAATCAAAAAGTATCTTGAACGCCCGCTAATCTCGAAGTACTGGGGTTTGTAGGAAAAAGCCCCAGAAGAGTAACAAAGGAGGGACAAATCCTGAGATCAGGGGTAATTCTGGCTTAAAATTTATATAGGAAATCATTAAGTACACTATTGTTAAAACAAACATTAAATAAAAATTAACTGTAGAAACAATAATATACGTATATAAAACTGCTAGCGAAAAGGAAGGTTGTCTGAATTTCAATCACGTCTGTAGGTAATTGCAGAATAATATATTACGTCAAGATTAGAACCATTGTTCTCACATTAGTAGTGAAAAACACCAAAACATGTCAACTATACAATTAATATTTTTACAAAAAATAATATAAACAATCATAACAAAAATTAAAAACCAATATATTATAAATTACATAACTTAATGGAAAACGTTTAAGGTAAACAAATTTTTTGTAAAAATTCTTAATTTAACAACAAGAACGTACTGCGGATACATTTATCGGTGTATGCTATTAATTAAAAATGTTCATTCGTTTACAGTAACTGTAGATTGTAGTTTCAGAAAGTTTGATCGTAAATATTTGAAGAGTGATTTTTGACTGCAGATAACGCCTACATCGCTAGATGCCATTTTTTTCTGGACGTATTTTGTTTTTACCAGGTCATTCTGGGGCTTCCTAAGAAAAGCTACGTATTCTGTATCAACATGCTTTTGTTCAACATGAGGTTACCAATTTAATGAAACCAAGGTGTCTATAAAACTAAAATCAATTAACCTAGTAGAAAGATTATCCAAAATTTAATAACTAACTACCTCATTGAGTTCGACATTTTCTTCAAAGTAAAATAACATATTCAGATTTCATATTATTCCTTTGGACGTTAAAAACAAAATGCTCTGTATACAAAAAAATTCGTCCCTCCATAAAACAATTCGAGATATCTTCGACAGGATTCGGAGAGGTCTAATGTTTGTCGCGTTTTTTCCTTTAAAACCTCTTTCCTTACTCAGAGGAAGAAAATTTTCCATTTTCTTGATCTGCATAATTTTGCATGCGAACGTTTTTGTACTTAAACGATAAAGCCATGAGCACCAGCGTGATATATTATTAATCAAAACAAATGAGCCGTAACACTAATAATTTTAGGATACAAAATAGCCATAACATCATTTCTTAACCTTGAAAAACACCCTAAATATTTTAACAACTTATTCAGTATAAACAGTGCAAGATATTTTTAAAGGCAACAATTACCTTTATAATATGATTCGCTATTTAAGAAAAGCACTGAATCAAAGTAACAATGTAAATCAGTTTGTCCCCAAACTATGACTCCCTTAAATCCGTTTAAAGCCAGCAAAAATAACTCTGTATATTACTTGAAGTACGTTGAACGTTCATGACCTTCTTTCCCTTTACGTTATTTTCGTATCAATAAAATTTTTGGTGACCTGTTACACAAATATTTAAGTACATGCAAGAATTAAAATGTTTAAAAAGAAAATAATGCCTTATGCTATTAAAAAATATTTTTATTTCTGACCTGTTGTTTTTTCTTGCGTGTCTCTGCGTGCCCCAATTCTTAGAACTGCCAATGCCGGTTGTTTGACCAGTACTCTTGGATTGTTTTCAGTTAGGTTTTTTTTTTTGATTTTATTTGGTCGTTGCTTATTTAATTGCGTAGTACAGTTTGGTTAAACTCTTAATTTAATTCTAGTTTCATTCTTAGATCAAAGCTTATTTTAACGCTTAGATAGATTCTTAAATCAACTCTAAAATAAGTTCTTAGGTATATTCTCAAATATATTCTCAGATAGACGCTTGAATAAGTTTTTAGAGCCTTAAGTCAATAAATATTAAAATTAGGTTT